>CM056380.1:69927625-70426477 GCA_029718625.1 Synaphobranchus kaupii | reverse complement strand
TTTTTACTAATTAGCAGCTTCAATGACATCTGTTGCTGTTGATTGAGGCGTGCTTTGTTAGGGTTGGAGTGAAAACCTACAGGACGGTAGATTTCAATAAGGGCCATGCCCAGGTTTTTACTTCCTACCCATGAATGATCCAAGCACAACACTCTTGGCATTGTAGTTACAATTGTGTTAAGCCAATACCAATTATGTATCAGTTTAACAATGGAGGAAGCCAAAGGACATAAGAGTCGAAGATAGGGTTTAATAATACACCACAACACAAACTGTAAGCCAGTGTCATACCAGGATGAGCCACCCAGCAGCCCCATCTCTTCGGGTCGTTATTATACTGTACCTGTGAAACAGTGAGTGAATGTTCTCTTCTCCTTTTCCACTGTCAGTTCCCTCACTCCAGTGCTCTGGTCTTTCATCAGGATGTACAGCTCACTGACAGTTAATAAACAACAGCTGGGCATGATAGTCTGTGCATTAATGGCATGATATTAAAAAATCTCAAGACATGAGATCTTGGATGGTGGGTGTGAGAAAGGTCCATGTGGGTTCAACACAGCACAATGATGTTTCACTGATATAAACTTATTTTCTGGAAGAAGTTGCATGTTCATGGTTACTGTAAGTAGCCTCTTCTCACATCCAAACATATTTGTTTGACAAGAGAAATGCATAGTAAATACATAAGTCGTAACACCAGCAATGCATGCATATCTCTAAACTGTAATATTGGTGAGCCTCATACCTTTAATACGATCCCACCAAGGTGAGCCTCATACCTTTAATACAGTCCCACCAAGGTGAGCCCCATACCTTTACTACGATCATACTAAGGTGAGCCCCATACCTTTACTACGATCCTACCAAGGTGAGCCCCATACCTGTACTACGATCCTACCAAGGTGAGCCCCATACCTGTACTACGATCCCACCAAGGTGAGCCTCATACCTGTTCTACGATCCCACCAAGGTGACCTTCTTACCTTTAAAATAGCAATGGATTGTGCCCCTGTTTTAGCCATTTGCATTAAAAACAGAGAAGAAAGAAGAAAGCACCCGAGGCAGACTGATGCTATCTCACTCTCCGATTTTAATCAATTGAGGAGCTTCATCCATTGTTCATAAAGACAATTTGTGGTATAGCTACTCGGCGAGATTTATTTGCCTAAGACAGCGATAGGAAGGCAAGTGAAAAAACCAAATTTCCTACATTACCAAATTAGGAACGGGTACATAATAATGCAAATGCACATACCTGTACATACATAGCTACATGCATACATACACATCAATAATGCTATTATGAAATGTACAAATACAATGGTTGTCCCTCAGGTTGAGGCAGGAGGCTACATATCTGGCAGTCACCACTGCACATGCAGGTTGCCTCTCTCTCTCTCTCTAACCACAATACTGCACTAGGGCATACAATAAATTACTGCTGTGAAGCAATATCCGCATGTGTCAACACTGGTTCTGACACGATTTTTCCGGAAAGGTTTGCAGGCCCATTACCTAAGATTGACAGTGCTAGGCAAGCAGATGGAACTCTGTGTGGATGCAGGCCCATACCTCAGATTGACAGTGCTAGGCAAGCGGATGGAACGCCGGGTGGACTTCCTGGCAAATCTCTTGCCCCCTTGTAGGCAGGTGATGGCCCTTTTGATGTCTTTGATCCAGACTTCTTTGTCCTCCAGATGTGTGGCCTGGAAGTAATGGTCCTGCTTCTTTGCAGTACTGAGCTTGAAAACTAGCTGTAGGGGGTTTAAGGGGTAGGCTTGGAACATTACATAGGCAATGACTCCATTGATTCCATGGGTTCTGCTGGAGGTAGTCACAATGCACTGCAAATGTTCTCACCGTTCTCTTGCTGAAGTCTTGGCAGGGGCTGGTAAGAGTGGTGCCCTTTAGTGGAATCATTCCTTTAGGACTGCTGTCTGTCTTCTTCTTATAGAACTCCACCCCATCATCCGACAATACCACCCAAACTACTTTCCATGAGTTCAACACTGTCCCCTACAGAATGGGGGGGGGGGGGGGGGTAATTGACATAAGGAAAGACAGGAACATGTTCATATCCTGTTTTTACACTGCTGGAAAAACAGTAAATGCAGAATATGCCAAATTGACTTCCTCCATTTTGTTATTTATGCCATCATTTGCTATTCAGTGCCTGATTTTTTATAATGTGTTGTGACTGCAATTCCATAAACAGATTTACGAGAAGTCCAAGAATGAAAGGTAAACATATGGGATTTTCTATCAATTATTTTGATTAAGGGGAAGCTCAGTAGAGTTCAGTCAACACTTTACATTCGATACAGAAGTTATGCTGTTTAATAAAAGACACTATTATCAGTTGGATTGACTTTTTTCATTTTCTATAATTTACAATATTGTTCCCATCCAGTGTGATATAAATTAATGATATTAGAGATTTATTGTTTTTCAGTTCACTCTACCTGATCGTAATTTAAATTCACATTCATTCACTCTGATCACCTCTAACTTGAGCCACTATTCTCCTACATGCATGTACGCATGCACACACAACACACACACACACACGCAAACACACAAGCACACACACACACACATCCTCTGATGTCATAATGTGATTACTGCAGTGGAATATTAGGCCTATGTTCTGGAAGGTAAGAGTGGTTCAGTTACAAAAGCTCTCACCACAAGCACAGGACCAGTACATTGTAGGTTGAAATCTGAGCTACGTATACCATTAGTCAACAGTGAACATGATTCTTTGGGGTACAAATGGCTTTGTCCCACCAAATAAAAGTTGGTTTTAGTCATTTTAGGTTCCCTGGGTTACTGCTGAATTAACTGCAAGCAATGACACGCAAGATGATGAAAGGCTAGAAGTTTCTGTCATTGACTGATGAAGTACATATCTGTGTAGCTCTTCTGCAGTACCATCTGGCCTATCATGTGGGACACAATCACTGGTATGTAGGTGAGGGCATAAGAGGTGTGTGTCCACTGTTGCTATAGGTCGCCCCTAATGGATTTTTTTTGCTGAATTATTTCCCTATATACCTCATCTAGGATCCATAAAGGAATCCTGACTCATCTGGAGAACCACAGAAAGACAACAATGCTACCCAAGGTATTCTAAAGTAGCACATTAGTCAAATGGTGCTGTGTTTCCCCAGTTAAAACCATAGACTGTATAAAAATATGGACAAAGCCACTGTGACGTCACCCATTGCCTTTCCACGGCCTCGTAAAAACTGAATTGAAGCTCAGAAGTCTTTTTCTCGCCACCCGTTTGTACAAACTGCGCCTGCTCCGTGGAGCCGAAGAGGACTCAACCTGTCCCTCTGATTGGTCCTGAACAAATGTTAATACCCTGTCCAAACGACACAATATTTTAAAAAAATCAGCACATGCACAGGCATTAGATGAAGGAAAGGCAGCTATTGCAATTACATTTTTTTGTGTAAAAAATGCAACAGCACCAGGAAGTGAGCTTCAGAACGAAAGCCCAGTCTTGGCCCCTTGGTTAAAACAAGCAGTGATAGTGAAAGCCACAGAACTTGGTGTTGGTTTCCTTCAGTGGTTTACTAATTGTCAGCAGTACATGCCTCCATCTGACACAACACCCACAATGAGTAATACAGAGACTGCTGAAGGGACACAGTTTGAGAAGTTTTATCCGAAGTGAATGCATCTAGACATGACTATACTGCTCATGTTAATTTAACATCAGAAAGAAAGTACAGATGCTGCTGTCTAATGTTTGGTTTACGGTGGCTAGTAATAAATGCAATGCAGTCGTAAAACTAGTGCATACAGCCAATCAAACTGCTGGACATTTGTTCAAAAGAGCCGTTTTGTTCCATTTGGTATGCTTGTGCTGGAATGTAGATGATAGCCACGCCCACAACTTTTAACTTGTCAAGACAAAAAAAAGAAAGAAAAATCCAAAAAATATTTCAGAGAAGAATTCAAACCAGGAATATCTCAGTACTGTTTAATCTGTCATACTGCAATACTGTCTTGTATTTTGTCATAAATATTATGAAAATATTATGGCAAAACTCAAACTCAACCTAATGTCAACACTGCCACCAAAAACATAATTAAAAATAATAACCAGAAACCCAAAAACATAAAAATACAGAAACATTAATGCAAGTACAAATTAAAGCATGCATACTATTCAAAAACAAATGCTCAAATATAAAATGAAATGCCAATACATTTTAGTAAGAGCATGTAAATATCCCAGTATGACCTAATCGCATTTTTCACATTTATATTCCATTACAATGAATTTGCATTCAACACAAATTTAAATCTAATGCTCATAGTGCGCTCATAGAGTGATCAACTTGCAATTGCTTTTGGCTATAATAGGACATTTGCATCTTCAGGTTAATTTGAGCCTACGGAATGATTCCATCGCAAGATTACAGGAACATCATCTCCCCCAGCCTTACCTTTTTGACCAGGTAGCCCTCTCTGATCTGCTTCGGCTCCATGCATTTGCTAGTCCTGAGCACCACTTCAGAATGAGGAATGTGAGGGGGGTTCACTGCAGCTTTCTTAGCCTCCCACCCTTCTCTGACTGGACCCGCCCACCACTCTCTAACTTGAAAGCTTGAGAAGCCCTGCCCATCACTCTCAAGCACGTATCTCAAGACCTTTTTTTGGCAGTCATATACTTCATACCGACAAAAAGATTGAGCCTTTTTAAAAAACTTAGTTCAGTCCACCCACCGCTCACAAATGGAGACTTCCTCTTTTAGGTGTCATGTGGATGCATGGACTAAAATAATTTATTTTTCTTTTTTCAGCTGGCACAACTAGTGAGGTGGTCATTACTGACTGCTCATTACTGCATTTACCATATTTGTGATGGTGTTTTCACGCAGTATAAGATGTAAAACCCATTCAGCCATCCAGACCTTCAGCTCTCATTGTCCCATGTTTAGCATTTTATGGAAGTTACAAACGTTTCATTATGAGTACTCTTTCCAGGCAGGTATCTAAATTAAACCACTTCCTTAGAATGTCCAGATCTAGCTCTGTTATTTCACAATACTGAGGACGCATTGAGTAACTACACTGCACATGGTTATAAAGTTATAACCACCCACAACAAGTCTGCACTCTGTGGTGAAATAAAAGGAAGTCTGAATGGAAAGTGCCCATTAGTTATTTTGGGCTGTGCACGTGTCTAAATGTACATTTTGGCTGGATATATTATATGTATATCCAGCCACAATGTACGCTGTGACACACTGTACGGTGTGCAGCCCAAAATAACATTCTTCATGTTATCACACTTTTCTATACAGTAATACAGTTCTCAATACAAAAACAACAAAACGTTGAAACCAGACTCAATTATTACTGGCATATAACCATTGAAACAGCAATATATCTGCAATTAGTCTGTTTTTATGCTCAATAATTGTAATGGGACAGAAAAAAAATCAGACAATAAAAGCTACACAAAACTTACAGACAAAAAACTTATCATGGCTACACATTTAGCGGAGGATGGGGTTGCTTTGCTGTGTATAGACACCATTTTCAGATACGCATATCTTTCCGACACAGACAGGAAGGGGTCACTTAACCGAGTCATTCACCTCAGG
This sequence comes from Synaphobranchus kaupii, assembly GCA_029718625.1. NCBI lineage: Eukaryota > Metazoa > Chordata > Actinopteri > Anguilliformes > Synaphobranchidae > Synaphobranchus > Synaphobranchus kaupii. Next base: position 70,420,853 of record CM056380.1, on the reverse strand, counting down.
CAATTTCACATGTACACGCAAATGTTTGTTCATTGTTGTACTCGCTTTGGTGGCTCCTTCCTGTTTTGGGTATGCTTTCATTGTCACGATTCATGTCACGTTTTCTTTTCTGTTCTGTCTTAGTTAGATTTCTTGTAATTTCACGTATTATGTTTAGTCTAGTCACGCCACGTTTTATGTTTAATTCTTGTTACGTTTAATTTTCATGTCATGTCACGTTTCGTGTTTGATTATTGTTACGATTTATTTTCTAGTCTTGTCATGTCACGTTTTATATTTGATTCATGTTACGTTTTCCGTTCATTGTTGGCATACACATTTTCGTGTTTTTCCGCAGCCTGGCGTTCATGCTTTCTCTATCTCTCTTGCTGTCGCTCACGCTTCCCTAATTGTTTCATTCTCCCTTGTCTAGTTTACTAATCTACTAACGTTAGATCAGGATTGGGTAATACTAACTCTCTAACCATGTGTTCATGTTTACCTTACGTTTCTCGTGCATGTCATTTACTAATTTACTAACGCTAGGTCAGTATAGGTTTATTACTAACGATTACTAATTATCTTGTTACCTTGTCAGCCTTCCACACCTGATTTCCATTCGCATGCTGCTCTCAAGCTAAGTGTCTGCACCTGTCTACACCTGCATTTAAGCTCAGTGTTCATATCTTGTTGCCTCCTGTTTGTCAGTGCACTTTTGAGCGTTATTCCAAGCCTGCCTTTTTGTTTATGATCCAAGCCTGTTTATTGACCATTGTTTTCGACTTCTGTTTTGTTGACCACTGCCTGCCTGTACCACGAATTATTGCCTGCTGTCCTTGTACTTTTGCCCCGCGGAGCGGACTCCAGTCTTGACTCTTGCATTGCCTTCGACCCCGAGCCTGTCTACCGTCTGCCTGTACTTCTGCCACGCTGACAGCTACTCTGGTTACTGGACTATTGCATGGTGTACCGATTCTGAGACTGCCTTCTCCCTCGGTACTGTACATTGGTTTTTGGCTGGATTTTTTGTGTATGAACTCTGCTTGTTTTTGACCATGCTCATTGGACATTCCTTTATTAAAAGCCCTCACGGGACTTTATCTGCAACCACTGCTTCTGAGTCATGCATTTACCCTCACGCATCCGTCTCATTCATTACTCTTTGCATACTGTAGCCTTAGGCACTGTTTTACATTGGCAGGGCTTGTATCCTGGTGTGTATACTGTTGTACTATGTGCTATACCTTCTGCAAATGTTCTGACCATATAGGACAGATGCACGAGTACGCTGCATGATGTTGTTCCATTTTCTATGGCAGGGGTATGAAACTCTGGTTCCAGACTGCCAGAAAATGTTTGTGGTTTCTATCCAAACTTTATTACACCGTTTGCTTGATTACTATGCCTGAGCCTGAATGGAGAAAGGTTTAATTATCCATCACACATCCACCTGCATCAATGGAGCCTAATAAATAAAATCCAGAGCATCTCTTGTGCTCACCCCTTGCCTACCTCAGCTCCATGCAACACCGTATCTAATTTTCAAATTTGACTCCATTTACATTCTTATATGGAATTTCAATTGTTCACAAAATAGGCATCTGAAAAGAGGACACAAATGTACCCACAAATTCCTAGAAATGCATGTAACATTCATCATCAACCTTCATTTCATCTCAAGAAACCATTGAGGAAGAATCCTCATTTACGATGGTGTCGAGTTACAGATATAAAAACAATAGGACAGATATTGCAATAGTGTGATAAAAAAAAAAAAATTTAATAAAAGTAGAAATTGAAAACATTTGTAGTAAAAATTATTTAAATATGATGTGCAAATAGACATTAAAAACAATTACACTCAGGGCCTGATTTATTAAGACCTTTAGTGGGTGCAAAACCTTTTAGCACATGCAAAACCAATAAACAGACCAATGATTGGTGCAAAACAAATAACATGACCAATAAGTGGTCATATTATTGGTTTTGCATATGTTAAATGGTTTTGCACCTGCTAAAGGTCATAGTAAATCAGGCCATCACACTTAACAAGCTCAAAGATCAGAGATTTGAACTGGTGGAACAACAACAATTAGTTTAATTTTAAGATGCATTAAAGCAGACATCAGTTAAAACAGTTACAGATGTAGAAAAGCTCATGATCATATTGCTAAAATATCCAAAAGGAACAAAATAATTGATATTAAGGACATGGAGTAAATTATTCCATGAATCAGGAGCACTATCACTAAAAGCAGACCTTCCAAGTTCAGTCCTGAATCGAGGTATGTGGAGCCTAAGCCAGTCATTTGAGTGGGTTTGATATCGACCAACAAACCAGTAGAACAGAGGAGATGGGGTAGTTTTCCAAGAAGGGCTTTATAGATAAACAAATACCAATGCCTATCACATCTTCCGTACAGAGATGACCACCCAACTTTTTCATACAGGGTGCACTGGTGGGTACCGTACACATCACCAGTAATAAACCAGGGTTTATTGATATAGAGTTTAGCGGCTTGAGGGTGGAAGCAGATGGATGTCTATAAATCACATCGCCATAATCCAGAACTGACAGAACAACTGCTTCAATAATCCTTTTCCTAAACATAGGAAAGCTAGTTCTGCTTCCAATTTTTTACCGTAATTTGCTGACAAGATTATCTATATGAAATTTGAATGTCAATTTATCATCTAGCTAATAGACATCACCAGACGCTTGGTATCTTCCCTGGTGATGCTCTGCCAGGCTAGGATAGAGCTCAGGTGAATGACTTGGCATGTTTAAGAACATTTAATTTTTTGGCCCTAAATTAATATTTAATATTTGAGCATTCTTTGGCTCTGGTTGTTTCGGCTGTAGGTTTGGGATCATCGTTTGCTGCATGGTGAAGCGCCGTCCAATGAGTTTTGATGATTTGTTTGGATCTGAAAAAATGTTTCTGTATACTTCGGCATTCATTGTGCTGCTGCCGTCAGCAGTGACATCATCAGTGAACACAAGTGAGCCAGTTCCAGTGGCAGCCATATATACTCTAGCTATAACACCACCTCCACCATGTTTGACAGATGAGCTATATTAGGCTTTGTATTATGAGCTGTTCCTTTATTCTCAACATGTTCCTCTTTCCATCACTCTGGTACAGGTTGATCTTTGTCTCATCTGTCCATAACACTGTTCTAGGATTCTACAGGTTATTTAATGTACTTTTTTGCAAACTGTAATCTGGCCATTCTGTTATTGAGGCTTACCAGGGTTGTGGTAAACCCTCTGATGTTATGCTTTTATAGTCTCCTCTTGATGGTAGTCTATACATCTACGCCTACATCCAAGAGAGTGTTCTTGATCTGTTCAACAGTGAAAAGGATTTTTCTGCACCTTTCCAAGTATTCTTTTGTCATCCACTACACTGGTCTTCCATGGTCTGCCAGGTCGTTTGCAATTCCTGAGCTCACCAGTGCGTTCTTGCTTCTTAACAATGTACCAAACAGTTGATTTCGACGCACCTAATGATCTGGCTATGTGTCTGACTGATTTATTCTGATCCTTCAGCCTCATGATGGCCTGCTTTACTGGCATTGATGATCTGGCTATGTGTTTCACTGATTTATTCTGATCCTTCAGCCTCATGATGGCTTGCTTTACTGGCATTGATGATCTGGCTATGTGTCTGACTGATTTATTCTGATCCTTCAGCCTCAAGATGGCCTGCTTTACTGGCATTGATGATCTGGCTATGTGTCTGACTGATTTATTCTGATCCTTCAGCCTCATGATGGCCTGCTTTACTGGCATTGATGATCTGGCTATGTGTTTCACTGATTTATTCTGATCCTTCAGCCTCATGACGGCCTGCTTTACTGGCATTGATGATCTGGCTATGTGTCTGACTGATTTATTCTGATCCTTCAGCCTCATGACGGCCTGCTTTACTGGCATTGATGATCTGGCTATGTGTCTGACTGATTTATTCTGATCCTTCAGCCTCATGACGGCCTGCTTTACTGGCATTGATGATCTGGCTATGTGTCTGACTGATTTATTCTGATCCTTCAGCCTCATGACGGCCTGCTTTACTGGCATTGATGATCTGGCTATGTGTCTGACTGATTTATTCTGATCCTTCAGCCTCATGATGGCCTGCTTTACTAGCATTGATGATCTGGCTATGTGTCTGACTGATTTATTCTGATCCTTCAGCCTCATGACGGCCTGCTTTACTGGCATTGATGATCTGGCTATGTGTCTGACTGATTTATTCTGATCCTTCAGCCTCATGATGGCCTGCTTTACTGGCATTGATGATCTGGCTATGTGTCTGACTGATTTATTCTGATCCTTCAGCCTCATGACGGCCTGCTTTACTGGCATTGATGATCTGGCTATGTGTCTGACTGATTTATTCTGATCCTTCAGCCTCATGATGGCCTGCTTTACTGGCATTGATGATCTGGCTATGTGTCTGACTGATTTATTCTGATCCTTCAGCCTCATGACGGCCTGCTTTACTGGCATTGATGATCTGGCTATGTGTCTGACTGATTTATTCTGATCCTTCAGCCTCATGATGGCCTGCTTTACTAGCATTGATGATCTGGCTATGTGTCTGACTGATTTATTCTGATCCTTCAGCCTCATGACGCCCTGCTTTACTGGCATTGATGATCTGGCTATGTGTCTGACTGATTTATTCTGATCCTTCAGCCTCATGACGGCCTGCTTTACTGGCATTGATGATCTGGCTATGTGTCTGACTGATTTATTCTGATCCTTCAGCCTCATGATGGCCTGCTTTACTGGCATTGATGATCTGGCTATGTGTCTGACTGATTTATTCTGATCCTTCAGCCTCATGACGGCCTGCTTTACTGGCATTGATGATCTGGCTATGTGTCTGACTGATTTATTCTGATCCTTCAGCCTCATGATGGCCTGCTTTACTGGCATTGATGATCTGGCTATGTGTCTGACTGATTTATTCTGATCCTTCAGCCTCATGATGGCCTGCTTTACTGGCATTGATGATCTGGCTATGTGTCTGACTGATTTATTCTGATCCTTCAGCCTCATGATGGCCTGCTTTACTGGCATTGATGATCTGGCTATGTGTCTGACTGATTTATTCTGATCCTTCAGCCTCATGACGGCCTGCTTTACTGGCATTGATGATCTGGCTATGTGTCTGACTGATTTATTCTGATCCTTCAGCCTCATGACGGCCTGCTTTACTGGCATTGATGATCTGGCTATGTGTCTGACTGATTTATTCTGATCCTTCAGCCTCATGATGGCCTGCTTTACTGGCATTGATGATCTGGCTATGTGTCTGACTGATTTATTCTGATCCTTCAGCCTCATGACGGCCTGCTTTACTGGCATTGATGATCTGGCTATGTGTCTGACTGATTTATTCTGATCCTTCAGCCTCATGACGGCCTGCTTTACTGGCATTGATGATCTGGCTATGTGTCTGACTGATTTATTCTGATCCTTCAGCCTCATGACGGCCTGCTTTACTGGCATTGATGATCTGGCTATGTGTCTGACTGATTTATTCTGATCCTTCAGCCTCATGACGGCCTGCTTTACTGGCATTGATGATCTGGCAATGTGTCTGACTGATTTATTCTGATCCTTCAGCCTCATGACGGCCTGCTTTACTGGCATTGATGATCTGGCTATGTGTCTGACTGATTTATTCTGATCCTTCAGCCTCATGATGGCCTGCTTTACTGGCATTGATGATCTGGCTATGTGTCTGACTGATTTATTCTGATCCTTCAGCCTCATGATGGCCTGCTTTACTGGCATTGATGATCTGGCTATGTGTCTGACTGATTTATTCTGATCCTTCAGCCTCATGACGGCCTGCTTTACTGGCATTGATGATCTGGCTATGTGTCTGACTGATTTATTCTGATCCTTCAGCCTCATGACGGCCTGCTTTACTGGCATTGATGATCTGGCTATGTGTCTGACTGATTTATTCTGATCCTTCAGCCTCATGATGGCCTGCTTTACTGGCATTGATGATCTGGCTATGTGTCTGACTGATTTATTCTGATCCTTCAGCCTCATGACGGCCTGCTTTACTGGCATTGATGATCTGGCTATGTGTCTGACTGATTTATTCTGATCCTTCAGCCTCATGATGGCCTGCTTTACTAGCATTGATGATCTGGCTATGTGTCTGACTGATTTATTCTGATCCTTCAGCCTCATGACGCCCTGCTTTACTGGCATTGATGATCTGGCTATGTGTCTGACTGATTTATTCTGATCCTTCAGCCTCATGATGGCCTGCTTTACTGGCATTGATGATCTGGCTATGTGTCTGACTGATTTATTCTGATCCTTCAGCCTCATGATGGCCTGCTTTACTGGCATTGATGATCTGGCTATGTGTCTGACTGATTTATTCTGATCCTTCAGCCTCATGACGGCCTGCTTTACTGGCATTGATGATCTGGCTATGTGTCTGACTGATTTATTCTGATCCTTCAGCCTCATGACGGCCTGCTTTACTGGCATTGATGATCTGGCTATGTGTCTGACTGATTTATTCTGATCCTTCAGCCTCATGATGGCCTGCTTTACTGGCATTGATGATCTGGCTATGTGTCTGACTGATTTATTCTGATCCTTCAGCCTCATGATGGCCTGCTTTACTGGCATTGATGATCTGGCTATGTGTCTGACTGATTTATTCTGATCCTTCAGCCTCATGACGGCCTGCTTTACTGGCATTGATGATCTGGCTATGTGTCTGACTGATTTATTCTGATCCTTCAGCCTCATGATGGCCTGCTTTACTGGCATTGATGATCTGGCTATGTGTCTGACTGATTTATTCTGATCCTTCAGCCTCATGACGGCCTGCTTTACTGGCATTGATGATCTGGCTATGTGTCTGACTGATTTATTCTGATCCTTCAGCCTCATGATGGCCTGCTTTACTAGCATTGATGATCTGGCTATGTGTCTGACTGATTTATTCTGATCCTTCAGCCTCATGACGCCCTGCTTTACTGGCATTGATGATCTGGCTATGTGTCTGACTGATTTATTCTGATCCTTCAGCCTCATGACGGCCTGCTTTACTGGCATTGATGATCTGGCTATGTGTCTGACTGATTTATTCTGATCCTTCAGCCTCATGATGGCCTGCTTTACTGGCATTGATGATCTGGCTATGTGTCTGACTGATTTATTCTGATCCTTCAGCCTCATGACGGCCTGCTTTACTGGCATTGATGATCTGGCTATGTGTCTGACTGATTTATTCTGATCCTTCAGCCTCATGATGGCCTGCTTTACTGGCATTGATGATCTGGCTATGTGTCTGACTGATTTATTCTGATCCTTCAGCCTCATGACGGCCTGCTTTACTGGCATTGATGATCTGGCTATGTGTCTGACTGATTTATTCTGATCCTTCAGCCTCATGACGGCCTGCTTTACTGGCATTGATGATCTGGCTATGTGTCTGACTGATTTATTCTGATCCTTCAGCCTCATGATGGCCTGCTTTACTGGCATTGATGATCTGGCTATGTGTCTGACTGATTTATTCTGATCCTTCAGCCTCATGACAGCCTGCTTTACTGGCATTGATGATCTGGCTATGTGTCTGACTGATTTATTCTGATCCTTCAGCCTCATGACGGCCTGCTTTACTGGCATTGATGATCTGGCTATGTGTCTGACTGATTTATTCTGATCCTTCAGCCTCATGACAGCCTGCTTTACTGGCATTGATGATCTGGCTATGTGTCTGACTGATTTATTCTGATCCTTCAGCCTCATGACGGCCTGCTTTACTGGCATTGATGATCTGGCTATGTGTCTGACTGATTTATTCTGATCCTTCAGCCTCATGACGGCCTGCTTTACTAGCATTGATGATCTGGCTATGTGTCTGACTGATTTATTCTGATCCTTCAGCCTCATGACGCCCTGCTTTACTGGCATTGATGATCTGGCTATGTGTCTGACTGATTTATTCTGATCCTTCAGCCTCATGACGGCCTGCTTTACTGGCATTGATGATCTGGCTATGTGTCTGACTGATTTATTCTGATCCTTCAGCCTCATGATGGCCTGCTTTACTGGCATTGATGATCTGGCTATGTGTCTGACTGATTTATTCTGATCCTTCAGCCTCATGATGGCCTGCTTTACTGGCATTGATGATCTGGCTATGTGTCTGACTGATTTATTCTGATCCTTCAGCCTCATGATGGCTTGCTTTACTGGCATTGATGATCTGGCTATGTGTCTGACTGATTTATTCTGATCCTTCAGCCTCATGATGGCTTGCTTTACTGGCATTGATGATCTGGCTATGTGTCTGACTGATTTATTCTGATCCTTCAGCCTCATGATGGCTTGCTTTACTGGCATTGATGATCTGGCTATGTGTCTGACTGATTTATTCTGATCCTTCAGCCTCATGATGGCCTGCTTTACTGGCATTGATGATCTGGCTATGTGTCTGACTGATTTATTCTGATCCTTCAGCCTCATGATGGCCTGCTTTACTGGCATTGATGATCTGGCTATGTGTCTGACTGATTTATTCTGATTGTTCAGCCTCATGATGGCCTGCTTTACTGGCATTGATGATCTGGCTATGTGTCTGACTGATTTATTCTGATCCTTCAGCCTCATGATGGCTTGCTTTACTGGCATTGATGATCTGGCTATGTGTCTGACTGATTTATTCTGATCCTTCAGCCTCATGATGGCCTGCTTTACTGTCATTGATGATCTGGCTATGTGTCTGACTGATTTATTCTGATCCTTCAGCCTCATGATGGCCTGCTTTACTGTCATTGATGATCTGGCTATGTGTCTGACTGATTTATTCTGATCCTTCAGCCTCATGATGGCCTGCTTTACTGTCATTGATGATCTGGCTATGTGTCTGACTGATTTATTCTGATCCCTCAGCCTCATGATGGCCTGCTTTACTGGCATTGATGATCTGGCTATGTGTCTGACTGATTTATTCTGATCCTTCAGCCTCATGATGGCCTGCTTTACTGGCATTGATGATCTGGCTATGTGTCTGACTGATTTATTCTGATCCTTCAGCCTCATGATGGCCTGCTTTACTGGCATTGATGATCTGGCTATGTGTCTGACTGATTTATTCTGATTGTTCAGCCTCATGATGGCCTGCTTTACTGGCATTGATGATCTGGCTATGTGTCTGACTGATTTATTCTGATCCTTCAGCCTCATGATGGCTTGCTTTACTGGCATTGATGATCTGGCTATGTGTCTGACTGATTTATTCTGATCCTTCAGCCTCATGATGGCCTGCTTTACTGTCATTGATGATCTGGCTATGTGTCTGACTGATTTATTCTGATCCTTCAGCCTCATGATGGCCTGCTTTACTGTCATTGATGATCTGGCTATGTGTCTGACTGATTTATTCTGATCCTTCAGCCTCATGATGGCCTGCTTTACTGTCATTGATGATCTGGCTATGTGTCTGACTGATTTATTCTGATCCCTCAGCCTCATGATGGCCTGCTTTACTGGCATTGATGATCTGGCTATGTGTCTGACTGATTTATTCTGATCCTTCAGCCTCATGATGGCCTGCTTTACTGGCATTGATGATCTGGCTATGTGTCTGACTGATTTATTCTGATCCCTCAGCCTCATGATGGCCTGCTTTACTGGCATTGATGATCTGGCTATGTGTCTGACTGATTTATTCTGATCCTTCAGCCTCATGATGGCCTGCTTTACTGGCATTGATGATCTGGCTATGTGTCTGACTGATTTATTCTGATCCTTCAGCCTCATGATGGCCTGCTTTACTGGCATTGATGATCTGGCTATGTGTCTGACTGATTTATTCTGATCCTTCAGCCTCATGATGGCCTGCTTTACTGTCATTGATGATCTGGCTATGTGTCTGACTGATTTATTCTGATCCCTCAGCCTCATGATGGCCTGCTTTACTGGCATTGATGATCTGGCTATGTGTCTGACTGATTTATTCTGATCCCTCAGCCTCATGATGGCCTGCTTTACTGGCATTGATGATCTGGCTATGTGTCTGACTGATTTATTCTGATCCCTCAGCCTCATGATGGCCTGCTTTACTGGCATTGATGATCTGGCTATGTGTCTGACTGATTTATTCTGATCCCTCAGCCTCATGATGGCCTGCTTTACTGGCATTGATGATCTGGCTATGTGTCTGACTGATTTATTCTGATCGTTCAGCCTCATGATGGCCTGCTTTACTGGCATTGATGATCTGGCTATGTGTATGACTGATTTATTCTGATCCTTCAGCCTCATGACGGCCTGCTTTACTGGCATTGACACTTATTTGGTCCCCATGTTGAGAGACAACAACGACAGACTCCAAATGCAAATGTCATACGTAGAATCAACTCTAGACCTTTTGTTAGCTCTCTTGTGCATGAAGTAACACTGAAAAGAAAACACACCTGCCCAAGAAACTGCTGAACAGCCAATCATCCAATTACTTTTAGTCCCCTAAAAAAAAGGGGGGGGGGGGAGGGTCTATGTATAAAAAGGGCTACAATTACACAGTTCACCCAATTTCATTGTAAACACCCTTGAATTAAAGCTGAAAGGCTGCACTTTGACCTCATAGTCACTGTTCCAAATACTTTTGGACTGCACTGTATATCAACCTTGCTGGATAATACACAAAAACTATTTATCAAGGAAACTATAGATTGGTATATCACATTATAAGTGAATAACTAACTATATTTATTTTATATCATGTCCCAGAAACCTACCATTGTTATCCAGGTAGTTAATTTACACCTACATAGCCTTTTAACTACATAGCTTCCAAGCAACATAATGACAAAACTGCTAAAATTGCTTCAAGCTGTTTCTTTGACATCTGCATATATTGATAGAAGCATGTAGACTTCTACAACAAATAAAATGACCAGTAGTACATTGGGGGATAAGGTTTAGATTATGATCTGGAGCAAGTTATGCTCAGTCAAATATGTGCATTGTGCAGAAAAGCTATTGTGAAGTAGATACCCACTTGTTCTGGATGCAGGGAAATAATTTCCAGAAGTTCCAAGCTAAGAAGCTCTGGTGATTTTTTTGTCGCACATGCTCTTTTTGCTTTTTAAATACAGATCCTTTCCAAAAAATTTGAATATCATGGAAGTTTTTTTTTTTCCATAATTCCATTCAAAAAGTGAAACTTTCATAGATTATAGATTCATTACACACAAAGTGAAATATTTCTAGCCTTTATTTGTTTCATTTTTCATAATTTTGGCTTACAGCTCCAGAAAACCCCAAAACAGTATTTCAAGAAATTAGAATAGTGTCGAAAATCAGCATTTACTTCAGTTATTTCAGAGAATGAATGTTTTAGACTGTGTCACACTCTAATCATCTAATTTACTCAAAACACCTACAAAGTTTTTCTACAGGTGTGTCGTTAAATTGGACAGGTATCTCAGTTTGGTTCAGTATGGGGAAGACTGCTGACTTGACAATTGGCCAGAAGACCATCATTGATACCCTCCAGAAGATGGGTAAGCCACAAAAGGTCATCGCTAAGGAGGCTGGCTGTTCACAGAGTGCAGTGTCCAAGCATATCAATAGAAAGTTTAGTGGAAGGGAAAAATGTGGCAGGAGAAGGTGCACAAGCAAAAGAGATGACCGTAGGCTTCAGCGGATTGTCAAGCAAAGACGATTCCAAAATTTGACGGAGATGCAGAGGGAGTGGACTGAGGCTGGAGTCGATGCTTCAAAAACCACCACGTACAGAGTGTGACACTCAGTCTAAAACATTCATTCTCTGAAATAACTGAAGTAAATGCTGATTTTCGACACACTATTCTAATTTCTTGAAATACTGTTTTGGGGGTTTTCTGGAGCTGTAAGCCAAAATTATGAAAAATGAAACAAATAAAGGCTAGAAATATTTCACTTTGTGTGTAATGAATCTATAATCTATGAAAGTTTCACTTTTTGAATGGAATTATGGAAAAAAAAAAACTTTTCCATGATATTCAAATTTTTTGGAAAGGATCTGTATAACTTTAAAACAACTTACCAAACAGATAATAATGCTCTTCAAAAAATACAATGCTAGTGAAGTATATTTATTTGCGTTACACATTCTGTGCTAGTATATAAAGCTGCAAATTGTCTCTTTCTGCAGTCTTTACAACAGTTCATGTTTTATCTTATTCTTCATTCAGCTGGGATTCAGTTGATGTGGTATCTCCGTTAGAGTCACTGGAGCACCCTCTGCTGGTGTTATTGTGTCTCTACTGTCCACTTCATTTCTTTGTTTGCAAACAAAAGTATGGTTCAATTAAAGGAATAGTTCACTTTCTGTGTGTTTTTAACACTATCAGTTTTTGTGTATATTTTCGATTGGTGCAGAATGTTTTTGTGTGTGATGAAAGATATGTTAGATACAATGAGCACCATAATTCATTGGACAGTGACACATTTGTTGTTATTTTGGTTCTGTACTCTAGCACTTTGAGTTTGAAAGGATACAATGGTAATTAAGTTGAAGTGCAGACTGTCAGCTTTAAGTTGAGGGTATTTTCATGCATATCGGATGAACCGTTTATAAATGATAAAAACCTCAATTTCTGGGCATCAAAAAATATTGGACAGTTTAACATAATGTAGAATAAAGTAAACATTTTTAATATTTGGTCGCATATCCTTTGCATGCCATGACTTCCTGATGTCTGTGACCCAACAATACCAAAAGACTCTTGATATCTTATTTTCTGGCACTCTTACAAGCGATACTATATGTTCTCTGCATTTGAATGGATCTCTATGGGAATTGGGGGGTGGGACTAGATTTAGCTGTAAATTATGCTGGAACAGTATGGAATACATGGTTGGTGAAATCGCTGTAAATCATCAAGGGTCTGAGGTATCAAACAAGAAAAATAAGTCAGGAGAAGAAACCCTTCAAGTTATCCATCCATATCTACTGCATATCTGGCAGCAGAGTGATGGTTTAAGGCTTGTTTTGTACGTCAGCCCCTTGATGACTTAAAGCCATTTACCCAACCATGTGTTCCATACTGTTCCCGTGTAATTTACAGCTAAATCTAGTCCATGTGATGTAACTCATTGTAGGTTTTTAGTTGTTAACAAAGGACTGTTCATTTTATTGTTTCATGTGAAAATACCCATGGATCCATATGTTCTGGTGATAGCAGGTTAATTTCCTTTGATATACCGAGAGTCCAGATGTCCAGAAGTAAGAAACACTTGTGAAAAAATCTCCCATAGCGATCCATTCAAATGCAGAGAGTATTGCTTGCAAGAGTACCTGAAAATAAGATATCTTGATGTTGTTAGGTCACAGACATCAGGAAGTCATGGCATGCAAACGATATGGAAGCAAATATTAAATATGATGACTTTATTTAAGTTTATGTTAATTTGTATAATTACTTTTGGTGCCCTAAAATGTGTAAAAATGATTACAATATATGTATGTACAAACTCAAATTAAAGCTGAAAGTCTGCACTTTAACCTCATAGTCACTGTTCCATTTCAAATTCAAATATGATGGAGTACAGAGCCAAAACAACAAAAAATGTGCCATTGTCTTAGCACTGTATATGTATACACATAGTTAAATAGTATGTATATCAACATTCAATAAAAATGTAATTATTGTTTCTTATTGGTTTTTTATATTTATTTATTTTTATTATTCATATTTATGAACTTGTTTACTATGCTTTGGCAACACAATGTTATTTTTCATGCCAATAAAGCTCCATTTTGAATTTGAGAAAGAGAGAGAGAGAGAGAGAGAGAGAGAGAGAGAGAGAGAGAGAGAGAGAGAGAGAGAGAGAGAGAGAGAGAGAGAGAGAGATGAACACGTCACAGCATCCTAGCGACATTGTAGCCCATCCTCTAAATCGACTATCTTAGTGTCTTACACTTGCCTTCCTTTCGCTGTCTTATTGCAAATAAATTTCGCAGACTACCGCGAATTGCCTTTATGAACAATGGGTGAAGTTCCTCAATTGATTAAAATCGGAGTTTCTCTGAAAATACAACCAAACAACGGGCCGGTGTTTTTCAAAGTTGATGGGTCGAGATTTGGTCAGAACAGGACGATAAAATTGCTGACAGGATCAAAGTACAAAATTGAAGTGATTGTGAAACCAGGAGCGGTTGAGGCCACGTAAGTACAAATATTTTACATTCACTACGAATAGACATGGCCTCGGTGGGCAGGCTGCGTTACTGCTATTGATTGTTTTTATGTTACTGTTATTTTTTTATTATTCATTTATTTAATCGATGAGGGGTTATTCAGCATTTAGCCTACCAGAACCACCTTTATTACAATATTCCAACAGCCTATTTCACAAAGCTTTGTGTTGTCTATAGGACTAACAATATGTATAAAATAGGCCAAAAGCATCGTCCGATATCTATTTAATATGAAGGTAGCCTACTAAAATGCCCACGTTAGGTTACATCCCATTTCGCGTCCGTTTATTGTGACTGTAGAGAATGTGCGATGGTGTGATTTGCATACGATGGTAGAGCGGCTTCGAAATTTTAGTTGAGGGAATAGGCTTCGAAATTTTTACCATATTTTGTAGTGTGCAGTTTTGTAGCCTATGTTAAATTATAACGAGGACATGGGTAATGTATGGTGTTGTCAAAAATGTAGCCTAGGCCGGAATTCGCCGTTCATGTGTGATGATGCTATCATTAAAATCTGGAAATTGCAGATTTCTAGTTAGCTACCAGCGATTTCACATGTTGGGTCGGGGATGAATTCGCCCAGGTGACCTGTTTTTGAAATTTTCTTTATACATGATGCGTGCATTATTGCCTACAATAAAAGGTTCTGGGCGCATCTGTGCCGTGTGAAACGGCTCATGTATCCGCCTGATTCCGGGAGCGTCTATTGCAGGCTTTTTAGTAAGATGGGAACGGCTTTAGCTTCTTCAATAATATTTTTAATATAATAATAAATGTATTCGGGGGACATTTAATCCAAACAAAGATGTAGTAACCAACTGATTTACTTCACAGCACCATGAGCATAAGTGGGGTGACCTTCCCATTGGAGGAGCAATCCAAAGACCCCCAATCAATCGTTTACACCGGCATATATGACACGGAGGGAGTACCACATACTAAAAGCGGCGAGAGACAACCTATTCAAGTTAGCATTCAGGTAATGCATGAGTTTATAGACTATCTGTTATTTAGTATGCCTAAATTAAACAGGTAAACAACCATATTTTGTACCCTCCTCCAATACATATTCTGAAAAAGAAAGACCAGCAGTGCCTACTACTAATCCCCATTCATCCCCCATTACTAATACCATGACTTTGGCAACAAATTAATTTCACTTACAATTTACCACAAATTTTCTATGAACTACAGTATGTCTCTCTTTGCCTTTTTACACAACAGTTTACTGAAGCTGGCCTCTTTGAAACAGTGTGGCAGGTGAAATTCTACAACTATCACAAGAGGGACCACTGCCAGTGGGGGAACAGCTTCGGCAGTATCGAGTACGAGTGCAAACCCAATGAGACACGCAGCCTGATGTGGATCAACAAGGAGTTGTTCGTCTGAGGGGGACAGAGCACTTGTAACATTTACTTTACAAAAGAGAGCAAAGAAGCTAAGTCGAACTTATCAAAATGCTTCTTGATATCAGCCAGCATGAAAGCGTATAATGTCCCCCACATATGAATACAATAAAGCCTTTCCTTGATACTTCTCTTAGTTCACAGTATACTGCTATTTTGTGCCATCTAAGTTCATGAGTGCCCGGTTGGTGATGTCTGTTGAAGTTTTATGTGAGTTGATATTGTAATTTAGTTCTTATTTTTATAGCATTGTGGTACAGTGATTTATTTTCTACCTGTACAAGAGCACAAGCAGAGTGACATCTGTAAAGAGTGTTTACATTCAGAGTTTTGATTCAGGAGGAATACAACACACTTATTGTTTACCATTTTATTTAATATATTTACATTATTAATGTCACATTTTTCTGTTCTGCTGTTCCAGCATATCAATAGCAGCCTACTTTCTTTGTTGGTTGCCTACCTTCATTTTTTGAGAAATTAAGATATCTGAGGAAGGCAATGTATTTTAATTGTATTTTATTTTATGAAACATATTGCGTGCTTTTTAAATTGTCAACTGTTTTGAAAATTAAAAAAAAAAAAGTTACTCATGACCAGCTTATGCAAGTGGCACCAACACACAACAAGGTGCAATAAAGGAATTATAACAAGTATTTATTATTATTATTATGCCTCACCTCCTCACATCCATTCTCCTTATACCAGATCATAAATCATTTAAAAACATATTCTTAACATGGACCTAGAGCAGGTTTTTGATTAGGCCAGCACTAAGACACTTCATTCTACTTATCAAGGTCTTGATTGAAGACCATGATTAGTTAGCTTAGTTCATTAGTTGCATCAGGTGTCTTCGTGCTCTGGGTTAAATCAAAAACCTGCACCAACACCGGCCCTTTTGGATAAGATTGCCCACCCTTAACCTAGTGTGTAAAAAGCATGATTTAAAAAAAAATATATATATATATATATGTGTGTGTGTGTGTGTCTGAGGCCCAATCTCAATGCCCGCCCTTACACCCTCACAGACTGAGGCACGTTCTCGATAAGTCCGCGAGGGCTCAGGGCTGTCTCACTGTAAAATTGGCAAGTGCGTGAGGGCTGTCGCAGACTTTTCGAGCCCTTTATGTGTACTTTCCGCAAGTATGCAATCCTGCAGACTTTGCTGGGAGAATTACCCACAGTTCATAGCGTTTCTGACAATAAAAATGGAAACGCAGCCGGAAGCGTCTCAAAAATTGTAAACAAACAACACACATGGCGGGCAGTTCTTTCAGCTGGTACAAACCTATGACCGATTGTCATAAACATCTTGCACTCATATAACATTGCAAAGTGCTGTTCCGTTCCTCTTATTTGTACCATTTCGAGCCCTTGCACTCACACACTCATGCATGTGACATCACCCAAAGTCTGTGGGGACTCAGTCCTTAGGGCTCAGGGCGGACATTGAGATTGGGGGCTCTATCTTGGCGCTTGGTCTAAGCCAAGGGGCCAAGACTGGGCTTTCGTTCTGAAGCTCACTTCCTGGTGCTGTTGCTCACTAGCGCCGCTGCGGTTGGCTCCAGTATAGGTCTTTCCCCATGTAAGTCAATGGCAGCAATGTGGTAAAAATACAAAAAAATGTAATTGCAATAGGTGACTTTCCTTCATCTAATGCCTGTGCATGTGCAGATTTTTTAAAATATTGTGTCGTTTGGACAGGGTATTAACATTTGTTCAGGACCAATCAGAGGGACAGGTTGAGTCCTGGGATCACTGGCATAGATAGGTTCTATATGGTTCTCACTGCCAGGACCAATCAGAGGGACAGGTTGAGTCCTCTTCGGCTCCACGGAGCAGGCGCAGTTTGTACAAACGGGCGGCGAAAAAGACTTCCGAGCTTCAATTCAGTTTTTACGAGGCTGTGGAAAGGCAATGGGTGACGTCACAGTGGCTTTGTCCATATTTTTATACAGTCTATGGTCTAAGCGCATGGCGTAAAGTCCATTTTGGGCGTGTCCAAGTCTACTTTTGCTATTTTACCGGCGTGTTTTTTGGGCGCTAAGCACGGCGCAAGGTGCAACTGGGCTGAACCTAGTCGCTTCATTAATTATAGGTGTGTCTTGGGCGTGACATGCAATAAACCAATCAAAATGTCATATCCCATTCCCTTTAAAAGCCTGCTTTTCCACCTTGGCGGATTGCTTATGATGGCGAAACAGACATGCTCGTGCGTGTTTAGTGCGATCAAGGAATAGGCTAAAGGGAGTATGATCAATATTATTCGGACTAACCATTAGCCTATGAGTTCCCGGTAATTCCCGACAGGGCTGTTATTTTACAAAATATATGCGGTTAAATTTCGTTAAAAGGACCTGCAACAGCTGAGAATAAGCTATCAATGGCTTCAGTCTCACCTTAGAAAACGCCAAATTAGCCTGCTTGTTCAGCGAATTTCGTTTGATTATGCAATGAAAGTGTCAAACATCAATTCCATGAGGCTGTTCTCATGGAGTTCTCGAAGTTCAAGCTTCATCCGAAGTTCATTAGGCTACCTGCATAGTAATATTGATTAATAACATAAATACCGTTATTTTGCCTTAATGATGACTAAATACAATAAAGCTGTCAGGTTGGCAACCCATATGTTCACGCATATTTCCCCTTGTTTAATAATGTCCTGTTTATGGAAATGTGACCAACCTGTTTTACTCGTAGCGTAATGCTTTAAAACAATCCACTTTCCCAGGAAGGCCGTGAAACATGCAACTTACAGCAGGGGAAACAGAATATGCAGCGCACATGCAGATAAATGGCATTAAAATTAATTGTGAATTAATTGTGTAACGTGCTGCAAATTTGTTTTCGTTTCTAATTAGACGCTTAGTTCTCTTTAAAATAATTTTGTTCAGTTATGGAATAACAGGTGAAATCAGCTGGGTTTTAATAAGCTGAGAGTATGGAAACCTGGTCACTGTAATTACAAAAATATGAAGGAAGAAGGATAGCTAAGGTTACAATTTAGTTAACATGGTGTGTAACAGACAGGAGGGTACGCCCGTTGTGCACACGCCTATGTAGACGCACTTACATGTGCCGTTAAAATAACATGTAAACAACTGCGACATGACTTTAGACCAGGTTTGTGGTGGTTCTAGCGCAAGCGCTTTCTGCTGGCTCAATATAGCAATACGCCAAAAATAATCCTGGCCACTCCTCATCTTAAGACCAACACGGCCAGTTCACTTGCAACGGGCGCAAGAATACATGGTAGTTAAACGACGTGAGCGCTAGGCGTTATTATGAACCCAGTGCCGGGTGTAAGATAGCAAAGACACTTGGTTTGGGTTAGCGCCGCTTTGCGCCGGGCGTAAGATAGGGCCCTGGGTGTTTTGCAGTAGAGTGTGAACAGAAGTGACATTGCCAAGGAATGAGGAATTCCTGCTGTCACCTGCAGGTGGAGCTAGGTGAAAAATTTACACAGACTACAATCACATGCCTCACATCAAATGGATACTGAATAGTATAATATTGGAATATGAACGTTTTCTGTACAGTCCCCTTGTGATTAATTTTGTTGCCACTTCAAATGTTGAGATTGAGTCTCACCATTGTACAGTTGTGACAAGTCTTACCTGCAGGAATCACAGTGCCAATCAACCTAAACTGTAAACGAAAATAGGCCTTAGTGTTTTTCAGTGCACAATGGCTTTAAAATCTCCACTAGGTGAAACCAATAAGGTGTGTCCATATAAAATTACACCACCTACATTTTCAAGGGAATTATTTATTATATTTTCTTTCAAAGTTCATTTTGCACCATATGGCACACAACCATAACTGTAATGGTTTACTTAATATCAGGCTTCACAAGAGAGGGTAGGTAAGGCTGTACCCTTCACAGGAATTCTGCTTTTTCTCCTTCTCTTCTTTCTCAAGCCAGACCTTAATCTATTTTTTCCAACAATATTTCTAAAATCTCTTCCAGCAAGGCAGACTGGTAAGATCTGCAAACAGATGAGACAGCAAATTCTGTACATGGCCTTCACTGTGGAACATTCTGTTGCCATTTTGTTCCACTGTGCATCTGCCCGTGATCTGGCCAAGGAAAGCAACCTTGCCTGTGATTTATAGATTAATGATTAAACAAAACTAAAAGTTTGATATGGATGTACAAGTAATATTGGTACATTGTATATGTATTAGTATTACTTCTAGATTGGTAGAAGTAATACGCATTGTACGTAAAGTAATTGTATGTAAAGTAACATTGGTACAGGTAAAATGTCAGTATTTTTATCATCAGAAGTATTGGATTCCCATGTACGGTTTTGCAGTGGCAAAGTATACTTGGGACCCATCAGCAGAGAAAATAAAGAATATAATACAATAAAATGATAACATCACAGTATCAGACAATGTGAAACAATGGTTCTCCAGATGTGCTGAGATTGTTCATTGATTGGAATAGATGTTGTACAGCTGGTTTGTTTTGGTTTCAAGGTCCTCAGCTTAACCCTTGCCCTGCACATCATTCACACCAACAAACAAATTGCTTTGACCCTGACCCCTCACAGCTGCCTTTAATTGCAGCCTTGAGTTGAGACCTGTTTGGTCTTTGTCCTTGCCAAACACAGCACCAAAAGCAGCTACCTCCTGTTGCTTTATTATAATTTTTTTTCACTACACTCAATCACATAGAATATTTCCAGAATTTCCACTGTGGGTGCAACATTTCTTTTAATTCCTTTTTATACAGGCATCCCATCAAATGTCCTGTGATGGCATAAACAACTAGTACAGGTCTGTTACAGGGAAACCAACCAATTATCATAGCTGCCCCTGCCCCTTTCATGTTGACAGACAGGCCAAGTCACTTTTAAATAAATACGCCGTGAAATAAATAGTCCCTATGTCTTGAAATAAATATGAGTGGAAATAAATATGCCATGAAATAAATAAAAGAGATGTAAAATAATAGATATTTATTTATTTCATTGCTGATTTATTTATTTATTTAATTTTGTCACAGTTGGTCCGTCAAGTTCTTCTGTGTGGAATAAGGCTGTGTTCCATTATGCATACGTGCACACTAGCTTAGTACGCATAGCACAATTTTTGTTTGTCATTTAGTGCGTTCCGAACCGCTCTTGCGTACTATGAAGTACGTTCTAGCTAGTGCAATTGGAAGAATGCACTATCTAGCATGCAAGTACGCAGAACGCGAGTATGCATAGTGGAACACAGTCTAGAGGTACCCGTATGTACTGTAAAGTCGCACTTCCCCCGCCTCGCCTCCTCCCTACACAGTACACAAACAGAACCACCACCTCCGCTTACCCTCCCTGCAGGTCCGTCGAAGCCACTGCAGTAAAACCGTCATCAGCAAAAGGACAGAGCGAGCAAATCAAACGCGACTCTAAGGAATAAAACTAGCCACAGCTCAGCTATCTGCCTGTAAGAAAACAGATTCTAGCGTTTCATTTTAGCTGTCTAGTTACGGCCTTATCTGTTCCCGTCTCCCAGACCCGTCCATATCCTCGGAGAAGTGTTTGGAGAATCCGACCGGCGAAATGGTAAGGCGTAGCTAACTTAACTGTTGTTATTATGTAGCAACTAACGTAACGAGCTAACGTTACCTAACTACACCTTTATTTGTTAGCTAAGCAAATGGATATAACCATAATCATAGCTAACCACAACCAAGCACACATACGTTTCTTGCTAGCTAACTAAGTTAGTTAACGTTAGCTCGAACGACAGAACACACTACAAGCTGTTTTGGCATATCGCAGGCTAGCTGGCTAACATTAACGCCGTTAGCTAACATTATTTGACAGTTGTCACAGCGACCACGCCATCTAAAGCATGTACGTTAACGTTAGATAATTTCCTTCCGTATTTTGTCCCCGTAGCTAGGGAGCTAACCATCTGTAGCAAGTGTGCCCCAGATAATGTTAACGTTAGCTAGCTGGCTAGGTAAATTTAGCTGCCAATCTCGCTCGCTAACGTTATGTTATGCCTTATCCCGTCTTGTAAGCTGGCTAGTCAAGTACGTTACGTTAGACAAATTAACTCATTCCCATCATTAAGTTAGGTAGCTAACGTTAACAGTTAACGTAACGTTAGCTAGCTGACCAAAATCTAGCTAGCTAATGACTATTTGCGTCTAGATGTACGTTAGCAAGAAGTGTAACGTTATAGGTAACACATAGCCAAGTTACCAAATGGTCCATCGCATTTATTGCTAACGTTAACGGTCTGGATCTGTAAAGATGTAACCTTAACAGTTAACGTTAATGTAGCTATGTTAGCTAGCTAGATGGGAAAGAAATTGGCTAATGTTAGCTAGTTAGCTAGCCAGTCAGCCAGAAAATTAAGCCCACCTTTGTGCTCTGGTGCTGTTACAACTTAGTCATGTTAAGTTACTAATAGATTTGAGTAACGTTAGCTAACTAGATAGGTAACGTTAGCTGACGTTAGCTGATTAGAAGAGCCAACGACGTTATAGCTAGCTACTTTCATAGAAAATCGTAAAATGGCACATCACTCTTGAAGGCAATGGCGTGTTCAGTTGTTAGCTGCACAACTATAACGTTGTTATAAAATTTCTTCTTACTGTGAACATTGACGACCTCTTTACAATTTCGGACAGATGTTAACGTAAATCTATCACCACGGCAGCACTTTCGCCACAAGTCAGCAATTATGTCCTCTTTGAAAACCAAAAAATAAATTAAAGAAAAAGGCTATGCTGTTACTGCATACCAGTTTTTACCAAAGCTGCATCATAGCGCGGAGCTTTCAAAACCTTAAAAAAAACAAAATAAAAACCATAGGCTACACATAGCGTAGCCTATGGCTATGATAACTGTCTGGATTAGCTAAACAGGCCACTTTTTAGTTCATAAAACTCAAAAATAAGCTAAAGATATCCAGTGAGCTTACACTAGACTAAGCCTAGCCTACTAGTTCACTATTTTTAATACGCTCTTTTTTCTGTAGGTATAAACTTCGAAGTATTTTTTTTATTGTTATACATTTATTTTAGTACACACCGAAATATGCATTTCTGCAGTGTGTCTCTGTGGCCCAGTGAGTAGGTAGCCTGCTCCGTGATCTTTGCGACCCGCGACGTTGTATGTTCGAATCTGACCTTTTGCCGCATGACTCGCTCACATTCCTCTTGTCTCTACCTAGGCCTACACGTTTTTGTATTTTTATTTTATTTGGTAGGCCTATTTAGACTAGTCTGTAGCGATTTGAGTACCTATAATATGCGCTGTTGGGATTCTCTCCTGGATTCTATGACCTAGTGAAGCTGGGGTGTCTCATGATATCAATTTATAGCTAGCTAGCCTACTAGCTACTTGATAAAACAATAGGTTGAGGGAACAAGGTGGACCCTACTAAGGTTTATAAGTAGCCTAGAGTATACTTTCTTAAAATAAGTATAAAAGCTTTTCAGATTTGACAGCCTGGAGGCAAGAGTAATGGGAGCGAGTCGTGCGGCAAAAGGTCAGATTGGGATGGCAGGTATGCCATCCGCCAAGTTACGGCTTGGCGGGGCATGCCCCATACCTATACAGCACCGATACAACCACAATGACCACAGACTCTCAGCCCTTAAAAACATTAACCTCTGTATGTTCTGACCTCATGTAACCACACAGCATTCAGATACAACTTCACACATCCACACAATAAAACCCCAAACTTGGGTTATTTTGCCATTGTTGTTCTTCCCATTTTTCCTGCCGTACCCTCAAAGAATAATTCTCCCCATTGGATAACAACATGGCATACCTGCTCTCCCAAGCTTATCGCCCAATAAAAACGCTTCAAACTAATATGCACACATCACAGAATCACAGACAAAACCGCTATATGGCTTGGTGTATTCCATGAAGCTACTGTGGCCTACTGGTTACAGTTGCTACCTCTCACACAGAGGATTGGGGGTTCGAGCCCAATAGGGTGTGAATTTATTTTCGACAAAAACAATGTGCAACTGCTAAATACTTAATTTATTACAGTTATTATTTTCACATTAACAAACATATTTGTATTGCAAAAGCAAAAGACGTTTCCAATATTAACTGTTCGATGTTTCACTTGCAGCCTATTTCACTTGTACTACAGCGAAATGGTGAAAGTCAGACCGACACTGACAAATTGCCTACAGCCTATATCACGTGACTGTAGCCCTTTGGTCTTCTGGTTGGCGTCAAGCCTTAGTATTGCGAGAGACGTGGGTTTGTACCCCGCCTGGTTGGTACTAAAGTGTAATTTCATTTTGGACTCAAACAGTGTGCACATGTTCTGGTTTTCTGATAAAAGAATGTTTTTTTTATTGCAAAGGCAAAGACACGTTTACAATATTAACTGTTCACTTGTAGCCCGTTAGTGAAACAATTCAGTCACTGGACACCACGACAGTAATGCAATACGTTATGGGAACACATAACACAATGTCACCATAAAATTAACTACTAGGAAAATTAAGAATTTACGATAATACGTGATAGCCTACTATAAGCTGCAATCCCTTAAGAGATCGGATTTATAAACCGCCAATTACCAAAACATATCTGTTTCATGGTTAGTCACTTAAAAAAATTAGAATTTCTTTTAGCCTCTGAACATTGCTCTAGTCTATGCTACGAGTAGAAGAAGCATAGAACCATATTAGAACCATAATATTACTGTAGCGTATAGAAATGCGGCTCAGCTATTCTGTGGCAGAGTGCGACTCGGTAGAAAGACATAGCGTGGGCAGCGAGTTGGATAGAACACGCTCCAATTTTGAATTAGGCTACCTTTTGAAGCCCTAACTTCTGAAAAGGTAAAAGCTTTAACCCGATCCACGTTGGCGCCCCATAACTATAGTGTTAGACTTATCAGTCTCAATTACAGTATCCTATTCATGGTTGTCTTAAATTATAAACTAGGCTACAGCTTTAAGAAAACCCCAGGATTGATACTACAGTGCAATGAAATCAGAGGGTGCTGTTAATAGCCCAAAGCGCTTACGACCCTCCTCTTGCCACAGCCACAGACTGTAAAATGCACCGTTTACAAGAAAATCATTTTCAGTATAGCTAGAAACAATAATATTTTTTTAAAACATTGTACAAATAGGCCTATGCATTCAGCGTTTTCCATTGCTTACTGTAGGCTACTATACAGTAGGCTACCTGATGCACTTTAGGTTTAGAAGACACCTAATTTTTTCCTCCAAAATCTCTCGTAGCTAGCCCATGAATATGTTAATGAAACCAAATATCTTACCTGTAGGCTATATGCAGGTAGGCTACCACTGAGTTATGATTAACCCTGAAGAGTTTATCTTGTTACGTTTCGCCAAAGTCCCGTACAGTCGACATTTCCACAGTGACCTATCGCATTTAGGGCTGAAATAGTCTACGTTGCTGTTGTCATGTAAAAACACAAATTGTGTTTTTGTACGTTTAAAAAAAAATAAAAAATAAACGTGTAGCTATATTATTTCTGTTTTAGAGTGTTGTTTATTTATTTTTCTATTTGTGCACTATCAAAATAGCCTAAATGGTGTAATATTCAAATATTCAAAAAGCTTCAAGGACCTTTGATTTCTAAAACCTAACTCCTAAACACAACCCTACTGGTACTTTACAACCAAAGTCTACATGGGCTCTTTGTACTCCAAAAACTGTATTTACGGTAAAATTAATGCAAAAAATGTTGCTCCTCACGCACTGCGTGCGCTCGCATTGGTACCATCAAAACCCTAACTTTAAATAGAATAATAATTTTGTGATTTACATGTGTTATAGTGGTAATTGTGAAATGAAAAATTAGTTTTCTTACATTAGTAGTAACGTAATGAGAGCTCAACAGGCTGCACCTGCAGTGGTGGCAGCGGGTTGGGGGAGGGGGTGTATCGCGGTTCCGTCTTCCAGAACCGCGACACAAGACCGTGGACGTTTGTATCACGGTTTCGGTCTTGCTTTCAGAACCGTTACACCCCTATTCAAAAGCCAATGAGTTGATTGGTCAAAGGGTGGTGCTTTCATATGTTTCAATCCGATAACCTGAACATAACCTGCCTCGGAGCAGGTTAGCCATGCAGAGTAAATTGCCGTGGCAATATACCCCGATTAAAAGTGAGTCGGCTTCGTGATACAGAAAACCCTGGGTTGAAGCTTAATTTTAGCTCGCCACTTGTGCTCACTGGATATCTTTAGTTTACTTTCGAGTTTTATGAACTAAAAAGTGGCCCGTTTATATGGAGTAAGAGCGCTGTCAAAAATACGTATCCATTGTATTGTTAAACCATTTATATGACCTGCGGGAAATCTACATTGGTGCTTAATAACCATATCCACTCCCCTAACTGCGGGAAATCTGTAGTGAAATCTTCAACTGAGCCCTAGATACCCAGTCATTCTCCTTCTCCATTGTAATGACGGTTTGGGGTGTGAATGATATGACGGTGAAGCAGAGAATAAGCGCTACCTCCGTTCAAAGGCCTATACAGGGAAGAATACTCAGAACCATCCCCTCAAGTATTTGCAAGTATTTACTGCTAAAATAGATTTTGATCTATTAATCTCCGTAGCACTCACCTAGGGGAAAGTTTGCTGGTTTGGTTTTAAATTTGCATGGTTAGTGGGCTGTAGCACATTTAGTGCTATTTGATTCTGCTGCACATTTGGTGTTTATTTGGGTTTTTTCATCTATTTATTTTGCCAGGATATAAATCTCTTGCACATAGTTAAAAAGACAAAGTCAACAATCAAAATGACCATAATACACAGGGTTGAGACAATTGTGTAAACAGGAATTAACAGCGGGGATTAAAAGCAGGAGCATACTTCGGTCACTGCATCATGAATTACGCTTTTAAGGCTAATATGGCGTTGATGCTTGATTGCGCAAGGACGTTCCATTTGCCTAATTAATGTTGCCTCTATTCCTCCGTCCTCGTATCTGATCCTTGCATTCTTTCCTCGCATCCTCCATTGGGCGGAGCTAAGGAGCGAGGAAAGGATGTGAGGAAAGGATGCAAGGAGTAAAAATAAGGATTAGAATAAACCCCTGGTCTCAGTGTTGGAGCTAAAATACATGGTCTAAGATCTCAAATAAGGGGTGTTATTTTGCGGATGCAGCCAAAGTATTTGCACAGGTTAACTATTTAAAAACTAAGTAAGTATCTAAGTATCATTATGTAAATTACTGCACCTCTCAAACAGCCATATTTAAATGAGAGATTTTGCGTGTTTGGAGTGATTACACTGAAAACGGTGAAAAGACTGGCAGGAATGTTGGCAGTGAAAAACCATTTAATGAATGGGCAAAGACATAAATCCTGTTATTTTAGGGTACTGTTACACTGAACAAGCTGGCGATTTATGACGACCTGTTTCATTTGCTGTCTCTTACTTTCTGCCGGGAGTTACAGATGTTTGTCAGGACTGAAACGATCGTAACTATACGTCGCTTTGGATAAAAGCGTCCGCTAAATGAATGTAATGTACTAGCACTACTCGTGCCATGTCACATTTATTATTTTTATAAAGTTTTTATTTGCTTTTTTATTCAATGTTATAATCGACATTGTATTGCTTGTTTGAGTCAAATACTAGTTACTCTTGTATTCTGTAACACAATTTCCTACATGATTAAAGTCTCAAACTTCTGGCAGAGGCAACCAGATTGTTAGCCAAAATTGGTTGATACTTGGTCTAATCCATTATGCCATTGATCTTAACCAGTGCCCATGAACCTCTGGAATTAAAACATCCCCAAAACATCACTGACCCACCACCATATTTCACCGTGGGTATGGGGTTCCTCTCCTTGTATGCATCTCGAAGGTGCTGTGGTCAGATGAGACCAAAATTGAGCGTTTTGGTCAGATACAGCATCGGCATGTTTGGCAGAACCAGAGCAAACAGAGATGTACAAATTAATCACTGAGGTGAACTTGATAGCCTTGAATAAGAATAATTAGCTATTTCTACTTCTTCTCCCCCCATTTTCTCCCCGCAATGTTTCTATGGTGTATCTACTGTTAGTTGGGGTGTAGTAGTTTGTACACTCTGGGCCTGATTTAGTAAGACCATTAGCATGTGCAAAACCTTTGAACACACCAATGATTGGTGCAACAAATACCATGACCAATCAATGGTCATGTTATTGGTTTTGCGTGTGCCAAAAGGTTGTGCACATGCTAAAGGTCCTAGTAAATCAGGCCCTATATGTTTGTTTGTGTTCATGCTCATGTTTTGTCTTGTTGCAGACAATGCTAAAGCAGCAAGCTCAGGCAAATGCTGCCACTTGCTGTGCATTCCTGGAAAGGTTTTAATATAGCAGGCTTGTGCATTGAGGGGAATATTGACTAAGGAATTACACGTTTTGCTTTGTTAGTTGAAAGCATTGACAGAGTGGATTGGTGCCATGCAGAGGTAAGGGATGGCACTGACCCCGGGGGCGTGAGTGGCCTTGGACCTCTAGAGAACAGCATCATGGGATAATGAGTTTCCATCAGAGCACTGTCGCGCTGACAAATTCCCCTCATGCTGCACGTGGGAATGAGAAGCCTGAGAAGAAGAGCACTGGGTACCATTTGCATACCAGTCTGTCTATCCTTGAGATCACTCTGAGGACTGGCCTGCGCATGTCTTTGTTAATCAAGTCGCTTGGGAGCCCCAAGAATGAATCGATTATGAAATGCTCCAAATGTTTCACCCCCTATCCTTCTGGTCCTGTGATTTATTTTGTTAATTAAACAAAAAAAAAAGTGTTTTAACAAAATGTATCTGGTTCCACTGATCACCCGGCACTGCATTGCCAGTTATACATTTACCTTTTTTGGTCACTTAAAATGTCCAAATCCTGCTCTCAATCTTTTGATTGAGCTTTTTTGATGTTAAAATAAAAGTATTGATGAGGCCAGCATTATTCATAAGACACCTGTGGGCTCGCTGCAGTGTTGCTCACCTGAGCTTACTGCAGAGTAACCCTAAACCCTCAATCCCCTTTGGCTTAATCCATTAGCTATGAGGCCTAAAGTTAAACTCTCATCCAAGCAATAGAGCAGGTCCACTGCAGTGCTGTGGCTCAGGCTAAAGTCTGGGAAGCCTAGGTACCCCAATGTTCTTCAGATTGTTTTCATAATTTGTGGTAATAAACTGGATGATGAAACGGCAAAAAAACCCAAAATAAAACAAGGCATCGATGTCCTACGAGCAGTAAAAGTAGCATGTTCATGTGCTCAAGGCTAATCCTTTGTGACCCCCTGATCACCACTGTCCTTAAAATAAAACCCAAGGTAAAGAAATTCTGCCATCCCCACCCCCTTCCAAGGAGTTCAGCGCTATGGGCTAATCAGAACCACGGTGGTCTGTAACCCACACATTCATTGCCCTAATGTGGGCTGGGAGGGCTGGTCATTATCAGCTATGTCCTGCTTCTAACAGTGCTGCTCCAACATGTCTGAAATGAGCCATTTGTCCCAGTCACCCTTCAGATTAATGCTCAGAGCAAGGCCCTAGAAGTAAACCAAAGTAATGTCATTGTAAGCAATCCAAATGGTGGCTAATCTGGGAAAGCTTTACATTTTTGTTTTTATAGGTGCGCAAATTTTATTTAAATAATGGCAGATGGTGGAAACCATACCCAAGGTAACAACTCCCCGTAGATATTCTTGCAGTGGTTACATAATTAATTTTTTTAAGAGACATTTTACATTTTTTTTAATTGTCCAGGGGTCACAGAATAACAGAAAAAAACAAAAGAAAAACCCAGTTGGCACCAACACGGTCAGGATGTGATAAACATAGAGGACATCACACACTGAAACCCCAGTGTTCTACACAAGTCACCTGGCAGCCCCTGTATTCATTTTTATTTTACTTTAATCCCTCTGTCTCCCAACTGTGCCTAATCGTGTACTCTGAGAAGGCTTAGTGATTTGGCACAGTTGGGAGCGTGTGTGTTTGTGTACAACCTACTAAAGCTGCATTTCATATAAAATTAGCATGAGAAAAACACAGGTGCGATTATTAAGTGGCTGAGGACTCAGTGTGAGATGCAAATATCTGTGACTGGAAGGAGAGGACAGGCCGTTTGTCTGTATTTGTGAGCTTTTTCACAGCTGCACTCTTCAGAATAATGACATGCTGGCGCCACTGTGTCACTCTCCTGCGATTGTGTCCTTGTTTGCCACGGGGCACTTTCAGTGATTGTCACCGCGTTTGGCTGTGCTGTGTTGTGGAGCTCTTGAATTTTCGAGAGGATGTGGCATCCTTTAAGAGCAGCACATGAGATACTTTGAGATCACAAGGCCCTAGGAGTAACCCCAGATTCAGGGTTGTTTTATTTCACAGCGGGTCCCGTGAGTATGCTGCATGCATTTCCCTAAGCCCCACGCCGCATGCAGTTCCCTGCACGCTGTCTGATTGTGCATGGGATGTCCGGGTTAATAAATCAGTAAATGAGTCAATGTTGGTACATCATCCACAACCTACAGGAGGTGAAAAATAAGCTTACCATGAGCCCTTATAGATGTGTCATGTACGCCTGTTTGAGGTATTTTCTCACCTCATATGCTCAGACTTACTCCCACGGTTGAATGTCATCCAATGGTGATGTCGGGGAAGTGAGGATTAAGTAAAAGGTGACACTTTCAGAATCCAGCGGTTTTAACAGCCGACGCCCTCGTTTAATGTTCGGCACTGAATACAGAATACAAGCGGCATCAACGGTTAAAACGCCTCACTTATCCAACACTTAAAATAGATTCATTTGATTTAATTTGTTCATTATTATCAAAGATATCAATTCTGAATTAAATTGCCAAATTTGTTGATAGGCAATCTGTTGGATCAACCCTTATCAAAATGTACAACTCATAACCGGATTAAAATGAATGTAGTGATGTTTGGTCACTTTTATTCAGAATTAATTAAGTTCAACACTCAATTAGAATTCTATACGTCAGTAGAGCCCAACTTAGTGAAATAACGTAGACACGACAATGGGATATGTTTTATTGGCTACAACTATGAATATGTGAATGAACTTCCCATTCCCCTACGTTCTACTCCAACCCTGCCTGCATTCCGTCGAGGCCTGAAGACACACCTCTTCAGACTCCACCTTGACTGATATCCTCACCTAGGAATATCAGCTCCCTGTTCCCTGTGTTTTCCTGTCTGTTATTATAGTTTATAATAGTATTTGGAATGTTTTATCATAGTATAGTTTATAATAGTATTTGGAATGGTTTATAATAGCATAGTTTATAATAGTATTTTGAATGGTTTATAATAGTATAGTTTATAATAGTATTTGGAATGGAAGTGTGGTGTTGCTGATTTGCCCACAGCTTACTGTGAACTACAGTCAACGTTCATTGCTAGGGATAGCTGCTACATTATGCAAAGGATGTGCTTTGCCTCGTCTGTTCTGTAATGATGATGATGTCTCTGTACGCACTTACTGTACGTCGCTTTGGATGAAAGCGTCTGCTAAATAAATGTAATGTAATGTAATGTGAATAATAGAAACAATAATTGATATAACCTTCTATGACTTAATCTTAATCAGAGGAAATGGTAATTATGTGACGGCTAAATATAGAAGCTAACAGTCCTACCATTAACAAAGGTTATTTTGTGTTATGGGTTAATGACACGCTAAACTATATTTTGTGGTTAGCTCGTTTTATCAGTCTCATATAAAGTTTTAACAGTGTAAAACTATAAGGTCAGGGAAATTGGCTATTCCCGACTGAAACTCGCATAGCAAAACAAAATACAAATAAAAATAGGAACCAGCAGTAAAATGACCTCAACTGGGTAGTACAGGTTGTATGCTAGCCTATCAATTGATGTCAGTGCTAAATAAAATGCGTTTCAGTACTTAACGGTAACAAAGGGAGGCCAGTCCCGATTCCGTAAATGATGTCAGCTCGTCAGCTGGTCTAAGGTCCTGGCAGGTGCGTGGACTCCTGGAGACTTCTTCACCGAAGTCGGGTCGCGACAGGTTTCCAGTCAGGTCGACGTGGACGTGCACAGATCTCCACTAGGTTCCAACCGCAAGGGAGACAGTAGAGGAACAGTTTGAAGAAACGTGTCCTCAAAACAGCTGTTGAGAATAAACCAGCTTGGGTTATTCTGTGGACGGTGGCAGGCCAACTCTGTCTCGGTGATCAGGCGAGATGCGGGTTGGGAAACGCAGAAGTCCGTCAGGGTTTCAGTGGTGCGTCTGGTAGGCGTAAGACTGCGTCTTTCCCATCAGAGCCGTCCGGGTGCGTCTGGTAGGGGTAAGGCTGCGCCTTTCCCATCAGAGCAAAGTTGGTAAAGTTACACAGGTTTTTATGGTCAAAATCCCTTTGATCCCAATTGGTAGATGGCTTTAGGGCACCCATACAATAGATTGGCTCATTCCCTTGGAACCAACAATGAAACATAGATGGACCAGCTATTTGCAATCACCTCAGGGTGTGTGTGTGTGTTGTTTGTTACATTGGGATCTCCCCTCTCCTTCTCAAAAGAGGGGGGGTGTTCCTGCCCAAACTGGCGCCTGATCGATCAAGCAGTCTGTGTTCATCTCTGAGTCACATGAAGAATGTGGACAGACCCTCCATTGTGCCTCAGTTGATCAGGAGTGTTAATTGTGAATGACTCCGCAGGAGGCCCAGTCTCATGATCAGAAAGCCAGAGTCCCAAAATGTCCCTGTGTAACTATTACATTAATATGTGTTAAGTTACAACATGTATTCAACGTCTGATCTAAAGACGTAGGTCCAACTACTTTAACAAACAATGAATGTTCCAGATATAGACAAGTTATACAGTCATAAAATAAATGAATGAAAGAAGATACAAAACCACAGCTTGTGTCTCCCAAGTTAATCCCCAGAATATGCAAAGGCCAAGGTCCAAAACTAAAAGATATTCAAAATTATCCAGGATGAAATGTAAAGATTACCAGAAGCTGTAAGACCAAGAATGTCTGGCCTCACAAAAGACAAACACCAAACGGCAGACCCAGGTACAAGACTCAGAAGCCAACCCCCAACTCAAACTGAACTAAAGTGTAAAGACAGGCACACATTTTATGAGGGGAGAAGGGAACTCCCACTTCTCTTGGCCCATACACTCTTGATGAATGATTAGGGGGGATGCTTGGCCTGATTGGGTGATGGAAGGTGTGGAAGGGGCTCAGACAAAGACTGGCTTATCTAATAGCTGACAAATTTACTTATTCAACTCATCTTATGTTGTTGGAAGCAGGACTAAGCACCATGGTATTATTATCAAAAGATTCAGGGTTTTAGCCTCTTGTTTGAATACCTACTCAAAAAGGGAATTTTACTCTACAGAAGTGATGTTTGTGGGAAATCATTTTCAAGATTAGCCATTAGAATATTCACCTTTCAGGCAAAATATTACATCCATGTCATAAGATTAGTCGTAACACGCTAATCTTCGATTGAAGCTGCCTTTAAAAATGTAAATGTAAAAACTGGCATGCCTGACAACCATTACCTACATGGACTTTCAATTGATGATTTAAACTGAATGTTACAGATTGGCATTCAAAATTTAAATGGAAAAGGAAACCATGTGGCCATGTGGTATTATTTGGCCACGCTGGGCCCTGACCCCATTAATAGCTTTGTGTTCTGGTGTTTCTCTTCAACAGGACACAAGACACCATGACCAGTTTAAGATTTACAGTATATCCATAGATAAGCCAGCGCCTCAGCGTAACTTCATTTCCTCTTTTGTGCCTGTGAAGTGGAGGGGGTGAGAGGAAAGCAGATCCTAGGTCAGGTCAACCAGAGCAGGCCTCTTGATAACAAGTACTATTGAATGGTCTATGGGAATGTTTCATCATAGGATAAAGCTGATCACTCAAAATACCTTTGTATTGATTAGCAGTGAACCTTCCCTCCAAGTGAACCCAAACCATGGCAGGAAAATGCCCCACACAGCATAAGAGCCACCGGACCGCCACACTGTAGGGATTTTTCCTTTAATTTGTCACCCGTCTGTATATTCTAATGGGCCAATATGTTTGTATATTTGGTCATCAGAAATCATATGTGCAATGACCTCTTTGTATGTGTTGATAAACGTCATATGCCAGGATCCTCATATCATAAGATGGTTTAGACTTCCGCTAAAGTAATCCGCATGAGAAGCTTTTCACAGCCCTGTCATCAATGGCCACTGGATTGAAACAGGTGAAAAGTGTGCTTTAATTGTCTGTAGGATGTAGCTGTCACCTAATCTAAGTAGTTTATTTCATTTTTGGATGGTCCATATTCAATAATGCTTGGCTTGTCTGGCTGTACACATATGGATGAAACTCATAAAGATCTCTTCCTTCTTGTCTCTGCAGGGAAATGAAGCAAGTTATCCCCTGGAAATGTGCTCACACTGTAAGTATACAGGATTCCTCCTTCAGTAGTCACACGTATTTAACATGTGCATGTTGTATGTCAACACTGCCGTGCCTGTAATGTATGTACAGCACAGTGACCAGTGAGAGTCCTGCAATAGCAAAAACTAGGCCTGCCGTTAAAAGTATTGATATCAAATGAGGCAAAATTACAACAAACAATATTGCCTATCGTAACTCACACTAATTAAACCAGCTCTATTCCAAAGCAAGGCTACCCATTCTTTCCTAAGTTATTTCAAGTAACTTGTCACATATTTGTCTATCTTACCATCTGAAGAGAATGTGGTCACTCGAACATGTCAAAGAACAAAAATTGCCTCATGGAAGAACACATAATTTCAATGATTGTTTTAAACAGTTGAGGAAAAATTACACTACAGAACAGATATGTTTATACTTGGTTGTCAGGTTTAGAAAATGTACAGGTTTTAAGATCTATGCTGCTAGACATTTTTCAACATTAAAATTGACAAACAGGCATTTATATGAAAAAATATAATTTACAATAGAGAAGGGGGGTGGGGGGTGAATAAATACTGATAAAATTTTCAAATATGTACACTGAGTAAATGCCCTAAACATTGAATTTTGCAAACCTATGCAGACACATATTTGCCCCATTAATGTAGCCGACTGCATGTTTGTGCGTCAGATGAAGCCAAATACCTAAAGTAGTACTAATTGTTTTAACTAATTGTTTATGTCAAATAATAACAAATGTTATTTGTGAATACAATTTTGTGAACAAAATAATAATAATTATTATTATGCATTTTATTCATACTGTGCGTTTCATAGACCCAAAGCCGTGGATGCAGACAATTGTTCAAACATAGCCTATAGTGTACTCATTTCTTCATATTTGTAAGTGTAACACATGTGAATTTCAGATTATTTCCACTATAAATGATTGCCATTTGACACACAAAGTTTCAATGACCACATTCTCTTCAGATGGTAAGATAAAAAAACACAGGGCCAAGTTAGCTTACATGAAATAATTTAGGAAAGATTGGGTAGCATTGCTTTGGAATAAAGCTAGTTTAATTAGTGTGATCTAAGATAGGCAATATTGTTTGTTGTAGCTTCATTTTTTGCCTCATACTTTTAACGGCAGGCCTAGTTTTTGCAAGTTTTAATTAATGACTTACAGACAGTGCTTTGTAGGCCATGCATGAGGAACTTGGCACTTTTGTACGTTGAAAATGTTTTTTTGTTCAGATATCATTCATTTTTGATTTAGGTTTGTTATGATCGAGTAGCTAACTGATGATAAATGTATGAATTGTAAGATCAGTGGGGGGGGAATTACCTAGGGTCCCATTGGCTACCAAATTGGGAGAAAAAGGGAAAAATCGGTAAAACAAAAAAGATTTATTAAACACATCCTCACCCTACTGGAGCTTGAAAAATATCTTTTTAAGATTTTATTGATAACATACAAAGCCCTTCATGGTCTAGCCCCTTCTTATATCTCTGTGCTTTTTATCCCTTACCAGCAGTAATGCAGCCTTAGGTCTGAGGGCAGAGCTCTACCCACTGTTCCAAAGTTTAGGCTGAAATCCAAAGGTGATCTGGCTTTTGCTGTCAGGGCCCCTAGACTCTGGGAACAGACTTCCAGACACAATGGCAAAGTCCATCTCATCTTTTAAATCCCAATTGAAAACTCACTTTTATGGACTTGCTTTTAACTAATTATTTTTATATCTTGAGTCTTTTATTACAGTTAATTGTATTTTACTATATTGTATTATATTTATTTCATTATCTATTTTAATTTGTTTATCTTGTATTTCATCTCTATCATGTTGTTTTTTGTTCTTTTATTTTGTACAGCACTTTATAACCCAGTGTTTCAAAAAGTGCTATATAAATAAAGTTGTTATTATTATTATTATTATTTGCATTGTTGGTAAACTTTGGAGCTTAACAGCCATATGCTTGAAATAAAGAAGCATTTAGCAAAAAATATGCCAAATATTTAATGATTTTAAGGTTTTCTTTTTGTCTTTCGTCAATGCATAACTAAAGATTCTCCCCCATTTCTGAAATAACTCCCGACTCACGCAAAATCCAATCCCCCAAACCCCCAGCCTCATGATTTGTGCGTTAACGTTACCTAATATAACGTGTGCTCTCTCTTAAGAGGCGCAATGATGTGACCGTCGGATTAATAATTGCCGACCTGTAACGTTAGCATTTACCTACACAGCTTTTTTCAACTGCCAGAATGTCAGCCAGTACAATTAACGTTAGCTAGCTAACTTAGACGTCACACTCAGTCAAGGTTTATTTCAATCTCAGCTTATCATCTTCACACAGGAGGATGAGTTAGTTAACTTTTTAAGTTCGATTGTGTCTGCAATATCGGGCGAATCTCAGCAGCTTGTTCGTTTCACCTCGTAAACTAATCTGGAGGCAGCTGCTTACTCATGAACTTGTCCTGGGCGCTTGTCTTGGGCTTGGTTATAGGTTTTGGAGGCTGCTTGTTTATATTTACACTCAGTCAGCAAGCTTCACAATTTGTAACTAAAATTACTCGCGCCGCAAAAACCTTTCTCCCTATCATTGAACCCAGTGATATTGACGTAATGCAGAGAATGAGAGTTTTCAGTGTGACACTGCGAGACTGGAACTTTCTGATCAGATGGAATTACTAACGTTATTAAGCAGTATTATGCTTGTCCGACCACTTTTTTTACTTGTCACGGACACCCGGACAAGCGTTAATGTCGAGCACTGCATTGTCTGTTGAGATATGACATGTTCGGAGGCTATTACAAATTTTTAAATGCGAGTAACCATGAAACAGATATGTTTGTTGAACTGAGAGTAATGGCCCGTAATGGCTCATATAGTGTGGTAAGTTCTTCATTTTTAGTGGGGGGGCTTTCTCAGACATTGGGCAGGGGGAGTGTCCCCTGTGGAAATGATGCCTATGATTTGAATATAGCCAGCAACACTAAGTAGTTTAATTTTTCATTTTAACTGAACAGAGCTGAATTAAATACCAGGCAGGTGTAGCAACAAAAAAAAACAAAAAAAAAACTTTTAGTTGTCGAGGTGGGTTTTGAACGTGAGTCTCCAGTGTCGGAGTCTGCAACGTTAACCACTAGGCCATAAGGTGGCTACATTCTAATTTAAGTGACATGGACAATATAGAGTGAAGTGGAATGCGGTACCGGACCATGTCGAATTCCTGACCTGTACGTATAATTTAAACTGTTAACAGTTAATATTACGTTTCTTAGCCCTTGCAATAGAAAGACGTTCTTTCATGTGAAACAATCTTATATGTGAAAAGCATAACGTGCACATCGTTTTTGTGGAAAATAAGTGTAGTGAACTAGTGAGGCTTGAACCCCCAACCTCCTGCATGGTACTCCACTGCTGTAACCACCAAGCTATGTGCGCTTTCACAGTTTGAGGGTTAGATAGACAGCCTCTACTGGCCTACAGGCCTAGAGATAGTGTACTTTGAGATGAGACTAGTTTGAACCGACGTTCTCATTGGCAGATGATATGCTGTTATCCAATGGGGAGAATTATTCTTTGAGGTTATGGATGATGTTGAATTCGGCAGGAAAAAATAAAATAAAAAATGCAGAACGTACAGAAGTTAATGTTTTTAAGGGCTGAGAGTCTGTGGTCATTGTGGTTATTTCTGTAGGAAACCCTGAAAAGTGGCAAACTCTCGGTGCTGTATAGGTATGGGGCATGCCCCGCCAAGCTGCTATCCCAATTGGATTATCATTCGCTTTACATTACACCCCACTGTTCCTTATTAGAATCCACAATACACGGCTCAATGCTAGCCCACTGACTGGCCTTCCTTCGTCATTTTGAGCGTTTCTCCGCCTGTACTGAAATATTTATATCTTGCTGCTTTCCTCCTGTATCTGGCAGCCCTCAGTGCATGCTGGGAGCTGCTGATGTGTTTCAGTAAAACAGACCAAGATACATGTGCCCCCCACACCCCCACCCACACATGAATTCTCTCTCTTTGTTATGCTTTGTTTTTTCTTCCTTTTGTTATTTTTAGTGGCTTGCCTTTGTAGTTTGGTTTGAATTTGGGTTTGTTTTTTGTGTGGTTTGATTGCGTCTGTTCTTTACTATTGGGAGCATTGGGGGCTAACCTGAGGGTTGCCTGTATCAGACTGCCGTGTACATGTATTGTACAATAAAGGCTCTCTCTCTCCCTCTCTACCCCCTTGCCTGTCTCTCTTACATATGCATTCGCTCACAAAGGCAGTGTGTAAAATACACACATTTCCCTCCTGCCCCGTACACTTGAGCAGCGATTTGAAGGAAACCTCTCAACCTCTGTGTTGGGTTAGCTCATTTCCTGGGGAGCTGCGTGCTTGGCCTCGCCTCGCCTCTGCCAGTGTGTGGAGAGGATCCTAAGGGAGTGGGCAGAGTGATCCACCCCATGTGGGAGGTGTAGGATTTCTGCAGCAGTAATTTAAGGGAGGACATTCTAGCGAGAGGCCTCTTACAAAACCCCTCATGCAAATGGCACTGCGCCTACTGTACTTCCCCTAACCTGCTTTCACAGTCCTCCCAGTGTGTCCTGATACTGCTGATATTAAAAATGCATGAAAAAATTACTAAACATTAAACTGATGATTTTTTACTTGTTTAAATGATAAGAGTTTGAAATGCACATACTCTGGAGGTGTTGTGCCGCTAGCTATGTTAATAAAATTTACCTCCCGTTCAGAGAATTCTGTTGCCTCCAGCCAAATAAAAATGATTTTATTCTAATAAATATAGTATGAAAATCCAAGTATGCCTTCAGGCTGGTTATTAAATAAAGCTTTTGCTATGCAGAGGAATACAAAAATGTAATGAATCAAGTAAATCATTAAATCATTATGACAAGTGATAAAGAACTCTCACTGGCCTGCAAACATGCAGCGTGTGAGCATTTGAGTAATCCACATTGTCTCCTCTATACTCAAACCCCTCCCTCATCCATTTGAAATTTATAGACCATAATGCAATGCTGCTGCACCCCTGCAGTCCCTGAAGGACTCCGGCCACCTGCAGACTCCCAAAATAACCCCCTTGTTTTAGCCGGGGGGGTTTCTTGTTGCTAGGAGTTCCCCTGGGGAGGGAAGCAGAGAATATGGGGGTGGCGGCACAGGCACTTAGGTGTCAATTTAGTAAAATCCCTAATAAGGGGTGTTATTTTGTGGCCGCAGCCAAAGTGTTTGCATGTGTTATCATTTCACACTTTGCAGGTGATCAACTAAGAGTCATTATGCAAATTACTCCAGCCATACAAACAGCCATATTTAAATCAGAGATTTTGCATGTTTCGAATGGTTACACTGTAAAAATATCTTGTAAGAAACGGTGAACAGCAATGTAGCCAGTGAAAATTGAATTTAAATTTTGAAAAAACAAAATTTATAAGTCCTGTTATTATAGAAGTTGACCGTTAAATAATTATTCTATGTGACTTTGACAGTGTCTTGAAAAATCTTTACAAACATTTTACTTTAAAAATGCAATTTTTTCCACAGTACACTGTAAAAAAAGAATGTTACTGGATTTCACTTTTTTTTAACACTGAAAGTCATGTTGAATAACAGCAATAACTAATTTAACAGTCATCCCATAAAACAACAAGATTTGTACAGTTAAATAACAGGATTCATACATTTGTCCCCCTTCATTAAATTGTTTCTCACTGTCAACATTGCTGCCGTTTTCTTTTTGTTTACAGTGTAGGTACAGGCTACTGTCACACTGAACAAGCTGGCGGTTTACTACAAACTGTTTCACTGTATGTCTCTTAGTTTTTGCCGGGAGTTACAGTTGTTTGTCAGGACTGAAATGATCGTAACTATACTAGAACTTATACTTACTATGCACCGTTAGTGTCACATTAAATCCATTTTATCATGGGTTTTATTTTCATAAAGTTTTTATTTGCTTTGTTATTCACTGTTGGTTATAATAGACGTTGTATTGCTTGTTTGATTCAAATACTAGTTACTCTTGTATTCTGTAACACGATTTGCGCTTTGATAAAAAATGTGTTTATTCTTACTGTTCATGATGTAAGCTATCCACAAATTATCTTTTTTTGTATTTTGAGCGTTCGCTAGAATGGGCCAGTTAATTAGCTCCCCATTGTTACGCAATCATTCAGAACGTTCAGTTATGGATATTCCAAAAAACACCTGTATGGGTCTTGCTACAGTGACAGCCATCATCTTATCGATTGCATGTCTTTTAATACCTGCTTTCCATTTGTACTAAAATACACCCACAAATAACTTTCCCAAACTTGCTTTCAAGTTTAGTAAATCACTTTACACATGCTAAAGTAAACTATTTGCATGACCTCCTCCCACTATTTAGCTAAATGCCAAATTTTGCTAACCCGCAAAAATGAAAAATCTATGTATCTTTCAATTTTAACACACGTCGTCGTCTTTGCACCTCGTTAGTCAATTACCTCAGACAATTCTTTGCGGGTAGCTACAGTTTTGCACGTGATTTTGTTCATGCAAACCTTTCGTAAATCGACCCCTTAAAGTTTAATTTGTCCAGTTCAATTTCAGGAATGCGTAGTGGTGTTGGTAGCTGATGGCATCTACAACCTCCATACCTATGGGCTGAGCCAAGTCAAACAGCCAAGCTGCTGCAACTGAAAATAATTAATTAAGCCACATGTCTGAATTTGGTTTCCTATAATACATCATTCACATGAGATTGTGCATGTTTGTTATGGATGATTACTGGATCATCTAGTAGGAATCCATTTGTTGACAGGTTGAGTATAAAGGTGATTATCATTGTTTGTCTGTAATCTGTAGCTGTGGTGTATGTACCTGTACCTCTTCAGCCATAATTATTCTTAACTGAGAGGTTGTCCAAGGGTAATTGAAGTGTGTCCCAGTTGTTCAGGGAGGTATATGAATTCAGGCTGCTGATTAATGGAGAAATTCAGTGGACATACTACAGGAAGGAATGATATGGCCAGAGCTTGGCTTTGACTTGAGATTGGATGTGTGATATCAGGCCTGGGATTGGCTTTTTGCATTGAGCCAATTCTCAACCTCTGTCCATACAGCGACCATAACCACTCTACCCACCTCCAGTCGAATGGCATGAACGGAATGAATGTGAGAACTCCAGGCAGGGTGTGAACATAACACCAGCCACCAGCCAAATGCTGGTGAACTTTGATTGTGG
The DNA here is from genome assembly GCA_029718625.1 of Synaphobranchus kaupii. Classification (NCBI taxonomy): domain Eukaryota; kingdom Metazoa; phylum Chordata; class Actinopteri; order Anguilliformes; family Synaphobranchidae; genus Synaphobranchus; species Synaphobranchus kaupii. Next base: position 70,379,563 of record CM056380.1, on the reverse strand, counting down.
CTGGTAAAAGTTTCTACACTAGCAGCCACTTTGGCAGGTAACCAACTAGGTTATTATATATTGTAAAAGGTAATGTGGCTGCTGGTAAAATGTTGAAAATGGCTGGTGATTTTTAGAATCCATAAGCCACTCTGGCCAGTGGGTGAAAAAGTTATTTTCATACCCTGCCTCCAGGCCTCTACTGGAAGTGGTGTCTGTGGACCACTAGGGGGAGTAGGGACACAGCTCTGGAACAGGGTCAACTCTAGGAGACCGAACACTTTTCACAGTGTGATTAATAGAGATCTCATGGCACGTAACACAAAGAGGAAAAGGCTGCCTGGTGTCCTGTTTACATTTCCAGTCTGGTTCTCCAAGTCTGTCCATCTATATTGGTTAATTGGCTAAGTCTTCTTCTCCCATCTTATGTATATGGATTGTGGAATAAAATGGCTCCTGTGTTTCACTAAGTGGGTGTGCATGAATAACGCTTCGTACTGTAAAGCAGGGGTGCACAAACTTTTTCAGTGATGACCCAAGGATATCAATCTATACTTTTCGTGACTCAAACTAATGTCATTTTCATTAACAAACTAAATAAACTTCTGACAACAGCCATGTTTTTAATACCGAAAAGCTAAATGATGGGACAAAGTTACTGAAATTAGCAGGCAATCACAAAAAAATCAATTGATCAATTAACAGAATTGTATGCCCTATTTGCACTGGACTAGTATTACCTGGGGACCTCATGTGATTTAGGAACATTTTATGTATACCTCATCTTTCGAGCTCCAGACACTGGAACTAGGGTTGTCACAATATCCCATTTTCATAACGTCGATATGCCTTTAAGAAATATCGTGATATTCAATATTATCATTCGTATATAATTATAGTTGATTAATGACAACGTGAACATAACAGAAGTAATTACCACGTGTGGCAGCATTGAGTTCTAATTGCAGTAGCCTTAGCATTGCTTCTGGATCCGTGTACTTTTTGGCCAATCGTTTCCCGTTTCAGAAACAGAAATTAAAAAACAAGAAACAAATGGTTATGCTATATTTATTTTAAAAACAGAAATTGAAAAACGAGAATGAAATGGTTATTTGTTTTGGATCCGTGTATAAATGAATGCCAACTGCAACATCCCGTACTGTCACTCATGTCACAAAAGTTTTTTTTTCTCATAACTTAGTAGCTGCTAGACACTTCATAGATCGCTCCAAAATGAATGTGATGACAAACATGATGACGATGAGCGGCTGTCAATTTATTACGTTTCAAACTATGTCCACAAAACAATGTTGCAATGCAATGTTTGCTGCTATGTCTGCATATGACAAATTATTTATTGCCATCTCTGTAGGCTCTCATAGGCATAATGTTATAATGCACTCATAACGACTCTGTAGTTAGCAAAAATGTTTTATGAGAAATGTTTGTTGTATTCCCATCCTTAGTTGTGACGACTTTATAATGCATTTACAGCATGTTAGCTCGTCGACATTCGCCGGTTCTCCGTTATCATTGGGTTTGTAGCCTAAAAATTCCCAGACTGGCAAAGTGGTGGCTGATCTTGTTTCAAAGAAAAACATCTTCTCTCGCTTTCTCTTAACTAATGATGACAGTCACGAGATAGGATAATACATTGACACCGTGGCTGTTACATCGATTGCACTAGCCTCAAAGCAAGCGGTCAGACGTTGTAATTTGATCCTACATCCTACCTAACACTAACCTTCCACTGGAAATGGGAAAATCTATGTAATAACCATCCTCACTCTGCTGTTAACATGGTGCATCAGATAATTAATTAGTACCAGTATACGGATAGGCTAATGGTAACAAAATAATAAATACAGAGCAAATAATAACAACCAAATATTTAATAAAAAAGAAAGCATACAGAATTTGTTGTGAGGCATCAGAACTAAAATAGAAAATGGAGCGGGAAAGGACGCAACACTCAGATTTGTCGGGCAGGCCACAGCACATGCAGTAATGCAAATTTTGAAATATAAACTCACGTATTATTTCCGACCTATATTATTATTTAAAAGTATGTATGCATGTTTTGTCCTTAGAATAGAATTAATAATTTAAATATATATATATTTTAAATATCGTGGCTACAGACAGTCATCTATATTTTCAAATATCGCCATATTCAATATTATTGGATATCGTGACAACCCTAACTGGAACGCTTTGCGGTCAGAAAAATCAGGACGGAACTTCCCACTTCCAACTTTCTAGAACGTAGCATAATTCCTGGAAATGATGTCACAATGTCAGGGTCTGGGCAGGAAGTGATTGAGATTAGGCAGTGTTTTGTTTGCAGTTTTGACAGTGTGCGTACTTGCTAATGCTGTAGTAGTGATGCCATCTAAACAAGAAACGTTTTGAACGTACACAAATGCCAAGTTACTCACGCATAACCTACAAAGCACTGTTTGTAAGACATTAATTAAAACTTGCAAAAACTAGGTCTGCAGTTAAAGGTATTGATATAAAAATGAGACCAAGTTACAACAAACAATATTGGCTATTGTAGCTCACACTAACTAAACTAGTCTATCCCAAAGCAATGCTACCCAATCTTTCCTAAATTATTTCACATAACTTGGCCCTGTGTTTTTTCATCTTACCATGGGTCATTCCGTGTCACTTCAACGCGATTTTGCACCCAATTGAAATTATATTTGGTGTGATGATTTGCCTATAGCCTATGAGAAACCCCCAGAACGGATTTTTTTTGTAATTTGGCTCGTTAGATTTTGCGGTACGGGTCAACAAACGTTTCACTAATTAGCATGACCTCCAATCTTTAAATACTCCAAAAGCACCTACAAAGCCAATTTTCGTTTTATTTTATGAAATGGAGGCCATTCAAAGAGCTTTAAAATTATGTAAAACTTGGCTTTGTAGGTGATATACGGGGGGGACCGTTTGAAATGAAAGGGCTAATGTTAATTTTCACAGTTTGTATACCCATCAATCAAGAAGAGGGGGAGATGGGGCATTGACTTGCTTACGTAGAAAAAATGTCACGGATGGGCGTGGCTCAAACTAAACTTTGGGTTGCAGCAAATGCCTCTTTTGGCGCAAAATGCGATGGCACAGCTTAATTACATTTTATTTAATTTTTTTTTACAATAGGATATATGTAATTTATGAAATGGAGACAAGATACTCGGCTTTATAACTCAAAATATGTGATGTTGTGTTTATTACCCCTTTAAGTATAATTTAAACAGTTAACTGTTAATATTGTTACATTTTTTAACCTTTGCAATAAAAAAGACGTTATTTAATGTGAAAACATTCTTATATGTGAAAAGCATAACATGTGCACATCGTTTTTGTCTAAAATAAATTTAACAGTAGGCAACTGCCGGGGCTTGACCACAGGTCTCCAGCATGAAAGTCCGTTGCTGTAACCACCAACCTAATGATGCTTTCACATTTTGTGGGGTAGTTGCAGGCTGTCTCTTAAGCATTTAGCCTGTGTATCCTGCGATTGTGTACTTTGATGAGACTACTTTGTCATTGGCAGATCTGATGTTGTCATCCAATGGAGAGAATTATTCTTTGAGGGCATAGAGGATTTTTGATGATGAAGAAAACGAAAATTGAAAAAATAACCCAAGTTTGGGGCTTTATTGTATGGATGTGTGAAGTTGTATCTGAATTCTGTGTGGTTAATTAGGTCAGAAAGTACAGAAGTTAATGTTTTTAAAGGCTGAGAGTCTGTGGTCATTGTGGTTATTTCTGTTGGAAACGCAGAAAAGTGGCAGACACTCTGTGCTGTATAGGTATGGGGCGTGCCCCATTAAGTTACGGCTTAGCGGCTGGCTTACCTGCCATCCCAATATGCTTAGTGAAATCTTTGACTGGACAAACCTACAGCGCACAGTTAAGATCTGAATGAACAGGAACATAAATTTTCAGCTACATTTGTTGTTTATTCTTTAGCAGGTTAGCTTTCGATTGCATGTACAGAGCATCTAACGGGGAGACTAGGTTATGACGGGAGAGCAGATATTATCTGGCAACGAGTGCAGGCGTTTGGAAAACCCTGTAAACTGTGTAGGATGTGTACAGCAACGCCGTATAGGATGAAATTTTATACACTGAATGCAGTGTCATGTTAATTGGAGGAAATATTTAGGCCTATTGAATGATATGATAGAATAGAAACATGCGCTATGAATAAGTTTTTAATCACTGGCTTCTGGTTGAAGTGTTACTTTCTTTCATCCCATTCAGCCTTTAAAGATATTTTTAAGATATTTGGGGGAGGGGGGGGGGGGGCGGGGGGCACACCATTACAGCATTTACCAAGGGTGTTTTTTTCCCCCTCCATATTACAAGGTTGTAAAGGTGTGTCGCTGTCATAGTTTTAGACCGTAGTTTGAAGGATTAGCCTGCTCAATCACATCAATTTTAAAATAATAAAAAAAATATTAAAAAGCTTAAAATAGCTTTCAAAATATATATATATATATATATATATTCAACATTGTTCTCTTAATTGTGCATTTGATGAACAAAACGTCTCCCGGTACCTTTATAAAACCTCAATTTGTTTAGGTAAGAAACTTGATATTATACAACCATAATATATTCCCGTCGGTCGTAAAAATACCCAGAAATCTGCGCTGAATGCCCCCAGCAACAACTATGTGCTACTTGTCCACCACGCGCTTAATCATTCGTCCTTTTTCCTGATTAGTCATCAAGCCAGAGCATTATCTCATACAACTTCAAACCACACTCTCCAGGAGACTGCTCTGAGAGCAACTGTATACCTTTTTCTCTCGCGCGCTCTCTCTCTCTTTCTCTTTCAACCTGTGCACTACCTCTTGGTCAGCTTTCTGCTTCTCTCCATCTTTCTCTTTCTCTCTTTCACTCATTCTCTTTCTTCATCTCACATCTCTCTTTCCATCTATCTCCCTATCATTGTCTTTCTTCTCTCTCTCTCTCTCTCTCTCTCTCTCTGGGGTTTGTAAAGATTAATAGATATATCTAACAGGGGGGAGAGTGATTAGTGCTGCCGTAGGTGTGGGGAACGGAAGGGTAGGGTCATGTGACACCGTGAATGAGCTTATAGAGTTAGTAACTCAGTATGTGATTCCAAGCCTCGTCGTTAGTACTGTGTTGGGGAACGGCAGGTTGGGATCAGCATGGCTGGCACACACAAGGCAGCGGGTAAGCTTTCCTCTGGGCAGGGTTGTGCTGTTCACACGGCTGCGAGAGGGCACGGCACCAGACGTAAGTTTACAGCCGATCAGAACCATCTCCTTCGCCATAGCTTTCTTTCTCTTTCTTCCCCTTTGTGTTTGCATGACACTTTTTAAGATGGTGGTTGACCATGAAATTAACTTTGCTGTGTACCTTTGCTGTTATCATAATTGAATATCTCTGTCTCTCTCCCCTTTATTCCAGTTGATGCCGATGAGATTAAGAGGCTAGGGAAGAGATTTAAGAAACTCGACCTCGATAATTCTGGCTCCTTGAGTGTTGAAGAGTTCATGTCTTTGCCTGAATTACAACAGAACCCCCTGGTGCAACGAGTTATCGATATATTTGACACAGACGGCAATGGGGAAGTTGACTTCAAAGGTAGGTGACCAAGCACTGTTTTGAAATTTTATCTGCTAGCTTTTCCTGCAGCCTTGCGGAAATCAGGTGTCACATTTTTGGACTCCTATGCTAAACATTTCTGCAATTCAGTTATTTAAACTACATTATTTTTTACACAAAGATTTCTATATGCAATTGGAACAGTATATCCATGCCCATTGGATATATACATATATATATACAGCATGTACTGTTCTGTTGTGCTCATCATTTTAATGAGTGCATTTAGTCACCAATTTGTTTTTTGTTAATTGAGGTGCTGCAATAATTACAACTGAGTCATTATGAAAGTGTAGCAGAGATTTGAGAAATGGTGAAACAATAGTGAAACCACACAAATTTAGACCAGAGCTACACCTGCTTTAAAGGGACTCCATGTTTTGCAACAGTTTCAGAATGTAAGATCATTTTTGTTCATCGCGGCCTATAAACAAGGTCTTGTGATTTAGTGGTTTGTGGGAAAACACTGGCCCTTTGTTCTCACACCCTGGAATATACCGGAGTGTCCCAGTGCTTTTCCACAGCATTACTCACATTTCATCATTAACAACTGGATCTAGATAAACATTAAAAAAAAGGTTGGGACTTTGGCCCGAGTTGTCTGTATGGCAGAGAACGGTTCCAGTTTACTTGGATTTGTGATATGAGGTGAGGGTCAAACATCACCAGGAGAAATGAGTCTCTTCTAATACTTGCATATTGTGCACTATGTATGAGTAGCTTCAGGAATGGGATGTATTTGTCTACTATCACATCCATTTTTCCTGGTTTTTAAGTGCATTTAATCTTTGTACAGAAGCACTAATTTAAGCCTGGCTCTGTGGGTCTGCAAGTCAGCCCATATCTCCATATGTCACCTCCATGTTCCCGTTTGCCTGAGCCTATCACAGGTGGCTAATGGCTAATGTACAGGATAAGCCACTTACAAAGCTTCTAATCTAATGTCTCTGTTCACTGGTACTCACTCTGTTGAAGGGATTGATCTGTACAAACCCCCCCCCCCCCCACTGTGAGCTGGAAAATCATTCTGCCCAGGGGGGCCGAAGCCTGGCTCTGTCACATTTTCCCCATTTTCCCCATTTTCCCTTCAAGATGAGTGAATAATAGTGATGTTTAAGGAAAGATATAAATGAGACAAAGCAGAAATGTTCTTTTAAAATCTTGAAAATAAATAATTTGCTAAGCAATACAATAGTGCTCAATAACACATTCTGGCCATGATAATCTCCCCAAATAATCCTAAGGGGTCAAAGGTAAAGAGACTGCTTGTATAGACCATAGCTAGTCTGTAACCTGCTACCAAAATGAGGCAACAGAATGACAGTACCAGAATAATGATGTCCTCCTCTTCAACACAAAATCTACAACAACTTTTGTCATCTACCTTCCATATTTTAAGCATCTTTTAGTAGCTAATTTTTCAAAAAATATGTTCAACTGAAAACTCCACAAGCTCCACATGTAAATAATTTCTAAATTAAGTCATGTACATAATTTTTAAATTTCATGTACATACTTTCTAAATTCATAATCCAAACTTCTTAACCAAGGGAGGTGGAGATCAAACAGATTATCCCAATATGTTTGAAAGTGATATGGAACAGAGCAAAGTTTAAATTTCTTTTTTTTAATAAAATTATGTTTTAAATAATTCAAAGTAAGTAATATATATATATATTTATACTATATGTATAATTCCCCATCCATCTGTAATTCTAAAACTAGGGCATAATATACTTTTTTGTCTTAACAACAACAAAAAAACAAACTAACATATTAACAAACAGTCGTACAGAGGTATAAACAGATGGGGTATTGCAGACACCAATTGCATATAGCAATGTCTTGTACATATATCCCCATATTTTCTAAGGAGAATATTAGAAATATGAATGTCACCATTTGCATCTATAATATTGTAAAAATAAATTTGTTTAGAAATAAAAGATTCCCAGCAGATTGGCTTATTGTCTGCGCAAATATTTCTATATAACCATACAAGCTGCTGTCAGGCTTCTATTTAATTTTTTTGGTGGGAGAAATTGAAGCCATGATAACAATGACATTTGAAAAAAGAGGAGACATTAGATACAAACAGGGTTATATGCTTGAATTAAGAATAAGTTAACTGAAAGAAAGGAAAGCAATTTCCACAAAGGAGATTTAGCAAGAATTTAGCAGATGCTCTTAACCAGAGTGACGTACACCATTTATTTTTTCATTTTTACATACTATGCATTTTTAAAGCTGGATATATACTGAAGAAATTCAGGTTAAGTTCCTTGCTCAAGGGCACAACGGTAGTGTCCTACCTGGGATTTGAACCTGCAATCTTTGGGTTACAAGCCCAGTTCCCTACTTGCCGAAAGAACATGTTGCAGATAGAAAACTTGCAGATACAGCTACTTGCAGGTGGGAAATGTTTAGAAGAAAACCAGTTTCTATTCTTGTATGACCGTTTGTATCCATGAAAGTTTCAGGTTATAATTAAGAGCCAAAATGTTTATCAGTCTTAAACTGTCATTCACATGTGTATCATATGTATTTTTGTTAATTTTTTTCAGGTTTCTTCCAAATAAGCCTTCTGTTCATGTGTTTTATAAATGGTGTCATCAGAGGAAGGAAGAGACAAAAGGCTATAAGTAAACTGTGAAACTATCAAGGAATTTATCAATGTAACTTTACCATATAACAGTGGTCCTCAACCCTGTTCCTGGAGATCTACCGTCCTGTAGGTTTTCATTTAAACCCTAACAAAGCACACCTGACTGTAGTAATTAGCAGCTCAATTAGATCTCTAGCTGTTAAATGAGGAGTGCTGCCTGTTAGCGTTCAAGTGAAAACCTACAGGACGGTAGATCTCCAGGAACAGGGTTAGGGACCACTGCCATATAATGACAACATTATATGCGTTTGCCTTTCCAAGGTTGCTAAATATTATCAGTTTTAAGTCCCCTGTGTCCACTGGTGTATGAATTCCCAGCAAATCTACAGGGCCATCAGTCCATTTGATTGGTGATTTAAGCTTGTGAGTAGAAAAGGAAGCAACTGCACGAACATGATTGGATTCCCCTGCCTTATGATCAGTTGCCCATTAGCTCTCTTGCTTTATTTTTTAAACCTGATGTATATTATGCCTCAAATACCTTCCTGCTCAACTCTGTAATATGAGCCCTCTCTTCTCGTCTCTAGAGTTTATCGAGGGCGTCTCACAGTTCAGTGTCAAAGGTGACAAGGAACAAAAGCTGCGATGTAAGTCCCAATGCACCACCGAAGACCTGTGAGCCCTGCTCCTGTTTATACTGTTATAGCATTCCTATACTTTAGCACAAGCACTCCCAAATGACGTCATCACACAGACTTTCTGCTGACACTGGGCAAAAGTGCTCACACATTTGAAGACAAACATAGGGAAACTGGTAGCATTGCTTTGGAATTGTGCTTGTTTAGTTTATGTGGAACATTGGTTAATGTTTGTTTCTAACCTGGGATCATCTTGACATTAATTATTTTACAAACACAGATTTTAAGAATTGTTTTTGCAGATGTATGTATATGCAGATGTATGAATGTGTGAGTAACTTGACTTCACGCTGAAGACATTTTTGGTGAGATTGAACATAATTCATGGTAAAACTCAATATATTTTTTGCAACTTCCACACTGCTCCACATGAGAAATCGGTCATGTCTGTGCATCACCTTCCCACCCCACAGTTGCCTTCCGGATTTACGACATGGACAAAGATGGCTACATTTCCAATGGGGAGCTGTTCCAGGTGCTGAAGATGATGGTGGGAAACAATCTGAAGGACACTCAGCTCCAGCAGATAGTCGACAAAACCATCATCAATGCAGACAAGGATGGCGATGGGAGAATATCCTTTGAAGAATTTTGCGCAGTATGTTAAAAAACACAACACATATTAAGGGGGGGGGGGGGGGGATTGGATCCTAAGAACGAGGGCCTTATGGATGCTTCCTCCTGCAGACACCGACCTGGTAAAATTTTGATTGTGGTTAAAAAAGTTTTACTCTACCAGCCACTTTGGCCGGTAACCAAAGTGTAAAAGGTAATGTGGCTGGTAAAATGTTGAAAATGGCTGGTGATTTTTAGAATCCACAAGTCACTCTGGCCAGTGGGTGAAAAAAGTAAATTTCATTCCCTGACACCACGTGTTTATTACACTCAGTGTAATAGTGTAATTCGTGTTTGCGTTGGTCAGCTCCAATTTAAAACATTTAAAAAACGATATGATTTAAAATATGATTTAAAGGCCCACTCAGTAATTTTGGTTGCTAAAAAAATGCTAATCTCTTAAACGAGCAAAAAAACAAAGATATGGGGCTCTATCTTAATGCATGGCACAAGTGCATTTAGGGTGTGTCCAACTCCACTTTTGCTAGTTAGAGGGCGGATATTTTGAGCGCAAAGTAAGGCACAAGGTTCAAATTCAAAAGTTCAAGCTTCATCCGAAGTTCATATTACATGCGTTCTAATATTTATTAATAACATAAATAGCGTTCTTTTGCCTTAATATGACACTAAATACACTAAAGCTGTCAGGTTGGCAACCCATAGGTTTACGCATATTTTCCCTTGTTTTAGCCTATATTGTCCTGCTTATGGAAATATTACCAACGTGTTTTTACTGGTAGCTTAATGCCTTAAAACAAGCCCACTTTCTCACGATTCCAGGGACAATGTGCATCTATTCTTGGAGAGAAAATGTTATATTTTGGGGAAAAAATATGAATCCCCATTTCACAATGTAAAATTTGTATGCATGTTTGTGCGTAACAGATAGGAGCGGTGTGCACACGCCCATGTAGACACATTACCATCTTTGTAAGCAGCCATACCACCATGCACTCTGCTCCTGCTGAATGGCTGAAGCTAAGCAGGTGTAGGCTTGGTTAGTACTTGGATGGGAGACCTCCTGGGAAAATTAAGTTGCTGCTAGAAGTGGTGTTGGTGGGCCAGTAGGGGGCAATCTTCCCTCTGGTCAAATAAACCCCAATGCCCGGTGAAGTGATGGGGACACTGTGCTGTAGGAGATACTGTCTTCCGGATGAGACGTTAAACCGAGGTCCTGGCTTACTGTGGTCATTAAAGATCCCACGACACTTATTGTAAAGAGTAGGGGTTTCCCTGGTATCCTGGCTAAATTCCCAACGTGGCTCTTTCAATCTGCCACCTAATAATCCCCCAGTTTAATTGGCTAAAAAAAATGTTCTCTCCCTCTCCACCCCAGCTGATGTGTGGTGAGCATTCTTGCACAAAATGGCTGCCGTTGCATCACCCAGGCGGGTGCTACACATTGGTGGTGGCAGAGGCGAGTTTCCCCCTCATCACTTTAAAGCACTGAGTCACCGGCCGGTGAGAAAGGCGCTATATAAATGCAAGGCATTATTATAATATTGCGCAGTTAAAATAGCATTGAAACAACTGCGACATGGCTTAAGACCAGGTTTGTGGTGGTTTTAGCGCAAGCGCTTTCTGCTGGCTCAAGATAGCAATACGCCAAAAATTATCCTGGCCACACCTCATCTTAAGACCAACCTGTCCAGTTCACTTGATATGGGCGCAAGTTCACTTGCTATTTAAACAAAATGAGTGCTGGATGGTAAAATGACAACTTCCGTCGGTCTGAAACTAGCAAAGACACTTGCGTTTTGGTTACCGGCACTTAGCGCCGGGTGTAAGATAGTATATAATTATTGTCCTAATAAAAATAATGATGAAGATCCCCATGAAAAGAACTTCAAAAGGAAAAATAAGTATTTAAAATAAGTGTTGGGCCGACACTACTTACTTGTTCATCTTCCGCCTTCCACATTTCATTGTTCTTCTTTGTTTTTAATATCTGATCTTTTTTTAATCCTTGCGCAGTTTATCACCATGGAAACAAACTTTTCACTGACTTGTCTGTGCTCACTCGTCAGATAATATATCGAAAAGAATAGTTAGCTAACATTTTGCCAAATAAACCACGCCTTGGAAATGGTTTTGTCGTATTTTATTGAAGCTGGTTACAGTTTAAAAAAAAACTGAGAATCATGATCCACCGAGGTACTTAGTTGCCATGCACGTACCTTTTGTCAATTGGCAACCGAAATTCCTGGGTGGGCCTATAAACATTTGATACACTACTATATGATCTAATACTTGTTTTAGGATGTTTTGAACGGTAATAGGCTAAATTCTATAACAATTCTTATATTACTCATTATTTTGATAAATTGGACCAGTGAAATATATTCCATATATACTGTATGTTACATTTAAACATTTTCATGTATGATGTAGTAAGTATATGATCTGAGTTGAATATTGGATTTATATCCTTAAGAGATCATAGCAATATATGCACTTTACACTATAATATAAACTCTAATGCAGGATCTATCAATTAATCACACTAGTTTAAAAATTGTATGCTACATGCCAATGCAGTTTGTGGACAAGCTCTGCTGAATGAGTGATAAAATGGTCCGAAGTAGGACATGCGGCCATGTTGGAAATGAAGCATGGTTTATAAATGTGCAAAATCTCTAAGCCAGCTTTAATATCCACAATTGCCAATAGTGTACAGAGCACCTATGTACTCTAAGAGTATGAATTGGGCTCTTTGAGAGAATGTTTGAATCTAATCTTAAGCAATCTGCCCAGTGGTGAGTACAGTGGTGAGTGTTTGAAGTACAGTTGACAATGCTGTCAAAGCTCTGTGCTGATACACCTTGATGGAGAGCAGGCTGATGTTAGCGTTAGGGCTGATCAATTTAATTTCCTGTCTTTTTAGGCTTTCGTTAAACACAAACATTTCACTTAAAACAGTTTTTGTGATTAATACATTATAGGTCACAGTTCTCTATCCTCTGAGACGACTAGCAATATATTTGAACCAGAATTCTGTGTTCCACACAGAAGGGTAGGGGGGTTTCAGGGAGGTGAGGAGAGTTTCCCCATGACTGCTCCCATAAAAGATAATGCAGATGTTGTTTTGAGTGACATTTTCCCTCTAAAATCCATCTGTGGAAGGGCTGGGGCTGTTCCGATGTTTATTCTGCAGTATGAAGCTTCTTAAGGGTTTCCAACTTTAGATCCATCCAACCTGAGCCAAGAATATGGGGGCTATTGATGCATGCACAAGGTCACATGAAAGTGTCCTCAGCAATATGGGACCTGCATTATGACCGTAATGCCAAACATGGTAACCCCTGCGCTGTGATAGTAGAGGATAGTAAACCCAAAAATGTACATTTATTGCAAATATTTTCACATGCACCACAATCAGCTGAGTTATTGCATGTACAACCAGGATTCCCAAACCCTGTTCCTGGAGGGATGTAGGTTGTGATGGTATTTGTTGTTATGTACTGATCAATTGAAGCAGTTGGTTGTACAGTTAACACTCCTCACCCTAATTTCTTGGGTCTGAACCAACATCCCAGTTGATCCTATGGCCTTCCAGGACCAGGGTTACATGCAGAGCAGTGGTCCCCAACCCTGTTCCAGGAGATCTAACGTCTTGTAGGTTTTCATTGCAACTCTAATTTGGCACACCTGATTCTACTAATTAGCAGCTCGACAAGATCTCTAGCTGTTGAATGAGGTATGCTTTGTTAGGGTTGGATAAGAACCTACAGGACGGTAGATTTCCAGGAACAGGGTTGGGGATCACTGGTGCAGAGGATGGCAGTCAATGTGCTGTGACAGCCAAGTAAAAGCTTATATAGTAGCCCCAAAAGATAAGTCCAATGCGCTTCAGCCAAGTTTCACAGGAGAGATTTGGTGCTCAACAAATGACGGACAATAGTACAAAAAGGGCTTTTACCTGGGCACATCTAGTGGACTACCCAGAGTCAACAGTTGACTCTGAGGAAGACGCAAGTCGAAACGTCAGTCAACCCCCTGCAATAAACGTGCAGACCTCCAATGAGTGCTCCAGTGCTTTATTCCGGGTAGTCCACTAGAAGTGCCCAGGTAAAAGCCCTTTTTGTTCTTATATAGTAGCCATCATGGACACAATTATTGTTCAGTGGATGTTCAAAAATGGTACCAAAAAGGAACATTGAATTGACTTTGTTAACCTTCTCCCGCCAGGTCGTAGGTGGCCTAGATATACACAAAAAGATGGTGGTGGATGTGTGAGCGGTCCGAAGCACCTCGCAACACTCGCTTTCTTCTCCATCTCTGAAGACCTGCTCAAGATGTCCAGCAAACGCTCTGTGTATTTCAATGGAAGTATTCTCTCTGTGAAGCCACTTTTCTTTCCAACATGAGCCTCGTTAAGCCAACCTAAGTGTTATTGAACTTTGGTCCTTTCAATGACTCGGTGTAGCACTTTAAAAGCCTGAAGGACAGCTATTCTTCATGAAAGAGCATCTCAGTTTGGTGGAGCAAAGGAAGAGGGTTGGCTTGTCGTTTTTCCCGAATTTTTTATTTTTATCGTCTTTTTTTAAGGAAGTATGTCTATAGCTTCCAAAAGGGGAAATGTGTAGTTAGCTGAAGTGCATCTTACGATACTTGATTTAATTGCAACACAAAAGTAGATTATGAAGTGCCAAGCAGAACATAATGATAAACAAGTTGAACACATGGTCATTATCTACCATCTTTTTAAGTTTGGGAGAACTGGTTAGAAGCATATGAAGCTTTGTGCGATTGATAAGATGCAATTTCTTTCAAAGTGTATGGCAGGTTTTTTTTCTTCTATTTTACACATTGTAATATGAAACTGGTTTGAATTGAGCATTTTAGCTTTCAATCACACATTCAACACAAAACTAGATGCTGTCGGATTTTTTGTAACAAGGAGATTGTTTTATTTATACATGTTTATATTTTTGAAGTTAATCTCTTAATTTGTCTTGCTTTCTGAAATACAGTAGAAATAGATGCCATGAGTGACATGTTTTTGCATACAAACTACTTTAAAGGCAGGTCTTTGTTACCCAGGTATATTTCTGAATGGTTTGTATCCATCAAACTGTTCCCAAAAGAATACATTTCACTACTCATTAAATACTTCTATTAAAATAAGTTGGAACATTTTCACGTATTTTGTATGTTACTACCTTTTAAACAGCAGACAATTCAAATGTCACTGAATATGAGTCAAGATATAAATTCTTAATGGTTGTGACTTAAGTGACTATAGGGAGACATCTTTGTAGTGCGTTGATTTGCAAACTACTGCAGGCTTTTTTTTTTACCAATGTAAGGTGAAAGAGGGATACATTTTGACCTTTTACAAGTTTAAACAAGGAACGATTTTCTTAAGCTAAATGTATACCTTCCTAGTTACTACTTTACTGTGCCCTGTATTTGAAATTTCTTTAAAACTTGTGAAAACTGAGTTGCTCTTAAAATGTCATTGACTAATTCAGCATGATGGATGTTCAAAGTGAATTACACTTGAGTTTGAGCATGTGCTCCCAGAGATTTGATCTTACTTACCCCACTTATATCTACTGTAGTGTTTTCCCGTTATGTGTTTTAGACATGGTGTCATTTGAGGAGAAAGAAAATGGGGACAATACATTTTATGAAAAACATTGTGTAGTTCAGCTTTTTTTGCTGGACTGGTTGTTGGCCTAGGGAGGCATCTGGCAGGAGACTAGGCTGTGAGCGTCGTCCTCTCCTGGGCGTTCTTCAAATGAGTGCTGCATGTCCACGGCTCTGTACATCCCACGGGCCCTGGTACTTGATATGCTTGCATGACATGGAGTTTCACTTTTTGCATGTAGATCCATTTTTTTTTTTTTTATATTCTTGTTTACATATAAATTGTAATGTTAATATATTATAAAGAATCATGGTATGATATGGATGTTGCCAAACTTTGGTAAATGTGAACATTGATAAACTCAATAACTACGTTAAAGTTAAAAAAAAATAATGTTCTGGCTCAGTGCATCGCTTGAATTTTGGCAGTTTCATATCTGTTCCATTGTCAACTGCCACATGCTCTGCTTCAAGGGGAAACCATTTGTGATGTTAATTTCTTTTTTAATAGAAGTAAATAGTTCCAGCGCTCTCCTGTGTAGTTAGTGCGTTGACTAGGCTATAGTTCTTTAGTGCAACAATTCCCTCTGAAGGACTGACTCGGTTTTTGTGGGGAATGCTTCAAAACTGGGCTTTGTTAGATTTTCTTTTCTGCATGCTGCATCATGTGCTGTGGGAACTATTGGAACATTCATACTGTATGACAATGAGAATATAAATAAACCATTTGAAACTTGTTATCGAAGCTGGCTTTACTGTGTGCGGCAGCATGTCACAACCAGGATGTACTTTTGGTGTGGAAGACTTTGCAATTTGTTTAGGATATACTTTTTCCACATCAATTAGCCAAAAAAATTGCCAAGTTAGTACTGGTGAAAAACCATCCATGTACAAATATGAAACTGATATTCCTTAATCACTTTGCATAGCTAAGGAGCTACAAGGCAATCCAAAGTCCCTCATTTTCTGTTACCGTTTGTGTCACGTTGTTGTGCACATGTCTCAAGCAGACATGTTTAATTTCAGTCTCAGAGGAAACGCAGGCATCTGCAAAGGGTTTAGAATCTCTCTGCTGTCCGGCTGGCCACTGCTCGGATGTTTCCATATACCTTTGATGGTGGGCTTCCTGTAGGCAAGAAAGAAACAACTTCTTAACATGGCACCTTATGCAGTTCTGGGCAGAGGATCATACATATATCCACAGTACTCGGACTGCGTGCAGGATTTGATCTCTGGCATAAACTTTTCATGAACATTAAGAATACAAAACCAACACAATGAGAGCACAGACACCAACCTAAGATGAGGTTACATATAGCCGTCCTCGCCATTTTTATGTTCTGGAAAGATCCCAATATGTGTACTTTTCTGGAACGGGACAAAAAATTTTATGAATGTCATTAACTTAATTAGGCTACCTTAAAGACCACAATACAGGTAGGTTACATATTTGTGCCAAAATGGCAAACCTATTCTTGCCGTTTTTTTTTTTTTCTCCTAATAACCAAAAATAAGTACTTACGTGTCGGCAAGCACTATTCGTGTCCTGGTCACGTTTTCAATGGTGAACTTGGTTTTTCCTCCCTTACCAGCTATTCTTCCAATTGCTCTGGACAGGTGGTCTCCTTTCAGTGGTTTCACTTTAAGAAAAAGCATACTTATGAATACCCTGCGCAGCCAAATTAATACAGTTAGCTTGAGCCTTCTAATGTCCTGTCAGTATTTTCTGTGCAGGAGTTGTGGGCTGATATTGTTTGGCTCGTAATCTTCTAAGAATTCAATGAAGTATTTTCCATACACAGTAAAGGATTGGATTTACTTGCCTCTACAGATCCTCCCCCCCATGAATAACAGTCAAGATCTTCACACTAGTTAGGTTTTCCATCGATTTCAGACCAAAGACCCTCGTATAATGTATTGTAATGCATGGTGTAATTGAGCTATGTAGATCCTGGCATAGGCTCTGCAAATGAGGCCTAAGCCACCGGCCCTGAAATGGAGGAGATCCACTTTACGGACTTCTGAGCAACTCCACACTGGCCAAGAAGCTTTGTTCCTTTCTTTATTCCACTTTAACATGTACCACCACTTATTGTAAATCAATAGCCAATGGAAGATTAAGTTTGTTCAAGATTGCACTCTCTGTCATGAAATGTATGGGAATTGAAAAAAATCATGCTTTGCAACTTCACATTGGGTTGGTTATAATAAATACACTTTCAATTAAATCAACATTATACCAGTTTACTACAGCAACCTCACTTACCATCTGTAATATCAAAAGTTTCCAGAAAAAGCTCATCTAGTCTGATAAGGGCAAGTGCATCCTATGGAAAGAGGGAGTATAATTACCAAACCATTTTACAAAATTACCAGGCTGATAAATACAAATGTTTGATCAAATGACAGTTAACAGACTCAAAGATAATTCACATCGATACTCACTTCCACTTGAAATCCTAACACAAATGCCTTCACAAAATCTGCAGCTTTTGTCAGGGAGCCAATGTCCTGTGTTTCTTTACATGTCTGAAATTCAGAGAGGTTTTTTTGTACACAAGCTAATTTCACCATGCAGTAGCAGTACAACTAATAACCTTCTTTAAATTTATTAGACCTATTATATAAATAGGGCCATGAGTTTATCCTAAATATGTGATCTATACATAACATGTTTTTCAGTCCTTATAAATTGCAATGGTGATGGGTGAGCAGTCAAAGACTGCAACTAATTATACAATTAAGGACCAATTTGAAATGTTTTTTTTTTTAAATGAGCATAAGCATGCATGTCTCTAAACCAGACGTATCCAATCATATCTGGAAATGGCCCGTTTCAGAACAGGTTTTTTTCTAGCCCAGCACTAAAGAAATTCATTCAACTAATCAAGGTCTGGACTGAAGATCATGAGTGGTTTATTTGTTGAATCAGGTGTTGTAATACTGGCTAAAACAAAAGCTTCCACCTAGTCTACGAATCAACGTCAATGCAAGAAATATGGGTTGCCTGGACTGGTATTGATTGGACGTTCCCAATTTTGGCAATTATGTTTAACTAACAAGTGTTGCCACAACAAAATCTAATCTGAAAGGATAAAGGGGAAAGAATATAGTAAGACTAGGGTTTTTTGAAAAGGGAAATGTGTTATGAACAAGGCTAGCTGTCTGCACAGTCTGGCTGACTGAGGTACCTAACAGGCTGACCAGGCTATCTGGCTGGCTGACCACGCTGCCTAATTAGTTGGCTCGCTAGCTCGTTGAGCTGACATAGCATTTAAACCTTGCCAAAGGGGGTCAAGTTATTGTTTGAGCCTTTTATTTTCAGAGGTATGCAAAATCATTCCATTATGCCAATGAAAGCCATAAAACAAATTTGCTTGAAAATGCTAATTTCAAGCCAAGACATACTACCAACTGGCTATGGAAAATGTTAGGTGGAGTCTATGTTTAGAAGAACATCAAGTTTATAACTCAACTATTTTTCTAATCAACTATTTCCTTCCCTGAATATGGGCAGCGCTATTCCTTTAAATAGATATTTATCTAGCAGTGAAGGGCTTAGAGGCCTGCAGGGGGAGCTTAGCTTGCACCCACACTAGCCATTCTTGGGTAAGACCTTACACCCCTGTGGTAATCAAATAACAGATAAAGGTACCACAATGTGTTGGCTGCTCAGTAAGTGCCTTTAGAAAGGCACATATCCATTTATATGTGTATGAGGACAGGACTACGGTTTAAAAAGTCAAGAAAAACTCATGACACTACACATAGGACAACATTCCTGAAATATGGGTATACTTAATTAACAGTCGCACAACCAGATACTTCGTTGTCCAAGTTAATTTACCCAAAGGAATAGAAAATGATACACTTACTTTGATTTCAACGTTTCTTGTTTTCAGGTTGAACCTGACCTGCAGCTGTAAATGTTCAACAATTGGAGTGAAAATCTTAAGCCAGTTTTCCTTCAATGGTGTGTAGCGATGAGCAGGTACTGGAACTTTTCGCATCTCATCCGATCCTCCCTGTAATGCAAAACATATTGCACATTTTTCACAAAAAAAGAGAAAACAAGAACTTACCTGGCCAATTCTAATCACTTTTTATTTACTGCATCAGCCACCACAATGTCACTCATGCCAGGCAAGCTCACACAAATGAACTAGTCAGACTAGTGTAAGTGTTTCCAGTTTGTGGACGAACTCCATGGCAGTACAAATTATATATCTTAACATAAATGGACGAGTCGGTATGTGTAGCTAAGTTTTAGTGCAAATAATTCAGTACTGGTCTCAACTAGAACAGAGTAAAGACCTGCTAAACACCTGGCCTATAACTTAATGTCAAGCTCCAATTAACATTACACAACACAGAGAACAGCTAATGGTACCAACTAGTCAAATACATTCGAAAAAGATCGGGACTGTGATTGTAAGATAAAGTAGTGAGTTTAGCAATCTACCTTCAATTTTTCGCCTGAAATAGGCGGAAACTCTGGTCTCTTGCGAGCCACAGTATCCTCAGATTCCATGTCCGCGTCTCTCAGTTTACGCTTATTATTCTTTTTTGATTTGACTTTCTTAAATTCTGCAGAGGTGTTGGTTTCGCCGTCCATGGCACCGCTCCCTTCGGCCCTTGTTTCCGACATGTTTTCAGTGTCCATTTTTTTAAATG
This sequence comes from Synaphobranchus kaupii, assembly GCA_029718625.1. Classification (NCBI taxonomy): domain Eukaryota; kingdom Metazoa; phylum Chordata; class Actinopteri; order Anguilliformes; family Synaphobranchidae; genus Synaphobranchus; species Synaphobranchus kaupii. Next base: position 70,359,748 of record CM056380.1, on the reverse strand, counting down.
GCTAGAACTCTTAAATTGTGGAAAACAAAACTCCGTTTACAGCTAATATGTCAGCCACATGTACCTAGCTTGTCGCCATATTGTAAAAGGACCGCATTTAGTCAACCAGGGCCTCGCCTGTCCTCAGAGCAGGATAATCGACAAGATACTAAAACGCTCTCTTTCTACACTAGTTATGAAATAAGTTCCGGTTTCATTGTTTGCTGTGGGTCATAGCGCTGGTATTAAGGAGTTCCGGTTGTGTATTTTTCTTTTCATCAATGGTAGAAGCACTAAGGTTTAAGTACGTATGCAGTTAATATACAAAACCTGCATTTTTGATGTCTCAGACCATTTTTATCTTAACGCAAAGTAAGTTACCAGTACAGTTAGAGCATAATAAAACCAACTACCGAGTATCACAGACAACACACATTTAATTACTTAGTTGAACGAAGTGACTTTGAATACATGCGATTTATTCATGAGGTACAGTTAATATTCCAATTCCTTTAAAAGTAAGGTTTTCTCACAAAAATGAGGTTCACTGCCCTCTCCAAATGAACAATTTAAACATCATATATTCAGGCATAGAATTCGGCACTCTTGAATAGAGCACGGGGTCCTAGAAATGTGTAACCACGTGACAAACTGGTTACGCTAATGTGCAAGTGCTGCTGCTGAAGCTTTGTGCAACATTCTGGTTTGTTTATTTTAAACAACAGGGCTTTTCAGTTCTTTGCCAACTTTAGTTTGCGCTCTTTGGTTGGCTTGTGATACCATTTTTATTGTATACACAACATAATGACAACGCCATTTGAAAAGCCACAAATCATATCGCACATTCAGAAAAGTTTGAATTACACCGTATTTGACAGCAAATGGATCCCTTGCAGTGCAAAGTTTGTATGTTTGGGAAACTTCGCCAGAGGAACCGGAGTGATGCAGATTTACGAGGTTCGACATGGAGAAGTGCAGCTTGTAAAGGAGGTATGATGTACACTCATAATCAGGAACTGACAGTTATGCTTTATGCAGCTAAGTTGGCCAACTATTGCCTTTGCTGGACGTTTCTAGAAAGCGGTAGTACATTAACGTTAGCTGGCGCTGGCTAGCTAACGTTAATTGCGTTGGTTACTATGGCAACATAGAATCTTGCAAATCGTTGATTTCCTTAGTCGAGCGTTAACTCTGTTGTGGAGCCCCTCAAAGCACCCTCTCAGTGGGGGGATATCAACCTGGAAATCCGTACTCGGTTTTGCAATCCGTTCTCTAGGTTTTTGTAATCCGTAGCCTACGTACGGCTTTTGAGTGAAATCAATCGGGGTTGCAGTTTAAATCCATTTTCAAATAAAGTGTTAATTGCAGGAAAGTCGGACACGAATGGCTACAATTCACACTCGATGAAACGGGATAAATATTAAAGCGATATTGTACAAGATCCTGTTGTATCATGAATATTGGCAAGGCTAGGGGATGTTGTTACTAGGCATGACGTAAAAGCGGTGTGCTGGCAAACCCTATTTTTATAGTCTGGGCAAACCCCATTAGCGGTGATAGCCTACAATCGATTAGAGTGCCATACATCGAGTATAAAACGGTGTGGGCCAATGTATCTTATAATAATTCACCGGATTTCCATGTTATCCATTATCGTTGCAATTGCAAACCCTTACGTACGGATTGCAAAGATACGCACGGAATGCAAAACCGAGAGTACGGATTTCCACATTTAATTGTTTTCCACCTAGGGTGTTATTTGTAACATTCATTAGATTTGTTGCTTTGCAAGATTATTATAGCGACAGGCTAGCTACCCACCTAACTTTGGCTGTCTGTCAAGCAAAGTCAATTGTGCCCGATTCACCGTGAGATCGACTTCCTTACAGATTGAAAAGGCGAAGCCTATAAAATGCGGGACATTTGGTGCCACTTCGCTGCAGCAAAGGCATATAGCCACTGGAGACTTTGACGGGAACCTCAATGTTTGGTAATGTTAAACTATTCTGGCCTCTCTTCTTTTATATTATCTTTTCGCATCCTATTTTCATATATTTGATATTCGCATGTACCTAAATACTGTGGCTTACAAATGCAAATTCCGTATTGAAATCATGGCACACTTATTTCGTATGGTTTATTCCTTCAAGAAATCGTTTCGAGTTGTTCATGTTCTATGATTTGTTGCGTGTGGAGTTGCAGTTAACAATGTCTATTTTTGTGCTCTATTGTTTTCAAATTGAGATATTTCAAATAATAGTTTATGTCCACAGGAATCTTGAGGTTCCAGACGTTCCTGTATACTCAGTGAAGGCACACAAGGAGATTGTGAACAGTATTGATGGTGTAGGAGGCTTGGGGATCGGTGATGGCGCCCCTGAAATCGTCACTGGAAGCAGAGATGGTAAGTGTAGCCTACCTGATTAGGCTACACCTAATTTCCACTTGTTGGTACGAAACCGTTCCAAAATACGTTTTTTTCTTTGTATGAAAGGAGGGGAATGTACACTTCAGTGTAGCTTCTTCTTCTTCTTCTTCTTTGTGTTTTTTGGCGGATTGCAATACCAACTTTAGGTGCATACCGCCACCTACCGTACCGGAGTATGTAGAACAGGATTCCAGGAAAAAAAAATAAAATGAATATAATTATTTCTTTATTCTATGATATTAAATTAAGTTAATAAATAAAATTATAAGTATAAAGTAAAATTCTATATTCTATTAAACAATCCTGAACCTATTATGAACTCTATTAACCCTCTCTGTACTTCCCACACCTTATCTCCATTTGTTCCTAATATCCCTTCCAAATCCCAACCTCGTCCAACCTCTCTTACCCTTTGTTGCAAACGCTCCCTTTCATCTTTATATTTTATGCAATGCATTATTATATGTTCAGTGTTTTCAATTATACCACAATGTGCACAACTATGCGAATTTACTTTACCCAATAAAAATAAAGTTTTATTTAGCCCAGTATGGTCAAATCTTAGTCTTGATATGACTACCTCCTCTCTTCTGCTTCGCCCTTTAACACTCTGTGCTCTAACGGACTTTTGTACCCTATAATATGTTCTACCCTTACTGTCCTCGTCCCATTTTTTCTGCCAGCATTCCAGTATTTTCTTTTTAATTAATGCTTTACCTTCCCCTATTCCAAATGCTATATTAATTATGTGCGTCATATTTAGCGATCTTTTTGCCATCCTGTCTGCAATTTCATTACCCTCTAATCCCACATGTGCAGGTACCCAGCAAAATATTGTTTCTATTCCCATTCTCTGCGTTCTAAATAGACATTGAAACATTTCATATACTAGGTCTTCCCTAATTGAGTTAATTGTCTGAAGGCTAAAAAGAACTGCTGCAGAGTCAATGCACAGCACCACCCTGTCTGGTCTCACTTCTTCCACCCATTGGAGACTAATAATCACTGCCATCATCTCGGCTGTATATACTGATAATTTATCAGAAATTCTCTTCCCTATATGTATTTTAAATTGTGATATATACACTCCTATTCCTACATGGTCATTTTGATCTTTTGATCCGTCAGTAAAGATATGTAGGTAATTAGAATATGTGTTTATTATATGCTGGTTTGCACAGTATCCTATTTCATGTTCCGCCCAATTTTTCTTTAGTTCCAGGATACTAAAATCAACTTTAGCTTTAGGGAAGAGCCATGGGGGAACATTACTTATTGGAGTAGGGGAATTGAAATGTATTCCATCTAGGTCATATTCTTCTGATTTATCTTTTATCTTCCATCCAAAACCTATTCCGTTATGTCTATACTCCCAGCATTCGTTTAGGACACTTTTAGTGGCATTTTCATCCCCACATCCCCTAAGCCGAATCCAGTATGTTAGAGCCAGTTTGTCTCTCCTGAGCTCTAGTGGGATTTCCCCTGATTCTTCAGTGTAGCTGTATAGTAGTGTTGCTTATAACATACCTTTTTCTCAATTTATTTTGTTTAGGGACAGTCAAGGTGTGGGACTCTAGGCAGAAAGACACACCTGTTGCAAATATGGAACCAGTAGAGGGAGAAACTAAGAGAGACTGCTGGACAGTTGCATTTGGTAAGTGAAAGTGCTGTGTTTTTAAATAAGTACTGATACCTCTATATTAAACTGTATGGTAGGGAATTGGGGAAATTATTTAAATTAGTGCATTTTTGACTTCAGTTTAAGTTACAAAGATTTCAGAGTTAAGAACGACCCCCATTCGGGAAGGTTTAGTACAGGGGTGCACAACAACCGCTAATCAATTTCAGGATTCTGTGCCAACTTCTGCTCTTAATTGTTTAATTAGCTCAATCGTATCCTGATCTGACATTTGTATAAGCACCAAGTGCAGTAACAGACTGCAAGTGTATCCTGAAGATGTACTGCAGCAGTGGGTTTTTTTGCCTTCAATCTCGTCTTCAGCAAGTGAAACGCATGTTCAGTTGGAATCAGGTCGGGTGATTGACTTAGCCAATCAAGAACATTCCGCTTCTGGGGCCCTGAAAAACTTGGTTGCTTTAGCAGTATTTTTGGGTCATTGTCCTGCTGCAAGGTGAAGCGCCATCCAATGATTTGTGAGGCATTGGATCTGAGCAGACAAGATGTTTCTGTACACTTCAGAATTCATCCTGCTCCTGCCATCAGCAGTCACATCATCAATAAACACAAGTGAGCCAGTTCCAGTGGCAGAAATACATGCATTACATTACATTAATTTGGCAGACGCTTCTATCCAAAGCGATGTACAATAACTGCATACCGAAGGTCTTTGAGGCACATTTCTATCATAACGTAGTAGCTATCCATAGGCTCTGTCCGAATCAGAGCCCTATCTACTGCATCCCTGTCTCCTGCGTACAGTGCACTGACAGAAGTGTGCTGTTTAATGTGCAATTTGTAGCTCACAGCATGCAGTCCACCAAAAATAGACGCAATACTATTTTCCAACCGTACTGTGGAAGTGTTGTAAGCAGGTCGTAAGAAGTCCCACAAGTGTTTCCATGTCCACGGATTTACAGCTAAATTGGGCTACTTTTAAAGTGCAGTCACGGGTAAAAATGAAAAAAAATGAAACGTCGCAAAGCACACTTATTTTAAAAAGTAAAAATGAGGATGTCTGTTTAAAATATTTTGGTTTCGGTTAAAAATATATTTTGGCCTAGTTTTGAGTTGCCATTTGGCTGGAAAGTCTTGCAGGATCTGGCAACCCTGCGCGGCCATGTCACGTGTTGTTTTTGTTGTATCTGAAGGAAAACGTCAGCGAAGCTGCACCTCATTTAAAAAAAAAAAAAACTTCACGTCATATTTATGCGACCAAAATGTTTGTGTACTTCTTGAAGTGTGCTCCTGAATGTACTCAGCAAAACCCCGGAAGTAAGTGTATCATACAGGGGTTTAAAGTATACTATATTTAGAGAGAATTTTGCCTACTTAATGACTTTTTCGCCCTGTCTACTCAACAAGCCGACCTAATAGTATTGAAGGGTGCTGATTCAAACACAGCCATAGTCAAGAACATTGAGTATAGTACACACAGTAAGCTATGGCTAAGTCAGCAAGACATTATAAACTATAAAATCAAACAAGAATTAAGGAACAGGAAACAAGCGAAAAACAGTTGCTATGTGAAAATGGTACAAGATTGGTAGGTCAGTCAAGGTGGAGTCTGAAGAGGTGTGTCTTCAGACCACGACAGAAAGCAGGCAGTGATTGAGCAGAACGTAGAGGAATGGGGAGTTTGTTCCACCACTGGGGAGCTAGGGTGTAGAAGCTCCGCAGTCAGGACGAGCGAGAACCGTTAACACGGAGGGAAGGAAGTGCGAGTCGCCCTGCTGTAGCGGTGCGCAGTGGTCGGGCAGGAGTGTTGTGTTGGATTATGTCTTGCAGGTAGGAAGGGCTTGTCCTTTTGGCTGGTCAGAACTTTGAACTTGAGCCTGGCGACGACCGGCAGCCAGTGGAGTGACCTCAGCAGGGGGGTGTCATGAAAACTTTGGGAGATTGAAAATTTGCGCCAAAATTCAAATGAAAATGCAAATCGGCGATTGCATTTTGTTTTGTTTACATCCGATGTGCGCAAAAACCATGACATAATTCAAATGCAATGGCATTACATCCGGGCGTTACAGGGGACCATTCAAACCACTGAATTTATGGTTCAGCTTCAGTGGTTGTGATTTCGGTCGTCAGGCAGTTACCCGGCTAGATAGCGATATGTCCTAGTTCGTTGGGGGATTATAGGCTAAATTATAAGAATTAAAAAGGAAACGAGGTAGCCTAAAAGTTACAAGGAGCCATAGCCAGCCCAATGTTAAGTTAGTTAACAGTTTAGATATGTTACCATGCTTTCATTAATCTGGTGTGGTACGGTCAAAACCAGCCGGCTATTCATGGCAAGCTATGCCTGAAAACGCTACCCTTTTCACAGTGGGAATTTCCTTCACAATTTCAATTATTGTTTTCTTTTAGATAGCCTTAGCCTACCCTTAGGCTATGTGCAGAGCAAAGGTAATGTAGTCCACAGAAAGCAGACAGAGATCGAAACGAGACACAGCCTATAAAAACAGTGGATTATTTTGTAGGCTATGGTGTAGGCCTATAGGCTAATTAAAAAAATATCTAATTAAAAAAACTTGTGTAGGCTATGTTGTGTAGACTAATTCATGTCTTTACCCAACAGATGGCAGTAAAAGACTTGTAAAAACTGAAAGACAGCAATTGAGCTTCTTTTATTATTGGGTGAAAACACTGGGGAAACAACCCCGACTCTGATCTCCCTACTCACAAGCCCATCAACCTTGGAAATTTTACCTGTAACCTCGGCTATTGTCGCATATGTTCCTCGGCTATTGTAACCGTAGTCTATATTTGGCCTAGTCATGAAGCAACATAGCCTAGGCTACAGATTAAAACAAATGGACATTTACACAATTTTTAAAAATTATATTTCTATTTTATTATAACGTTTCGATCTCAATGCTGTAAGATGCGGCGGTTAGCCTATATGATGCTGATTTTACTGTTGTGGCCTAGCCTACTACACAAAACATTTAAATTTGTTCAATTTAAATAGGCTAGGCTACATGAGAGAGAACGTAAAAACTGGTCTTGTGCGAATAGTGAGTTCCGACAGCCTATCTACACAGCTGTAAAATTATTTAAAACAAATTCATGTCAGTATTGGCACAGTGCCATTATGCTCAGTCTTTTAAGAACATATGCTACAGAATAATTTTTATTTAAATAGGTCTACCACTCAGACAAAATTTGAGACATACAGTCAAGCCGGAAAGTCACCCCACCCCTTTCACCTTCTCCACGTTTTATTACGTTACAGACATATTCAAAAATTGATTAAATTAATTTTTTCCCTCAAAATTCTACACACAACACCCCATAATGACAATGTGAAAAAAGTTTTTTTGAGATTTTTTGCATTAAAAATAAAAAACTAAAATTTCTCATTTACATAAGTATTCATACCCTTTGCTTTAACGTATTTTTAAAGTATCATATTTCATATTTGGTTGCATATCCTTTACATGCTGTTACTTCCTGAAGTCTGTGACCATCAACATAAAAAAACTGTCGATATCTTATTTTCAGGTACTGTTACAAGCGATATTATAACCTCTCTGCATTTGAATGGATCTCTATGGAAATTGGGGGGTGAGACTAGATTCAGCTGTAAATTACACTGGTACAGTATGGAACACATGGCTGGCTAAATGGCTGTAAGTTATCAAGGGTCTGAGCTATCAAACGAGCCCCAAACCATCACTCTGTTGCAAGATATGGAGTAGATGTGGATGGATCACTGCAAGGGTTATTTCTCCGGACTCATTTTCCTATAGAACTCTATGGGGAAAAAAGTCAGGAGAAACAACCCTTAAAGTGGTTGTGGTCTATTGTAGTATAAGTCTGTAACGTAATAAAACGTGGAGAAGGTGAAAGGGTGGGGAGACTTTCCGGCTTGACTGTAAGCACTTGTTTTATTGATAGTCTACTTATCTTATTTTAGTGACATGGAATATAGGCTAGGCAATAGCCCAATGTTGGTTTATCACACAGCCTAAGGCAACCCGGTGAACGGAAATCTATTGCCTCTTACGGCAAGTCCTCCCTGCTGTTAAGGTTAAGTTAGTAAACAACGGGCTGGCTAGGCTCATCGTAACATTTAGGCTACCTCGTTTCCTTTCTAGTCTTTAGCATTTAGCCTATAATCCCCAAACACAGAGAACTATGAAATGTCACTATCTGTATCTAGCCTGGTAACTGCCTGACGAACAAAATCACAGACAACCATTAAAGTTGAACCATAATTCAGTGTTTTGACAGTCCCCTGTAACGCCCCTTTTCGAGGCCCCGCCTTGATGGGCATTCTTCGACAGTTTGCATGTTCGGTTCGGAGTTTTGACAGGGTTTTTGTGTGACCACGCGGAAATGATAATATAAACGGATGCAATGCCATTGCATTTGAATTATGTCACTCTTGTGCTGCAAAGCATGAAAGCGATATGTTAAATGGCAAATTGAATTATCATTTCCTTTTTGTCATGGATCATGCGATTGCAATAAGAAACTGCTAATGCAAAAGTGGTTTTTAATTTTCATTTAAATTATGGCAGAATTGTGTCGTAGAGGGCGAGAAAAAATAGATGTGAAATGGATTGGCATTAACATTTTCAAATTGTCAGATAAAGTGTGTACTTTAAATTAACTTGAAAATGAAAACGCAAAATGCCCTTTTGCATATTCATTTGAATTATGTCATTGTTTTTGCGCACATCGAATGTAAACGAAATGCAATTGGCGATTTGCATTTTTATTAGAATTTTGGTGCAGATATGCTTTCATAGAAGACAAGTCGAGCAGCCGCTTTCTGGATCGGTTGTAGAGGCAGAATCGCAGGCTGGTAGGCTTGTGAGAAGGGAGTTGCAGTAATCGAGGGGTGCGAACCATGGTCTGGATGAGAAGCTGGGTCGAGTAAGTGGTCAGGTATGGTGTTGTACAGGAGGAACCTGCAGGACTGTGATGTTGCCCTGATGTGCTCCTTGAAGTCCAGATGGTTGTCCAAGACCACCCCAGGTTCCTTGCAGAGTGGGAGGTAGCCACCATAGTACCGTCAATGGTCATGGAGAGGTCTTGTAGTGGGGAGGTCCTGTGAGGTATGAAGACCAGCTCCATCTTGTCAAGGTTGAGGTGATGGCTAGCCATCCACATAGAGACGTCAGTCAGGCAGGCTGATATCCTCTCCTTAACCTGTGTGGTAGAGGGAGGGAAAGAGTGGAAGAGTTGACTGTCATCAGCATAACTGTGGTATGAGAAGCCATGTGAATTAATGACTGAACCAAGAGACTGAATGTAATGGAGAACAGCAGTGGACCCAGTACAGCTCCCTGTGGGACTCCTGTAAAAAGGGGATGAAGTGCAGAGACAGAACCCTTCCAGGAGACTTGGTAGGATCGATCTGTAGGAGAGGACGCAAACCAAGGGCAGTCCCAGAAATCTCAGCGAGTGTGGAGATCAGAAGTTGATAGTTGACCGTTGAACCCTGCAGACAGGTTAAGGAGAATCAGGACGGAGGAGAGGGAGGAGGCTCTAGCAGTGGCGAGTGCCTCTGTCACGGCTAGGAGAGCAGTTTCAGTTCTGATGCCGTCCAAGCAGGTTGTTCTGGTGGAGAAAAACTGATAGTTGTTTAAGGACAGCTTGTTCAAAGGTTTTGGACAGGAATGGAGAGAGACAGATAGGACGATAGTTCCTGACATCAGAGGGGTCAAGCTAAGTTTCTTAAGGAGTGGGGTAACACGGGCAGTCTTAAAAACAGCAGGAACAGTTCCTCAGAAGAGGACATGGATGGGTAGACCAGGTTGGCCGGGAAGCGCCTGCTGTGGTTGGGCCTCCTGGAGCGAGGCATAGAGCACAGAAGAATGGGGTTTAGACACATGATAGGTGGTATTAAGACGTAACAAAAAGATCTGGAAAAACTATCTAGTCAGTGCTAGTATGGTGAATGAGGAAAATTGATGACAAGGCAGCCTGCTTAGCTTATAAACTCCAGGTGAAATTACCTAATTGCGCTCAGCTGGTTGCAGGGCTAATTCACGCAGGTCAAACTACTTCAAATTAGCAAGACAAAAGACAGGTAGTTAGCCTAATCACAGCAAGCAAGCTACTGACTGACCACAGACAGTTCAATTAAACTAAGCTACTGAGTGAAAATATTTAAATTAAACTAACATGCCCAAGCTATGACACTACCGTTTTTTTTTTTTTAAACTAACGAGGTAGTATCCTTTGGATCACGAGAAATTCCCTTCTTTCTCCACACTTTCTTCTTTCTATCACTCTGGTACATGTTAATACTTGTCTTATGCCGAGCTCACACTACACAACTTTTGCCCTGATTCTGACATCAAAGACGAACTCCTGACAAATTTTGCAGTCCTATGATAATCTTTAAAAAAATCTGCAAGAAATCTTGGTTCCGTCAGCTGGAATGGTCTTTTGATGTCAGATGGTCAAAGACGCGATTATTTCTGTCGTGAATCAGTCTGGACCTCGTTGGGAGAGCCTACGATCATTTCAAACTGGCTTGATTTTGTCGGGAGTCCTGGCTGACCTGCAGTGACGCATCATTCTACTAGAATGTCAACAGCCAATGAACGAGTGCACAACAAATGCAACAAAAAATGGTTTGAAATAATCCATACTTCCATAGCCTTGGCAACTGTGCGTGGAAATTCAACCTCTTGATTTAGTCATGTAGAAGCCATGTAGAAATCGTGTGATGTGCAACCCCCAAGTAATTCTCTGTCTTCCTAAAATCGCCTAGTGTGCTGTATCGCGCAGCTATCTTTTAAAGACTGTCATTTGATAGTAGTTAGATGTGAGCTGCTCTCCTCGGACGGGATTTTGTAAAGATTTAAAAGTCGTGTAGTGTGTGCTTGGCTTTATCTGTCCATAAGACTTTGTTCCAAACGTTTTTATATACTTTTTAGCAAACTCTAACCATTCTGTTCTTAAGGCTTACCAGTGGTTTGCATCTTGGTGTAGTTTTCTCTTTATGTTAGTGTTTGACACATCTATCACCTGTGCGTACATCCTGGAGTGTTCTTCATCTGTTTCACAGTTGAAAATGATTTTTTCTTCACAATTGAAAGTATTCTTCAGTCACCCACTGCAGTCGTCTTTCGTGGTCTACCAGCTCGTTTGCTATTGCTGAGCTCACCAGTGCACTCTTGCTGAATTCTGATGTGCCTCATCTAGGTCATGCTTTTAATGACCAGGATCGCTGTGTCTGTGCTGGATATGACAATGGGGACATCAAGCTCTTTGACCTCAGAAACATGTCTCTTCGATGGGAAAAAAACATCCAAAATGGGGTACTGTGTTTTTAAAAAGTTGTTTCGTGTTGTGTTATTTTAACTGATATTTCAGCAGTACTGTTCATAGCATTAGTCTGGCTTGTTATGTCTGTGATGTGAAAGGTTAATAATTCTTAACTCATTTTGAATCGTAATGCAACAAAATGGCTTTCGGATTTTGTGACTTAAGTTTCTTTTCTTTGGTGTGGTATATAAGTGAACATCGTATGACTCAGTTCACAAGATTAAGCATAATTGTTCTTTTTAACCGGCAGGTATGTTGTGTTGAGTTTGACAGAAAAGACATCAACATGAACAAATTGGTGGCAACATCACTGGAGGGGAAATTTCACGTCTTTGACATGAGGACCCAGCACCCCACCAAAGGTTTCGCTTTGGTTTCTGAAAAGGTAATGGAGTGAAGACCTGGCTTGTGTATGTAGAAAATGTGTCAAAGGTTATTTTTCACCCAACAAAAAGTTCTCCTTGAGGTTTCTACAGCTGGAACCATTTGGAGAAATGCTTAGTTTAGATGCTGTTGGTCATGGGGCAGGTGGCCAAAGACGACATTGAGTAGGTGCAGTGAGTTTGGGTTTTCACTCTCCCGCCATTGCACGTCACCTTGCTTTCATAAAGACCAGCACACGGATGGTCTTGTCTTTGTAGTTGTAGAAAGATCAGAGACTGTCTCCTAAAATATGTCTGCAGTTCACGGAATGACCAGCAATCTGCTCATACAAATTTGTGCCCTCAGTTTTTGAGAATTGCAGTTGGTTGTCTGACTAAACAAACCTTTTTAAGGGCAGAATGTCCCTCTTAATGATGTGTCTGAGATATGTCCTGTTCCAAACTAAACATTCAGCTCAGGTTGAAGTGAAACTAGTAATTGTTTGAAGCTATTGAAACATTGTACATCTTTGTTTAAGAGGAAAGACTTGGGATACTTAATCTCTTTAAGCTTAGTAAAATGAGACTTAGGGGTGATTTGATAGAGGCTTTTAAAAGGGATTAATAAAGTGAACTACAAGAGATTCTTCAGGTTGAGTTCTGTTCTGTTAGTAGGACGAGGGGCATAGGTGGAAATTAGCAAAAGGTCAGTTCCACACAGACATGTGGAATAGCTTGCCAGGTCATGTAGTAGAAGCAAAAACTGGGTGTTTTCAAGACCAGGCTTGATATGGTGCTGGATGCTATCTAGTTTGTAGGGGAGCACTAGGTACCCTTTAGTGGTAGGGAAATGGTGAGCATTGTTGGGCTGAATGGCCTGTTCTCGTCATTAAGTTATGTTAGGTACTGTTTTTGCATTACTTATTTGTCCACAGGGTAGTGCACAGTATGTACAGCACACTTATCATATGGTACAATATTGTACTGTTACGGATTTGAAGTTGAGTAAATCTAGTGATTGTACAGTGCTACTATGAAGTGAGGTCCTGTGTGCCTGACATTGCTGTGTCCTTTCTAGGCCCATAAGTCTACAATTTGGCAGGTGAGACATTTGCCACAGAACAGAGATGTCTTCATGACAGCTGGAGGAGCAGGCAATCTACATTTGTGGAAATAGTAAGTATGGGATGTAGTAAGATGATGCTGTTCACTTCCTGTCTGAAGGCACGGTCTTCAAGTCCTGCTTTGAGAATTAGGTAGTGTTGCTATTAAGAGTAACAATGGCTCCAATACTCCACAGCTGCTGTATTCATAGTGGTAGCTCTTCCAAAGTGATGCATATAATGTTGAGTTAGACAAAGTAAAAATGTATTTGTTATCCCATGAAAAGTTCACCATCTTTGAATTGAATTTGACAACTCGTGCCAGTGAAGCTCATGGGCAGTATCTGTGAGTCGAGGTCATGAACGCCAATCATGGTATCAGTGCATATTCTTTTTTTGTTTACTCTTAGTGAATACCCAGCTGAGAGGAGCAAAAAGGATGCAGATGAGGTGGACATGGGTGTGGCTGGGACAGTGAACCTCCTGCAGAACGTGACCCTGTCCACACAGCCTATCGGCAGTCTGGACTGGAGCCCTGACAAGCAGGGCCTGTGTGTGTGTTCAGCCTTTGACCAGACTGTGCGTGTCCTCATTGTGACCAAACTAAACCGGCTGTGAGAGGGACCGCCACTCCCCCGTCATGCTTCCAGGGTCTGAGGTCTGAGCTACAAAAGTGCTGAGTCATGCATGTGAACATGGTACTGTTGACACAGTGACACCGAGACTAAATGTCTATCCAGTGCTTTGTTTAATGGATAAACAAAAATATAATATGTAAAATTAAAATTATCATTATTTTTTAAATCCATTAAATGCCTCCAGGAAAACATGATCAGAACAAATTTGCCTTTCCGCACCCTGTGGAACCATTTGGACTCTTGCTACAAATACCAAAACATCTCATTTTCATCTCTAACAAATGCAACAGGTAATCCTAGTCAAATGAGATATTTATAACGACTGAAATGCAAAAATGTATCCCAATAAATTTTTCTCATGTATGTATGTATTCTTAAATTGATGGGTTTTATTTATGATAAAATGATCCTTTAAAAATGCCTCATGTATTATATTTCCCAATACACCGCATGTAAAAGTTGGCATAACATTGAAAGTGTGCATGTTGTGTGCAAACAGAATGCCATTCAATGTATCATGAGAGACAAATTGCTAAAAGAAAGGTAGTGCACCACATCCAAAACAATTCCCTATGTGCCCCTTCAGACTAACAAATTGGCTTTTAAAATTAAAATAAATTAAAAAAAACTCAATTACATCCAACATTTAAATTTGAAAAACTCCTGGAGGTCTTCGTCTTCCATCGATTTGTCATGGATACCAGCGTACACAGTCTTGAGGAGGTTTGTTTTGAATTTCTCATCAAGGACTTCAATGTATTTTTCCAAACACCCTGCAGAAAAATGTAAGATATGCTTGTTTTTCATAACAGGTTGAATTGTTATCCAGTATTTGATCACAGAATATTGTGGAAGCACATTGGGTATGAAATTTAGGCTGCTGTCTGAATGTAGCCTAATACTTCATGCGAGGTGAACTGCACAATGAGCATACCTAGTCCCATGATCTTCCCGTACGCAATAAGATTAGGGCCCAATTGTGGATGGTCGTAAAGCTCTTGCTTCATGAGGATGTGCACAATCTCGCCCACGATGAAGGCGTCATCAAAGGTCTGCTGGTGGACTGGTTTGAGAGGGAACCTGCAGTAAACGTCCAGAGCGGCCAGCGGATCGGCCATCACCAGGAGTTCAGCCAGCTCAATGTAGGCGTCATGAACCTGAAATGTGTAATAGTAACTGGTAAGTGGTAATTTTCCTGTAGTTACTAATATCAGAACGTAAACTGCTAAAGTTCCTAAGACTGGTGATGACCTTTGGTGCCTTGGTGATGACCTCTTGGTAGAGTTCACAGGCCTGTTCTCGGGTCTCTGGGGACCGGGAGTAGGCCCGGGCCAGGCCTAGACGTGAGGTGTGGGACCAGCAATTGAGAGATGTGGGGAGATCACAGCTGCTGTCAAATACTGGCTCCTTAGCAGGTACAGCTGACAAACATCAGTGAAGAAAGCCCAAATCATGTTCAATCTATAATTTGAACTATCAATGCATTTCAATCTTAGACATTCATAAGGGCTGGATGTCTTAAATTAATTTCTGTTAATAATTAGTAGCTCTGGTAATTAGTAGCACTCTTCCATACTATTGGGTCGGCTTGTTGAGTAGACAGGACGAAAAAGTGTAAGTAGGCTAAATATTCTCAGTATAAATATAAATACAGTATACTGTAAATATAAATACAGTATACTTTAAACCCCCGTATGATACACTTACTTCCAGGGATATATTTGCCGGATATATTCGGGAGCACTTCAAGAAGTACACAAACATTTTGGTTGCGGATATTTAGTATGGCGGATATTTTTTGCGTACTGCACGTCGCATGCTAAACAGTGCACATTAGACAGCCCACTTCTACCAGTGCACTGTATGCAGGAGACAGGGCGCTGTAGGACTCTGATTCGGACACAGCCCAGGATGTAAAATGCAGTTCACAAAATGGCTTCAGCCATTGAGGTCTTCAGTCAGAGGTTTACTACCACAACTACAAACCTTCTGTAGCTACTGCTTTTGCTGGAGTTGGGCAGCAGTCTGCTGTGGTTTTAGTGAGAGAAGCCAGAGTTCTGCTGTTCAGTTTGACTTGGGCCTTGGCTGCCACTTCAGTCTTTGCTGCAGATGGTACTCCTGCTCGCCCTCTACTGGAGAGGAACACTATGTCCAAACTTAGGTACAGGGAAAAAAATATATAAATTTTAAAGTATTGCATAATTGTAAATTCAATTGTTCAAACGTCAAAAAATATGTGTAAGTGGGACATTGGAGTTACTGAAGTTGTGTGGAAAGCACTGGCAGTCCTCACTGAAGCTGCTTTACTGGAGTTTTTGAAATCCATTAGTGATATTTTATATAGTAGATATTGGCAATTTTTCTTATGCCAATAAGTATTTTTATATATTAAGTATTTCTTCCTGATTTTTAATGTTTACAAATACTGTTATATACATGCATATTGATGCCATGTATTTGTGTTCTCAGTACCTTGCTGCTTGTGGGACGGGTTTGGCAGTTTTGGCAGGCTTGCACCCTCGGGCAGGGGCAGGGATCTTAGCTGCTGCTGCGGGACCCCCTCTGACTGCAGCCCCCCTCCCACGGGCAGCTCCTCTCACCACAGGTCCCACGGCTCCCATGGGACCAGCTGACAGCTGCTGCTGAACCTTCTCAATCTTCTCCTCCCTGGACATCCACCATTTCTGAGCTGAGTGTGGGGGGATATGCATTATGGGCGTGCTCTCAGATTGAGCAGCCCAACTCAAAGTTAAGCATAATAAAAATTGTAGGGCCCTATCTTACATCTGCCGCTAAGCAGTAGTAACCCAAACGCAAGTGTCTTTGCTAGTGTCAGACCGGCGCAGGTGTCATTTTATCGCCCAGCACAGCAAATTAACTTGCGCCCATAGTAAGTGAACTGGGCGGGTTTGGTCAGTTGTTTCAATATTATTTTAACGGCGCAATATAAATGCGTCTACATAGGCATGTGCACAATGCGCGTACACCCTCCTGTCTGTAACACACAGGGGCACACACAAGAATGCATAAAATTTACACTGTGAAACAGGGATTCATATCTTTCCCAAAAATAAAACGCACGTTGTCCCTGGAATCCCAGGAGAGTGGACTTGTGTTAAAGCATTAAGCTACTAGTAAAAACACATTAGTCATATTTCCATACGCAGGACATTATAAAACAAGGGAAATATGTGTAAACCTATGGGTTCCCAGCCTGACAGCTTTAGTGTATTTGATGTAATCATTAAGGCAAAATAACCCTATTTATGTTATTAATCAATATTAGAATGCACGTAATATGAACCTTGGATGAAGCTTGAACTTCACTAGCTGAAATGCATTGCCTGTGATCTGACTGCTGTGAGAACTGCCTCATAGAGAATTGATGTTTGACAATACTTCATTGTATAATCAAACGGAAACAAGCAGGCTAATTTGGCGTTTTCGAAGGTGAGACAGAAGCCATATTCTCGTCGCTTTTTTTTAGATTTATTAGATAGATTTTTAGCTGTTGCTGGCGCTTTTAACAAAATTCAACTGCATATATTTTCTAAAATAACAGCACTGGTTTAAGCTAATGGAAAATATTTTCCTGTTTTCCTATTATTATATTTCTGCGAAACGGGAAATAGGTGGTCGGGAATTACCGGTAAACCGTGTCGGTGATAAGCCCTAATGTTTAAGATTATTATTGTGTATATGAAAACACGTAACACACCCATGGTTAGTCCGAATAATATTGATGCTAACATTGATCCATATATTCCTTGCTCGCATACTTTAACTTTGCTCATTAAATCGGCCATTATATTAGCAATCCGCCAAGGTGCAAATGCAGGTAGCTTTTAAAGGGAATGGGAGATAACACTCTGATTGGTTTATTGCATGTTACACCCAAAACACACCTATAATTAATGAAGAGGCTAAGTTCAGCCCATTTGAACCTTGCACCTTACTTTGCGCTCAAAATACGCACCCTCTAACTAACAGAAGTGGAGTTGGACACACCCTAAATGCACTTGCGCCATGCGTTTTAGACCATGCGCTAAGATCATCAAGATAGAGCCCTAAATCTCATATACAGCTCAAACTCTGGCAACGCATTGCTGCCACAGTGAGAAAATATTTTATTTCTCGTTATAACAAGTTCCTTTTCTTGTTATAACGAGTTACTGAGCTATTTTCTCACCGTGACAGAAATGTGCTGCCGTATCAAACTGTTTTCTGTTTTGCCATTTAAAAGTTGTCAGTAATCCTGCGATCATTTAAAAAAGTTTAAGCTTTCTGCACACAGGTTTGAAGGAGCAAGTAACCTCTTGGGGCATCTCCATGCTTACCAGTCAGCTGGTCAGGGGCCGGTCCAGACAGGGGTGTGCCCTCGAGCGCCAGACTGGCCTGGAAGCTCAGACGGGCTTCGGTGAGAGCGGTCCGACCTCGGTCTGAGTCAGGGTTGTCATCATGCTGGGCCAGCTGGGCGAGACCGAGCAGGTAAAGGGCCTGACTGCTGCAGGGCGTGGTCACCACCCCAATCTGACACACCTGGATGGGCAGGGTATGCATATTTATTGCAAATACACTAGAGTCCTTTATTTGGCACTCGCAGAGGTTTTTATATGTTCAGTTTTGCCAAGAAGGATGTCTCAAATCAAATAAATTTAAGACAAAAAGGTTTAATACAAACTATCACAGTTCTGTGTCGGCTCATTATCAGACACAATATTATATATGTTAAGGTATTGTTTAATGACCGGTTTCATGTAAAATGGTGCCCTCAAGGTTCTACATCCAGGGCTCACCAGCTCTGATCGTGGAGGGCTGCAGGGTATTTTGAGGTGAGTTAACTTCTTAAATTGATTAATGTTTGTGTTGGAATGACTACAAGAACCGACACTGAAGCTGTCCAGGACCATGGTTGGCGATCCCTGCGAATGATGTGGAAACTAATTTATGAATGACTGGAATTATTATGACTCACCTTTTCTTGCATGTTCAGCAGCTCCCTGCAGGGGGCGATAGTGGTAAGTCTAATGAGGGCACTCAGGGCCTGGCATCTCCTGGCAATCCAGAGCTGTTTTCCTGTGATTGGCAGCTGTATGAGAGACTGGAGCAGGGCGAAGTGGGCATCGAGCAGCACCCACTCCAGCTGCAGTGCCACCTGACCCCGACACACACACCTACACACACCCCTCAGTGCCAGGATGACCACACTGGGGAGACAGGCACACCCCATGAAAAGGGCCAAACATTAAGTCATGGTTTAGGTTTTTCATCAAGTCTTTATTTCAATTAATATATTTTTAAATACAGCGTATCTATTAACCAAACGTTTTTATAACCCTATTTTATGTTGGAGAGGAGACAGCAGAGAAAAACCTCCAGATATTACTACAATTAAAAACCAAACACTGGTTACTGTACCTGTTAAGTTTCCAGCTTTTTTGTACAGTTTTGGAGCCTCTAGTTTACAGAAACACTGAACATTTCTGATGCACAGTTATGGGGAGACTCACGTGTGATAGACCTGCACGGCACTCATGAGACCCTGAGCTGGGCTGCTCTTCTGCAGCAGCTCTCCTAGAACAAGGCAGCCGCGCAGGAACTCAACATTCGTGGCGGACAGCGGGTCAGTCAATTTCCATCCATCTCCTCTGAGAGTGTGGGGGGAAAAAAACGATAATTCGAGAATGGAAACGTACACACGCGCACTGGCACACTCACACAGTAGTGTACACACATACCTGTCCGGGCTCTCTTGGCACACTCACACAGTAGTGTACACACATACAGTGCCCTCCACTATTATTGGCACCCCTGGTAAAGATGAGTAAAAAGGGTTATAAAAAATTCACCATTTAGTGAATTAGCTTAATCTCGCACTGAAAAAATTAGAAAAATCCAACCTTTAATTGAAGTAAATTTATTATAAGGAAAAAAATCCCTCATCAAGAAATAATTATTTTTAACAAAACCACATGTGCCACAATTATTGGCACCCCTGCATTTATATATAGAATAAAATAATCATTTTAAATATTTGGTCACATATGCTTTGCATGCCATGACTTCCTGATGTCTATGACCCAACTACATCAAAAGACTCATGATATCTTATTTTCTGGTACTCTTACAAGCGATACTATGACGTCTCTGCATTTGAATGTATCTCTATGGGAATTGGCGGGTGGGACTAAATGTAGCTGTAAATTACACTGGAACAGTACGGAACACATGGTTGGCTTAATGGCTCTAAGTCATCAAGAGTCTGGCGTATCAAACAAGCCTTAAACCATCACTCTGCTGCCAGAAATAGAGTAGATATGGATGGATAACTTGAAGGGTTTCTTCTCCTGACTTATTTTTCCATAGAGTTCAATAGGAAAATTTGTCAGGAGAAACAACCCTTAAAGTGATCCATCCATATCTACTGCATATCTGGCCATTTGACCAACCATGTATTCCATACTGGTCCAGCATAATTTACAGCTAAATCTAGTCCCACCCCCAATTCCCATAGAGATCCATTCAAATGCAGAGACGTTATAGTATCGCTTGTAAGAGTACCAGAAAATAAGATATCCAGAGTCTTTTGATGTAGTTGGGTCATAGACATCAGGAAGTCATGGTATGCAAAGGATATGCGACCAAATATTAAAAATGATTACTCTATTCTATATATAAATGCAGGGGTGCCAATATTTGTGGCACACATGGTTTTGTTAAAAATAATTATTTCTTGATGAGGGATTTTTTTTTTCTCCTAATAAATTTACTTCAATTAAAGGTTGGATTTTTCTGAATTTTTCAGTGTGAGATTAAGCTAATTCACCAAATGGTGAATTTTTTATAACCCTTTCTTACTCATCTTTACCAGGGGTGCCAATGATAGTGGAGGGCACTGTACCTGTCTGGGCTCTTAGCTGCACACACAGTAGTGTACACACATACCTGTTTACATACACCCACTGGCACACTCACACAGTAGTGTACACACACACCTGTCCAGGCTTTCTTGGCTGCAACACAGGGCCAATGTGTGCTCCAGACCCTGATGGAGAAAGAGCACAGCCTTCTGCTCCTCTATGCCCATGTCTCCCTCCTGCTGCAGCAGTGCCAAGCTCATATAGAACCTGCCAGGACACAGCA
The DNA here is from genome assembly GCA_029718625.1 of Synaphobranchus kaupii. Lineage (NCBI taxonomy): Eukaryota > Metazoa > Chordata > Actinopteri > Anguilliformes > Synaphobranchidae > Synaphobranchus > Synaphobranchus kaupii. The sequence goes on along the minus strand of CM056380.1, from coordinate 70,339,127 downwards.
CACAGATCACTCTGCGTGAGACAAATAAAACTTAGGACAAACCCAGGTTTAAGTGTCCTCAGGGAGAAACAGAGAAGGCCAGTCCTACAGCCAGGTTTAAGTGTCCTCAGGGAGAAACAGAGAAGGCCAGTCCTACAGCCAGGTTTAAGTGTCCTCAGGGAGAAACAGAGAAGGCCAGTCCTACAGCCAGGTTTAAGTGTCCTCAGGGAGAAACAGTAGGCCAGTCCTACAGCCAGGTTTAAGTGTCCTCAGGGAGAAACAGTAGGCCAGTCCTACAGCCAGGTTTAAGTGTCCTCAGGGAGAAACAGTAGGCCAGTCCTACAGCCAGGTTTAAGTGTCCTCAGGGAGAAACAGAGTAGGCCAGTCCTACAGCTAGGTTTAAGTGTCCTCAGGGAGAAACAGTAGGCCAGTCCTACAGCCAGGTTTAAGTGTCCTCAGGGAGAAACAGTAGGCCAGTCCTACAGCCAGGTTTAAGTGTCCTCAGGGAGAAACAGTAGGCCAGTCCTACAGCCAGGTTTAAGTGTCCTCAGGGAGAAACAGAGTAGGCCAGTCCTACAGCCAGGTTTAAGTGTCCTCAGGGAGAAACAGAGAAGGCCAGTCCTACAGCCAGGTTTAAGTGTCCTCAGGGAGAAACAGAGAAGGCCAGTCCTACAGCCAGGTTTAAGTGTCCTCAGGGAGAAACAGAGTAGGCCAGTCCTACAGCCAGGTTTAAGTGTCCTCAGGGAGAAACAGAGAAGGCCAGTCCTACAGCCAGGTTTAAGTGTCCTCAGGGAGAAACAGAGAAGGCCAGTCCTACAGCCAGGTTTAAGTGTCCTCAGGGAGAAACAGAGAAGGCCAGTCCTACAGCCAGGTTTAAGTGTCCTCAGGGAGAAACAGAGTAGGCCAGTCCTACAGCCAGGTTTAAGTGTCCTCAGGGAGAAACAGAGAAGGCCAGTCCTACAGCCAGGTTTAAGTGTCCTCAGGGAGAAACAGAGAAGGCCAGTCCTACAGCCAGGTTTAAGTGTCCTCAGTAAGAAACAGAGTAAGCCAGTCCTACAGCCAGGTTTAAGTGTCCTCAGTGAGAAACGGAGTACGGCCAGTCCTACAGTCCTAAACACTAAATTAAATGACGAAGCATGGCAGGGCACCACAGAGCCCCTCTGAATTTACCTGAGGGCAGGTTGAGAGGGCTGCAGAACCAGTGCCATCTGCAGGTGTGGCAGTGCCTCCCTGTGTCCCCCCTGCTTCAGGAGCAACCTCCCCACATGCAGGCTGTACTCCCAGCTGTCTGTACACAGGCTCCATGCATCCAGGTACTTCAGCAGGGCTCGATGCAACCAACTCTCCTCGTCCGAAACACAAACCCTCCCATCCTGAATCGGGGGTATATAATTAAAAGACATCTCCTCGATACCAGATTATCATCATTAGTGCCTTTACTCTTATTAAGTAGTAATTAATATTATAGTCATTCATGATTATTGTTAGGTACTCAAATTGCAAGATGAATATAATTTAGTCAAAGGAAGTTTATATTCAGTATTCAGAAATAGGGGGACTTGACTCATTGAAAGACATTGTTGTAATACAGTTCAATGTCTGTTTAAAAAAACCACATGAAATAAATGTAGACATTGTGAATTTTGCTGCATAGTCATTGTTTGATTTGGAAAATACTAATTTGATTAGTACAGAGCATGACGAAAAACAACTAATTTGACACAACTGTCCCAATACTTTTGCATTTAACTATACTATATATTTATTGTTTGCCTAATGCTTCAGTTAATATGCCAGTCTACAGATGGTCCAAGTTCCCCTTTTCCATATTCTGCTCTCAGTGGTGGAAAGAACTTGAGCACAATGAAACTAACATGATTCCATTTTCTCATCCAACACACACACAGAGCCTGCATTCCCACTCCATTTATCACAAGAACATCGACTCATAATCCTTTGTGCTGACGAAAGGGGGGGGCGGTGCAGTTCTGATCAAATTTTAGCCGCTTTGCATCAAAGAAAACTGTTCTGCTTCTTCCTTGAAACAAAGATGGTTGTTCTATTATTCCAAAGACCAGTCAAACAAGGTTCCCTCTGAAGTGAGCTTGTATATGCCAACACGATTCAAGGCACTTAATCTTAATAAAAGGAGGTCAGTTTTATTTAGATTATTTAGGATTATTATGTCTGTGAATAGAATAGAGGACACATGGAAAATATTTCAAAGGAGACTCAATAAAAATAGAAAGTACTTCTTCCCACAGAGTCATGAAGGCATTTCTTGGAATTGTAAGGAAATCAGAGACTGGAATCCATCAAGATAAAACCCTACACCGCGATGGACTCATTTTAAACTGCTACGAAATGAAAAGCTAAGATGGGTTGGCTGACCTTTTCTCATTATTATACCTTTTTTAAGTATACATTTTCCTGTTTCTACTCCTTTTTTCCTACTTTTCATAACATTGCCAATGTCAAATAAGGGTTAAGTTCCTTAAAAGACCAGCCAACATCTGTAAATAAGTTAGCTGGTCTTTGAAGTTCCCAGTAATTGCACAACAGCTGCGACTCTTTGAATTCAAGCTTGCATTGTCGACGGGAGTTACCTTCCCTGCCCTCTTGGATAGCCAGATGAAAAGGGTCTGAATGTAGTCGGCCTTTCCCGACAGACCTTGCTCCTTCAGCTGGTGGAGCTCGGTGTCCAGAGCCTTCAGCTGGTTCTCCAGTGTGGGTTGGCTGGTGAAGCCATGCAGTTTGCAGATGGCCAGGATCTCCTCCTCCCTTCCTGCGGCCTTGGCGAGGCCCGGCTCCTGGGCTTCCTCATCATTCTGAGAGGAGAGGAGCCGGAGTTAACCCTACGAAGAGCACGCTACTGCTGTCAATAGACCACAGCATTTTCTGCTCTTAACCTACAGCAGAAACCAAGGTCATACTGTAGCTAACTGTATTTATGCATTGACTGTACACCACCACTTGTTAGTTGTCACCAGTAGTTTGTAACTGTGACAGGCAAAAGGGAGACCCTTAGGTACAGAGTGAAAGCCGTATTGGACACTACCATTTTCTTAAGGCCGTACATCTCTGCTGCATAGTGCTGCTCTTCCAGGACCTGGCCTAGCAGGAAATGCAGCTGGGGGTCTCTGGGCTTCAGCTTGATGGCAGAAGCATACTGGACAGCGGCCTGATCCAGACAGTCTAGGGGTGAACATCCATGCTCGTACTGCATGGAGTCCCCTGGACAAAACACACATTGCACTGTGACAGGATGGCTTCCTTGGCAAAATTCTTTAATTTCTTACATCAATTATTTATAGTGTGCACTACCCGTGTAATAACAGCCACAATCTGTCAGGTCACTTTTTCACAACAGTGGGAACTTTGCTTGTTAACAACTGCCTGATGCTATGCAAACTCATTGGATTCACCACAAGACTTATTATGAAATCCGCAATATTTCCTTGACTTATTTATTAGACGTTTACTCGTCAAATGCCTTTGTTGTCAATGACAATGACATTGTTTTCAACTATAAGGTCTAATAGTTGTCTGATACATTCCAGTACAATGCCCAGGGCATGTGGGAGGAATTCATCTCATTTTGGTTTTACAGAAAAAACAAACTGAATGTGTGGGCATTTGAGGTCAGAGTCAAACCCACTGGAAGCTGGATTGCCTTTCTGAAAATAAATATGCCATTCATACTGCCAATATGGATTATGCAGTGGCAAACCATTTTCAAAATAGCTCAACAAATCAATCTTGTCTCTCTTATAATGATTGACATTGATATGATACTCGATTCAATTAGAAATGGAGATTGTTTAAATCACAAGTTTTTCTAGATTTATAAGTTTAAATGCCACATTTCGTGATTGATAGAATAACCAGTGAAATCACTGTGGGTGAAAAATGTGGACACCTGGTCACTTTCACTAGAAGAGTTCAAAGACACAGGGATTGTTAATTTTCTGAGGTTTTTATATTTTTCAGTGTCAGTATATGCTTTGATGGGCCCGGACAGTTTTTCTATGTGATGAAGGATATTTTATATATTGACCAGATGTAAGTGATCAAGCTAGCAACAGTCAGAAAACACAAGTTGGGGCCCCAGAATCTAGTTAGAGATCTCTTGTTAAGATACAGTATATGCCAGTCTAAGCATTTCTTTTTCATGTCTTTTCTGGACTGGATCTAGTGGGTTAATTGCTAATTAGCTAGTGCTAATGTGCTGGCCCTGTGAGGTTTGGCTTTATTGTTGTTTTGTAGTTTCACATGCCTGGTTTGGGCAGATTATCTCTGTATAGTTTCAGCTGCTTCTTGGCATTGCTGCAGAGCTGTAGAACATCAGCCTCTCCTATAGCCTTCCACAGCTGCTTCTCCCAACTCCGTGTCTATGAACAAATCAGTTATATCCATTACTATAATTAACACCTAATACCATTACACAAACATCTAAATACTATGTTTACATTTAAATAAATGTAAAGGCACATCTATACATGTGAACAAATAATTGCATTGTTATATGAATTAGGAATCTCTTCTAGAAATTCTAAAGATAATTTAAAATATATAAATTATATATAAATTTCTAGATTTCTGTAAACAAAAGAGAATGCGCACGCTACCCTGGGGAAACAGTGTATCACCTTGGTATGATATCACAATCAATTTGGTGGAATGGTTAACATAAAATCATACAAAATATAGCTGGTGTTATAATTTCAACTTTATTGTAACTTCTTCTTGTTGTGAGCCGGCTTATCTAGCTTTATTTATATTATTAAAGGTTATAGATATAGCTTTTTACCCCATCTAGTGTCTCATATGGAGATTGCATTTCATAACTAGAAAATGTGCTCAGTAGCGCACAGACCACCACCAAGTCTGACAACAAATTCACCCATCACTGTCGGACAAGCTAACTCTGGCAACTAACTGAGACTCCTCATACAGAGATGGGTGTGGTACCAAGTACTAATACTGCTGGCTCCGGAGCTTTATTAGAGGTGGAACCAAATTCTGACATCTTAGACAAAGATAAACACCACTCTTACAGCCCATACATTTTTTTTGTAATGATAAATTCATAATCAAAATATTTTTTGGGGGGAAAAGCAATACTTTTATTCTGCATCTTTCAGTAAGCTCTGTGGATGCATTAGTTTTTTTTATTTTTTTATTCTTCGTCTCCATAAAAATGTTATATCTATAGCCACCACAACTTGTGTTCTTCTTATTGGACAGGTAACGTTACTGCAAAGCATGTGAAATATATTGTGATGTTCCTGATGCTGATGTTAGCTTGGAATGTGTGAGATGTTGCTTACTTGATTGCTAAGCTAACTAAGATACATCTAGCTGACTAATGTTAGCCAGCTTGCTTGCTAACGTTATCACTAGCAAAATACTGTCTGAGTGGATAACATTAGCTCGCTAAGTTACATCGATTCAAACCCGACTCCCAGGGCTGATTTGGCTGGTAACGTTAGTTGGCTAAAAGTTAAAAAGGTTAAAAGGTGCAAAAGGAAAACCAGTACAAGAATCTTATTTATTATTTTATATAGGCAGCATGTGGGTCAAAAGTCACCAGTAACTATAGCAATTGCAGTGTGGATAGAGGGGTCTTTTGTAGAACAAGTATAATTATCTCTCAGTTTTAAGGCATTGTCTTGCTTATATAGGCTTTGTGTTGTAATCATTACAATCCCAGATGTTTCGGGAATGTAACAAATATTAAAACTTTTCCATTTTCCTCTTCCACCTTTAAATCTCTCTGAACTCCACTCAGGAGCATGTGCACTCAGGTGCGGGGAAAACAAACACTTATTTCAGGGCCACATTCGGATCAAATTTAACATATTCCCTTCCCTTGTTCTCTTCCCTCGAGTGAGCGATCTTGTGACGAAATTTGCAAAGTGCAGCAAGCAAACTTAACAAGGAGAAACAAAAACGGAAATGAACTGCCCTCGCAACCAATATTGGAAGTGCTACGCTATAGAGCTAAAATGTAACTGCCCAATTTTTCTATTGTGGAGAATTGCATTGTGGGATTCCTTTCTTTCTGGAAGCTTGCATTTTATACCCTTGGTGGAATGGAGGATAAACGAGGGAGTAAGGGAATATAATTACTCCCTCCCATTTCTTAAATTGGATCCGAATCCCACTTGGTGTGGCTGCCATCTTTCATCCTGGCATTTTGGAGATTCTCCTCTTGAAGCAAGGGAAGGGAACGACAGGAAGAAAGCATACATTTCGGATCCGAACGCAGCCCTGGACTTGCTGGGGATCAGTTGGTGCAGATATCCTATTGCCTGCAATCAAAACCTTCCTAAACTTAATGCACAGCTAATACCGTGTGGTAATTTGGAAAACTGATTTAATACGCAACTGCATAATAATAATGGAAGGCACGCTGCAATCGACCTGTAGTGATTAGTCCCCTAATGATTACAATATTTGTGTGATTACCTCCAAGGAGTGTTTTGTCTGAATTTCCAGACTACTTGAAGATGCAGACTGTCTCTTGTACCACTCTGTTTCAGTGACATCCTACAACAACAAAACAGATGATGTAATGCCAAAGTAACCCAATCAAAAATGAGATCTAGGCCTACTTAAATACCTATTTTTTAAAAACCTATTGTATACATGGTTATGAAACATGCTCTCATGTAAATGATGAAACTGAAACCCAAATCAAAAGCTTTGATTTTGCTCAATGACGAGCTTTAAATAGTTCATGCTGACCTTTGCATCCAGCTTTATAGGGGGTTTATGTGGACAGTCCTGTGCATGTGACCCAACCTCTGATAAATTCACCACATGCTCACACCCTGTACAGAGATGGGAACCATGTTATACACCAGTGGTCCCCAACCCTGTTCCTGGAGATGTACCGTCCTGTAAGTTTTCACTCCAACCCTAACAAAGCACACCTCATTCAACAGCTAGAGATCATGTTGAGCTGCTAATTAGAATCAGGTGTGCCAAATTAGGGTTTAAATGAAAACCTACAGGATGGTAGATCTCCAGGAACAGGATTGGGGACCACTATTATACAGTATAGTAAAGTACTGTCTCATTTCCAGGAGGACTCAGCAATTATCAGACATCAATACATTCACATTCGCTGTCTTTCACTGTACAAAGCAAACAATGTGGCACCAATACTGATGGTACTGGAATGACTGGTTTACTGGTTCTGGCAAGCTGTTTTTGTCTATGTGTGTTAAGTAGCTACACTGCCATGGTTGCCATACCACGGTAAGCAAATGAACACTTGACTGGAGCTGCAGACATTTTCCAGTCCAGGTCCAGTTCTGGCAACTTCCAGCTCTCCCCAAGGGGTTGCTCATCTAAAGGATCGACCTTTGACCTCCTGGCAAGTACCTCGATGCAAGGGGCTGAGTAGATGTGCTTGGGGTCACTGAAGAAATAAGGCATTAATTCCCTTTGATTGCCACAAGCATGTGCAACAACATAAGGGGAGGACAGAACGGAGGTAATGACAGAAGATTACACACCTTGGGCTAACAGAAACTGGCCTGTAAAAGGCTGTAAGTGAAAACGGACACTCATACTCCATTTGATCTCTCACATCCTGGAAAGTAACAGCCAGGGGAATCTGCTCTCGTGTGATAAGTAGTGTATATACCTGAAATAAATAATTATTTTTAAAACAACAATTTAAACATAATTAGGCCTAGGCCTACATCTTTTCTGCAGAATAATGTTCTTGACATTCTTGCTATGTAAATCTCGTCATGAATATAAATAAAAACCTTTATAAAAAATCTAGTTATATGTAGGCTAAGCTACAATGTATGATTTCTCCCCCAACAGTCTGCTGATTCATTTCTTACTTGCGATTTAGTGCCATCTGCCGAGCAAACCTTTATCTTAACAAGCGTGTCTCCGACGCTTAAGGGAATAGGTTCAGTGCTTTCCGATCCGTTAACTGAAACTTGCATGTTCACATCGGGAAGCTTTGGCAGTATTGTCAAAGTACTTTTGAAAAATTGAACTGTACCTAAAAACAAACACACGAAGAGTAATTAAATACATTAAGGTTGTAGGCTCCTACTGTTACACTAAACAAATGACCTACATCGGCTTACTTGATTAACAGACTCACTCGAGTATTCATAAGTGTTTGGCGAGAATTCAGGCTGTATTTGCACGTCCCCAGCTATTTCCAGACCACAAAGCTCCGCAGCGCTGGCCGATAGTTTGGTCACTTCAATGCAGTACTTCTTCGCTGTTCCGTCCTCAGCTACCACCTCTATATTAATTGTATTTATCCCATCGTTCAACTGAACAACGTTTGAACCATCTCCAAAATGCTGTAAGACAAAATGTAGTAAGCCTACGACTGTTAGCTAAATTAGCTAATGCCATGAGATATTTATGAAAGCCAGTGTTCACGTTTCCTAACGATGGCACAGTGTATGCAAATTTAAGATTAATATACTCACAATTTTATATGATGCTCCACAGTCACTGGTCAGTAGCTCCAGTGTCACACTAGTGGTATTGCAAGGAACGGTAACTTCATAATTTGATAAATGGGGTTCGAATGAAGGGTATAATTTCCCGAAAGAAACGGAGAGCTTTTCTAAATCACAGTTATCCATTGGTTCAGTTGGGGGTCGATAAAGGTACACCGTTCCAATCGGCTAAGTTGACTCACTGAACTGGTTCCATTTTTCTGCAACAAAATCCATAGCAACTGGAGCGTTACATTCCGGCGAGGTAGCTAAACTGGTTAGTTGAATGGCATCTAGCTAGCTAACATTAAACAGTTTAGCTAAAACAATTTACATAGTATGATGGTATTTGTATTATAAGTATTGTAGCTAAGTGACAATGGAAATGATGTTTTATCACACACACGCTTCTCATTTTGTACGAATTTGTAAGTCTAGATAGACTATACTACCATTGAAGTTTAACTTGCTATTTTATTCGTGTAATAAAAACTACATTACCCAGGAAATCGCCTCACCCATTTCCTACTGTTACACTAGCTGTTACACAGGAAGTACCATCACCAAATAAACGTGCACGCGAGAACTGAACAGGTAGGCTATCGGCAGTAATCATTTAATGAGCTATTTGCTGAAGTTATTTAGCAAGCTAACAAACGGACATATTTTACATCTTTCACGGTGAGGTCAGAAAGGATAACTAGGATCAATGGTTTTCTTTGGTTAACGTTAGCCATCTTGAACACAAAATGCTAGTCTAATGCTATCCAATTTAACACAGTGATAACATGAGCTAACGTTAGCAATCTCAAGTGAATTTTAGTTAGCTAGCTAACTAACTGTATTTGAAATACTTTAAAAAATAAATTGTTCGCTCTTATTCATGGTTCATCCAATGTTCATAATTTCTCGGAGAGCTAACTTTAGATAACTAACCAACTAGCTAACTTACAATGTAATTTAGTTAACGTGGTCAACAAGCCAGCCATGCAGCTAACGTTAACGTTACCTGTAATGTGGTATTAAATGTTTTAGATAGTAGCTAAATGATTTTCTAGTTTGTTAGCTCTAATTCGAATTGAATGTAAGCAATGTGTTTATGTGTAATGCTCTTTTAGATTATCAGAATAGGCAGAAATTTGTATTGCACGTTTGATTTGTAATGGATGTATTATGCTGCTTTGCTCTTAGAATATGTGCGATGAAGATGGTCCTGTGGAAGATTATCCGACCGAGATTGCCGAGTCCCTGACGGGATTTGACTCCTCTATAGGCTCGGTTAATAAGATGGTGGACACAATGATCTCTTTATCGAAAAACGAGGTCCTTCAGAAAGTAAGACAGCCATCTAATGCCAATATCACACTTCATGTTACAGTGTTTAAATGAAAGGAGGGTCAGACCAAGCTATTTCAATGAGGATTTGCTGAATTTGCATGCTTAGGTCTCAAATTGTTCTCATTATTTTCACACAATCCTTGTCCATCCAAATGAATAAAGCTGAACTTTGGTCATTGCATAGTTGTAGAGATAGAGGGGTCCAAATAGGCCAAAAAATGGCCGCCATGGGGGGTTGGAACCATAGACTGTATAAAAGGTGGAACCCTTTATGTGAGTGTATTTCAGGCAATAAAGGAAATAAAACAGATTTTTGGAGGGATAATTTCAAAGAACTCAAAGAATACATATTTATCTAAATATTAATGCTGCCATCTATACAGGGCATCTAAAAATATAATTTTGTGGTTTGTCTTCAAGGATGTGGGCATATTAATAGAATCTTGAAACTTTCACAATTGAAGCGTTGTGACATGTAGCTAATGTGTACAGAAATCCGTCATCCTTATGAAATTCCTTCGTAGTGAAAATAATAAATAATTGTTCAGTCATAACTCCTGTATTAGGCCAGTGTGATGTACTACAAATATAGGACACTAGGTGGCAATTGACTTTATAATTATTTTTAAAATAGTGGGCTGGATGACGTCGATGGCACTCGGGTTGAGGCCGTGGATTTAGGCTGCACCCCTACAATCCTGAGTCCTTTCAAGACTGAGTTTATTAGCTGACTTTGAGATGTATATTAATATACCTATTGACATTTTCTTGAAAGGATATTTGGTGGGCGTGTAGTGGATACATCCCTCTGTGATATGTTGTGGTTATTTGAAGTTTTCAGAATCCCTTGTCCATCACTTTAAAGTTGTCCAAATTAAGTTTTGATGTGTCACCTTAATAGCCATAAATAATGGCTCTAAATGATCTCATTGGAGGAACACACACTCAAACAATCATGTCTACAGCTATCACTCAGATCAAGTTTTTAGTTCAGTCATGATGATCTGAAACTGTTGGTTAATTTTAAACAATCGATGTAAACAGAGCCAATGCAGGGCTGCTCACAGTCTTGGAGGACCGGGTTGTGCTGAATTTCCATTCCTAGTCATTGTTTATTTTCTAAGCTCCATTTGAATAGTGACTAAAACAGTGACCTAGTGACCAATGGCAATATTTCATTAAAATAATAGTGTGAATAGTACTACTGCACATATTGGACACTAGGTGGCAATGACCTTGAAAATAGCCTTCACTTGACCTGGCTTTGGCTGCGTCCCAATTCGCCCTAAGGTCCTCCTTCAGGACCGCACTTTGGTGACGTCAGAGGTTGTGCACTCAAGGTGTGTAAGTGCACGAGGGTGCGATGGGTTTTAAAGGAAAGAATTGGGACACACGGCATGAAAACGCTTGGTCAAAATTCCTGTTGTTCAATAAAAAGTTATGGGTGAAAAAATAGCATAGAAACAATAGCCCAGTTTCGTGAACTGCTGTGTAATCAAAATTATTAGTTGTACAAAATTACATAAGTTTAAGGTAACGTTACGTACACTTGAATATTTTCTTCTCCATCACTCTTCCGCTTCTCTGGAAAAACTTGGGAACGACTTCAAGTCCTCTGTGATTGGTTAGAAACAGAAACATCACAATTTCGCAGGGGTTTGGGGTAATACCCCTCTGAAAATTGTGGTCTGATGTGGACTTGCTAGAGGGGTGCATCAAAGGCTAATGGCGCCGCTCGAGAGTACCCTTGCGAAACACAAAATAAGAAACGGGGACACACTAAGCCCCTGGAGGTTCTTGCAGGCACCCGCATTTAAAGTGCGCAAAGTGCGTATTGGGACGCAGCCAATGACTTTGCCGACCTTGCAAGCTTCAGAGAAAGCTTATACTAACTTCCCCATGTTCAAATTTCAAAAGGGTTGGTCCCAGTCTTTTGGTTCTGTTAGCCTCCTCATTGTTGCTTGAAAATCTGATCTGCTATAGATTTTTGAAGGTCAAGGTCCCATATATATCCTTAATTAACATGAAGGAATTTTATAAGGGTAACGACACATTCTACACATTAAATGTATACAGACATCTGTAAAATGTGAAAGTTATGAGGCTATCAAATATGCCCACGTGATTTCTAACATTGAAGATATACCACAAAACATTTGTATAGTGGTTTCTATACATGCTTTGCTTACATTTTTGCTATGTATATGTTTGTAGTGGTTACTTTAGCAATCATTCAAAAGAATCAGATTGATATCTCTATTATTTAAAGAGTAAATGCTATCTGAAAATGGTATGTCAATAAAAATGTGGTCATTCTGGACCTTAATTGAACCTTTATATTTCATAAACTATTAAGAATTCAGGGCTCAGTCTTAATTTTCTTTCATATGGGTGGTTGAAGAATGTGTACACCAAAAATAAACTGGTTCTGAACAATAGGCCCGCCACCCTCATTGAAACTGCGTGGTTTCACTCAGGATAGTTCACTTTCTGTAGTTTAATATATATTTGCTTTAGTGTATGTTGTCGATTGTGCAATGAATAAGATTTTAGGTTTTTAAAAACATGTCTCATGACCAGCGGGCTTCACAATGCTGGCTTCAGGGTTTCTACGGGTTTGTGATTTTAGGCAAGAAAATGCACTTCAGGTAACTGAAAATGAGCTTGTACTTGTCGACTTTTATGCCTCCAGGTGGTGCAGTGTATAGAACTGTCGCCTGAGTAAGAAGGTCCATTCAAATGCAGAGGAGGTTATAGTGTCGCTTGTTGTAAGAGTACCTGATCCATTAAAATGCAGAGAGCTTATAGTATTGCTTGTAAGAGTACCTGAGAATAAGATATCAAGAGTCTTTTGATGTTGTTGGGTCACAGACATCAGGAAGTCATTATGCAAAGGATATGCAACCAAATATTAAATATGGTGACTATTTAAGTTTGTTGATTTTCGAATGACTTTTCATCCCCTAAAATGGGGGGGGACTATGTACTATGTGACCGAAATTACCAAGTGGGCCTTTAAGTAAAAAATGTTCTTCTTGCACACAAGCACTGTATGGGCCATTCACAAACATACATACAAACTGGGGGGAAAAGACTTCAGAAAGTGAACTATCTTCAAGAAACAGTGGCTGAAATATTCATGTGAAAGGCTCCCTATTCCGTCTGTACTTGTATGCAATTGCTACATATCTGTACCTAGTACATGCCATGATATTAACTTAAAATGTTTCTGCGAGGTGTATGGCTATGTGGACGGCAAAGTGTGGAGGTAGAGGTGCTGCATTTGCATGAATAATAAAGTAGAAACATGTTTGTCTGTATTCTACATTTGACAGAGTGGCTAAAATGCTGGCATGGCCTGTTTATTTTACAGAATGAAACTGCATGCCGATATTTTTCAATTTCATAAACGAATATATCTTTGGACAATTTCAGCCGAGGGCATTATTGAAAGTTGTCTTTTGCTTGCATACCAGCTGGATCCCCTGGAGCAAGCCAAACTGGATCTGATGTCGGCTTATGCGCTGAATTCATTGTTTTGGGGTAAGTTTGTATCCCTGTGTTTCTCTGTCTAGCTATATTAGCAATGCATCCTTGTATTAAAGTGTAATGTGCTCTTCTTTTGCCAGTTTATTTAGTGACTCAAGGAATAAACCCAAAAGACCATGGAATTAAACAAGAATTGGTGAGTAAGATCTCCATTTTGTGAGTTGAGCAAATATAAACGTGACCATACCCTCTAAATGGTTAAAAAAGTGAAACATTCAAATATGTGTAAGGAGCTTGTGACGTGTAGTGAGTTTAGTTTTATTCACATTCAGACTGAGATTAATCGGTGAGAATTTCAGGCGTATTGTCATTTTCTCCTTTTTCCGTTTCCCCATTACATTCTACATTATTGCTAAACTAAAAGTTGTTTAAATTTACTATGATATACTAACTGCATGCACTGTGCTCATGAGTTTAATTATTTAAAGACTCATGCATCTTATCTGTACAATAATACCCATTTTGCAATACTGTTTAATCCGCAATCTGCTGATCTATTGCTTTATGGAGTTATCATTCATGCTGTAATTCTGAGTATCCACCAAAACCCTCGGCCAGCAAAAATCAAAGGGCAGTTGGGGTGTCATTGCTGTCGTGATGTCAGTGCCGTGAAGTAAATACATTTCAGCTTTAACTTGTTTTTGTATATTCATATTTGTTCTATGATTAAATATTTGCCGGCTGTACGCTCCAGCTGCAGTTGAACTGCAGCTGAAAATATGTCATGTTGAGAATGTTTAGGTTTATTTTGGTGTCTTAAGCAGAGTAACTTTTTGGCTCACCTGTTGATACAATAAAGGACAATAAGTATACCACAAATATTATGTCCATTAGACCAGGGATACACTGTGGGGACAGGGTAACACTTTTGTGTTACAAAGACTAAGAAATTCCATTAGGGGAAATGCAATAACTGCCAGTATTATAAATAATTCATCAGCTTTAATTATGGTGCCATTGTTTCTCAGATGGATTTTTGTTCATGACAGATGAGTTTGTGTGGATGATTAATTTGTTCTTGATTCTGCACCCATGCAGTGGCAGCAAAACTGATTTCAGAAATATTTTCCTCTTCAATTTCCTTTAAAACATAAAATTCTTAAGATAAAAGCTTTTTTGGCCACAGAACTATGACAAAGGATCTGCTTTGGTGTTTTTTTTGAACACTTAACGTAAGCATCCAAGTAGTTTGTTTCAAGTTCTTCTGTGAGAAGAAGTGCTTTTGGTTTTTTTCCTTTTTCAGAACTCCCAAGTAAAATTCTGTGTTCAGTTTGAGTGTTTTTGTATCAAGTTTTGGCTGGATGTAATATTGTTTTCTAGTCTTTCATTCTAATGGCCTTTGCGGTGTGATCTGGGCCAAACAAAAACATACGTTTAAACTGAAATAATATCAGACAACTCCAGATAGTGAACTATCCATTTAATGTTAATAACTTAGCTAGCTGCCACGGGTACAACTAATGCAAAGCAAGTGTAAATACAACACATGAAATAACCACCAGATGGCAGTGTAAACCTTTACTAGTCTACAGATGTGTCCAATCTTATCTGAAAAGGACCAGTGTAGGTGTGTTTTTTAGCCCAGCACTACTGTTTCAACTAATTATCAAATCATGGTCTTCAATCAAGGCCTTGATAAATAGCATCAGGGGTCTTGGTTCTGGGCTAAAACAAAAACCTGCGCCCACACCGGCCCTTTTCGGATATGATTGGACACCCCTGCTTTACTAGTTGTCACTGAACGCATAAATCCTGATCTACTTACACACTCAACATTAGAAGTAGCCTAGTTTATGAGGCAAAGTAAAAAATTAAATAAAATTGCTACGCCACACTGACAAGCTAATCACATAGTATATTCTTGCAGGACCATTCAAATACTGACTCAACCCTATTGCCTATCTGTACTGTTTTGCTTTCAACAACTCATAGGCTGTGTGTGGCAAGAAAGAAAAATAAAAAAAACACATTCCTTTTCCTGTCGCCTGCAGTCTATTAAAATGGTGAATGAAATGACACCAGTATCGACAGTCTTTGGCTACAGTTACACTAGTCACTTCATGCGACTTCTGGAATCGGAATTCCAACCGGATCACACCAGGTCAGATTGAGGTGCGTCCATACTTGACAGTTCAATGCGACCTCCTGTGATCAGATCACAGTTCGGATTTCATTCCCCTGCGCAATATTTAAATACTAGCTATACACTTCCTGGAAAATGGCGTTTGGTGTTTGTGAGGTTGTGCTTCTTTTCATTTTCTTCAGATTGTGCAGTCGAGGTAGGAGGCAGCAGCGGAGGCATGCTATTAATGCGAGCCTTGTGTTTCTGGGTGCTACAGCTGTTTAGGTGGAGAGGAGGGTATGGGTTTGCGAATGTAGCCAGCACTGGTGGAACCATATTGTGCATGATTTCACGGATTCCGACTGGGTGCTCAATTTCCGCATGCGAAAGCATTCAATCATATTTGTGAACAGCTACAGCCTCGTCTTTTCCGTCAGCGTACCACAGAACAGTTGTGTGCAGCGTACTACTCCTCTCAGAGCCTATATATGGGCGTGTTTAAAGACGTTTTTCTGGTGAATGCATTTTGAGAAGTCTGATTACGTCCAGACTACAAGCAATTCCGATCTCAGTGTGCTTGGCCACCTCGCCAAGTGGTTTGGCAGATCCGATCCCAATGAGGACAAAATCCGAATTGTGCTCGTCCAGACCTGTCACTTAATGCAGCCTAACGATACTGAATGCCAGAAGTCGCAGAGAATACGCATTGAAGTGACTAGTGTAACCATAGCCTAAATCAGGGCTCCTCAATCTTATCCAGAAAGGGCCCTTTTGGTTGCAGGCTTTTGTTCCAACCAAGCAATAACACCTGAATCTACTAATCAAAGTCGTTGGCAAAGACTAGTGGTTGATTAGTAGAATCAGGTGTGTTACTGTTAGTGCTTGTTGGAACTAATCCTGCACCCACACCGGGCCTTTCTGGATGAGATTGAAGACCCCTGGGCCCCGTTTCACATATGTGGCTACCTGAGTTAGCCCGATTAGTTTGTTGACATTTTGGGATAAACCCCGGATTTTCGGTTTCACGAAATAGCTACAGTAGTAAAAATTTGGAAATTAAAATGGGGCAGAGACAAAGAAATACTAGGAAGAAATAAAATGAGAAACATCAACATTAAAGCCACAGAAATGAAGATATGAGGAAAGTGTACTTTGCATTCAAAAGGCAGTGCGTTCAGATTCCTTGGCCATGTAAGGGTGAACACTATTAAGGAAGGTTTCTATGCAGTCGCAGGTAGCAAAAATTAGATATCTTTTGAGGGTTTCACCAGTGGCATCGCTAGACCTATTTTAGGGGGCTTTATTTTTAATCATTACAATCTTTTTTTATATTGACTTGACGAAATGTGTGTAGCTTGAGTGTTATTGTTATAAAACGGAACCCATCTGCAATGTGTAGTAGCTAGCCTCTCTGGTTTTATGTCCGCAGTCGGCTACTGTGATAGCCTGGAATACAGACAGCTAATAGTTTACAGTTAGCTAGCTACATAGATAACTTAATTGTCTCATAAAGTTAGGATATTTTGATAAAGGTACAAAAGTGCAAGGTTTTTTTTCTCATGAGAAGCTTAGGGGAGAGTAACGTGAACTGACCCCCCCCCCCCCCATGAATGGTGATCACAGGTGAAATGCGTACATTAACATTTAGATGTATGCTATGGAATCTGGTTTTTAATTGCAATAAAAAACAAAAAGCTGGTTAAATTTAATCTACAGACCCGGCCTAAATGAATTCCACTGTTGTTCCAACAACAATGCCAAATTATTTATTGAATTCAGGCCTCTTGCTGCTCTAAAAATGACCATTTTATGGCTGCTTTTAAAAAGATTTTCTCCTGGGGGTGCATGCCCTCAGACCCCCCTAGTTCAGGCATAGCCCTCCTAAACATATATCTCTGGTGCTGCTCCTGGGTTTCACAATGGTATTATTTACATAATCAATAATAAGTGATCTATAACTCCAAAATAAAAACAACATAAGTTACTTTATTAGAGTTTGAAAATATTGCTTTTGTCCATTTCGCCTCAAATGATCCTGGATTGTTTAAGCAACGTACGTGAAACAGGGCCCTGGTCTAAGTGGAGAAGAAACATTTGGTTTGTCTCCTTGTGCAGGAGAGAATCCGGACGTACATGAATAAAGTGAAGGAGATCACAGACAGAAAGAAGGCCGCACGTCTGGACAGAGGAGCAGCGTCGCGGTTCGTGAGGAATGCCCTGTGGGAGTCGGAAGGCGACGGCTCCCATCAGTCTAAACGGCGGAAACAGAGCTGAGCTGAGCTGAGCTGTGGAGACGAAGCATGGCGGTACTGAAAGAGCACAGGGAATTATGTGCCACACAAAGAAAGAGCCCTCATGACTGTCCATTTGCTTGATTGCTGTTTGTTTTTGTTTTTTTGGGTGGGGGCTGCAATCATTGTTGAATTCACTGTTGGCATTATTACAGATTTGTAATTATGTTTGTTAGTGTACTGTAGGTTGCAGAAGATAATATGTAAATGGATTAAAATGCAATTATTTCTTAATCTTTTTTCCTGGTTCTGTTACTTGAATGTGGTGGACTACAAATTGTCTTTGCATCAGTCAAAGCCCAGAAACCAGATTTTTATTTTATTTACAGTTTACATAGTGTAAAGTATTTTTTTGTAGAACATGCCTATTTCACTCCTTCACTGTCTCATATTGTCGATTCCATTCAGCGTAGCTACTTAAATTTCCTCTTATTCTAACCTGGAGATGGACCCTGCCCAGTAATGTTTCCTGTCCCCGGCTTCATGGGTAAAGTAGGCTTTTGGGTCCATCGGCTCATAACCTGGGCTTGTACTTTCATTAAGAAGGAATGGGGTCACCAACCAGGAATTCTGCACAATGGCAGAGCATAACAAACACAGCTTCATTGAAGTGGCACGTAGTAACAATCCCCATCTTGATTCCATTGTATTTGTTTATTGCGTCTGGTAGGAGCATTTCTGGGGGGGGGGGGGGGGAGTCAGAGTAATAGTTAGTGACATCATCAAGCAGATGCAGGAGGGTTCTCTGTCAGCACTCATCAAGTACAAATGTATTTGAGAATGGGGGGGTTCTACTGAGTGGAGCTGTGTTCAGACTTGTCTGAAAAGTAAGTATTTTGGCTGTGCGTGTGGGGGGGCTAATTGTAGAGACTACAAGTAGTTTCAGAAAAGAATGTTTTATTGGCAGTGCTGGAGGGTGAAATAAGATGTTATCCCCTTGTAGAAGCTGCAGTGTGTTTCATCATATGTCTTTATTTATTTGGCCATTAGTAGTTCAGTTGGTGCTCCAGACTGGGCTGGATCACTCTGGGTATGGGGAACAGGTTGAGCTTCAATGGGGGACACAGAAAGGTCAGTTCACTCATTTTCAAAAAATTTGCTGAAAGGAAAAAATGGGGGGGGGGGGGGGGGTTAGAAAAAAAATCGGTGAGAAAGGGTCATCGAAAAACAAGGCGAACAGGAAAGATGTTTTTAGTGGAAATGAAATTTAATTTCACTCGGGCACAAGGGGGCAATCGATTACTGCATTGGCTTGGTTTATTGTTCCAGGTAGTGTGCACAATGGGGAGCTGTGTACAGGGAGGCAGACTGTTTTATGTTGAGGAGGAAGCGGAGGAGGAAGCTCACGTGAGAGGCCAACATGTGAACCGTTGGCTCAGCGTATGTCCAGGTGAGCCAGACCGGGAAAATAAACCTTCCAACCCCACAAGATCCTCAGCTGTTCCTGGACTGCTTTTGAGTATTCTAGGAATCATGCCAGACACACAAGTGGTTAAGAGTAAGGGTTTGAGAGAATGAAATGTGAGATTTACTGTTTTCCTTTCAAAAAGACTTTAGATTGCAGGTGTTGTTTGGTTTAAAATGAAACCTCGGGTGAAATATAGTGAATATTAGTTTTTAATGCAGCATTCTTAGCAGCTAGGGTAAATCTTATGGGGTGAAGTCAGAGAAATGTGATGTCCCTTTGAAACGCAGGTACTGTCCAAGGGGCGGGGGCAGGGCAGGGCAGATTCACAGACTGCAAAAATATCCCTTGCTCAAATCCCCTGTACCCTCAAATCTATAAGGTGGATTTCTAATCCTCTGTTTCTACCTGTAACACCACTGTAGGTGGGGAGAGAGGCAGAGCCGTAATCTTACAGACATTGGCCTATCACGATATCGGCTGCATCTTTTTCCTTTCCTCCGCTTTTTTTAACTCCACTGCGTGCTGCAGAGCGACACTTAGCATGGGGCTAATGACAAACTAATGACGTTCATGCCGGGGTCACTGCACAGTCAGGGGCCACCCAACGTCCTTCATCTGGAGTCTGGGGTTAATAACTCTGGGGTTAATAACGCTGCTGTCAAAGGTGGAGATGGAACAAAGGCAAAATGAACTAGTGAGAGAGAACTGGGCAGCAGGGACCACTTTGAGTCAGCAGAGGTCTGCCGGCAAGTTGTTACAGTTGGTTTATATTGCCTGTGGCCTATTAAAGTTTGCCACTCGGAGCCAAAGTGAACAATGTGCAGTTTCACCGATTAGAACACAAGAATTCCCCACTCGCAGCTGCGCCCCGCAAAATATTACTGTGCTCTATAACCCGAGGCGGAGAGAGATGAATGATGGTAACTGGCATTGTCTCTGACATACTGAGTTACGGCTGAAAGCTTGTAGCCCGGAATGGGAGAAAGCGCCGAAATCCCAATGTTTTTATTATGCATTCTCTCTGTTTAGAATATTTTCCAAGCGCACATTTTTTTCATTTCTGAGCCCTGCTAATGTTCTACTCTCTTGTGTGTTTTGAGCTGGTGGAGCAGGCACATACACGCACTGCAAGTCAGCCCTGCTAATGTTCTACTCTCTTGTGTGTTTTGAGCTGGTGGAGCAGGTACACACACGCATTGCAAGTCTGCCTGTCAGAGGGAACTCAGTGAAGTTGTCACTGCTGGAGGAGGGTGAGGGGGCGGGGGTAGTTTTGCTGTAACCTACTGATAGTTTATTTATTTTTGGAGCGGAAGAAGGGGAGACCCTGTGCTACGTTCTCCCTAAATAAAGCAGGCATGTGTGAACCCCTGGGGTGCCCCATTGAGTTGTGGACTGGAGCCTTGTACATAAGCCCTCCACACATCCTTCCTCACTCCAGACATCCTTCCTCATCACTTGTGGCCACCCTCCGTTCACCTTGCTCCGCAGAGACAGATTAATCAAGATAAGATTATTTGGTTTGTTTACCAGTGCTGGGGTTGGTGAAATCACACTGTGGGTGGGGTGTAGACTCTGGTTGCCTGCCCGAGCCCCAGGCTAGCTCATCTCCCCGGCACACAGGCGTTCTGCGTTGAGGAAAATTACGACTCGCTGGAAACACGCAGCCCGGTGGTTTCTGAGCTCCGCTAGCCCAAAGGGTTTATGGTTTATTGTATGTGGAAAAACATAAACTTCTACCACATTTTTGCCGTCAGCAACGGTATCAAAATGTCATGATGGTGTCCTTGGTCAGTACTGTTCACCATGCTCTGTCATGTTCCCCTGTTCCATTCCCCAAACTTCAAAAGAGCAGTGTTAGAAGGGGTGAACTTGAACTTAGTGGTGAGTGCCCATGTATTTTAACAGCAAAGATAAAAGATGTGCCTGATAGTTCTGCTTACAAAGGTCATAGGCTAAGAGACCTGCCTGAGGACGTTGCCATTGGAGTGGTGTGAAATGGACTGGATTCTCCCCACCACCGGTCAGACAGTTCTTTATTCATGTGTAGACCGGACGGAGTGCAGCTGTTTGGCCATATATTTTCGGAGAGGAATGTTGAAGCCTCTCAGTCGAAGGGCCGGCAAATTTGGTTTTTCCCCAATGACAGATTAGAGTTTTAACAGCCCTCCATATGTAAGCGCTGTTTTGATGGGCCCTCTAAACGGCTGGAGAGGGAGGTTTTCCCTTGTGGGCTTGGAAAGAGGCACTGCTTGGATCCAAATGGATTTGAGGGCTCCACTCTGGCGGCGGAGCCCTGAAATACACTGGGGTTAAAGGGTGGGGAGCAGGGGTAGCACTAGCTGTTGGCTGGGGTCTGTATGCCTGTACGTCTCCTGTTCTACAGCAGAGCTAGAACTCTACACACCTTACTGTATGTGATCCTGTACGTCTCCTGTTCTAGAACGGAGCTAGAACTGCGCACCACTTTGTTTTACTACCATTATTCTACGGCAGCAAGTCAGATTTTGTATCATTTTTTCAAGTACAAAGAGTTGTGAGTAAAATGGCTAATTTACTGGTACAGTGTGTAAAGCCTGTTCTTATTTGTTCTCTCTGGGGGTTTACAGTGGGATAAACAATGAGCAATGTAGGGTCAACAGGAACTACAATTCCATACAGTCCACCGGAGGCGGCTCCTCCATGTTGTCCCGGTTGTGATTTCCGCACTGTAATGTGATACTGCACAGCGGAAATGCGTGACTGGCAATAAAGTTTATAAAAAGGGCAACACGGCCCCCCTCCCGGGTTCGTTCAGTTCAGATTGTGTCCGTTCGCTCTCGTTTCGCCAGGGCCTTCACTGGCTTGTCTCACCGCTCCGTGCGGCCTGCACGCTTGTGGAAGAGCCCTCGCTCCACAAGGAAGCATCGGCCGTCCGTGACGCTGACCTAACTGAGCGAGGCGGGCTCATCTACCCCCAGCTATCAGCCACGAAGGACCGGAGGCGAGACGCAAGGAGGCAACGCAAGAACCACCAAGCGGACCACGCACCCACTGATCCTGCAGCACAGCACTGCCGGTGAGTCCCCTAGAGGCAAGCGGTCTGCACCAGGATCACGCTGTGTATTTCAGGAGAAATAATGTGACCGGTTCCATTATCTACCCCTATGAACTGCAACCCTGATGATGAAAGAAACCAGTTTAGGCTGGGTTTTTCTGTGAAGCGTATTGTGACAACTAGTTGTGAAATGCGCTATATTTGATTTGATTCCAGGGACCCACGATGAGGCAGCCGGTTCCCGTATCTATCGCAACCCTGCAATCCCAACGATGGAAGAAACCGTTCAAAGGACTTAACTCAAGTAAGGCTGAAATATGGGCATAGCATATTAGTTAGCAATCGCAAACAACGTTTGTGACTGGATGTCTGCTATTGAATGGTTAATGTTTTTGTGGTAAAAGTTTTGTTATTTTCCATTGGATGGCAGGAAACCATCCACGCGCTGCGTTAGTTTTAATATACATCACACACAGAAAATATCTTGCATGTGATATTTATTTATACTTATTTAAATATTAACCGGTCATAACATTGCACGCTGATCTCGACACACACGCACCGATAACCATACGGTTTTCCTTTGTTTGGTATGGTTCACGCGCCATTAACTAGCTCCTGCTAAAGCTAGATTCAAACCTCCCTCCATTTTAGGTTCTTCTCTCTGAACACGTGTCCGAGAAAAGGAGGAGAACATGAAAACCCCCACGTGCGCTCAACGCACGCACACACACGCACTCGCACATAGTTTGCTGTACATTATAGTAGTGAATCGTGCTTTGCTCTGTTTGGTACTTTGTGTTCAATAAACTATTATATTTGGTCTGTATTAATGTTGCTCTTGGGTTGAACTGAGTCAGCCAATGCTAATCGCAGGGATTCCCCCAAATGCCTTCACCTTCTAGCTGAATCATTTATATTAATTTGGTATCAACTGAGTACATAATATTATGATTTTGTTAAGAATTATTAATGTGTAATTTTATTGACAATTTATTGAATTATTAATGGAAGTTTCCCATTTTTAGTTAGTATATTCTCTTTTGAGAATAGTATATAAAATTTTATGAGACTGATTTATTATACAAAAACTATGCCACTAGTTGTATAAGGATGGTACAGGCGTGTCTCCTACATTTCTGGTGCTGCCCATGTGAGGACTCTGATGATTCAGACATCATATTACTAATCATCTTGCTCACGGCTACCAGATTCGTACGTATTCCAGTACATACTAAGTGACTCCCCGTGTGAGAATTAAATGTATTCCGTACGGCAGTCATTCTGCTTGCACATACATGCTGTGGGATTAGGGTCCCCTTTGCTTAGGCTTAGCTGGATGTGCATTTACATTCTCAAGCAGCCTGTTGGTTGTGCTGATCACACTTCTCTCCATAGATAAGATACATGTTTTATAGAAAGTATTGTTTTTCCCCATTTCTCTCAGTGTCCCTGTTTTACTGTAGACTCATTCACAGGTACCAGTAGCAGCAGCCCTCCGGTCTGGTTTATGCTGAGGATTCAGTAACTTAAGACTCCACTAATTTAATAACGTTGTGAGCAGAGCAGATATTTTGGAAATAAAGGTGAGAAAGAAGAAACGTCTTTGTCACATCTGCCGATGCACTGTCGCAATGCTGAACAGGGGACCTTGGAGCATGCTATTTCTCACTAAACACCTGCTTTCAATGATCCAACCAGAGGGCCACCCGGTTTTCATTCTTTGATTCTTCAATGCCTGGAATGTGCTGTCAGCAGAAAATGAAGGCCTAGCCAGACATTAGCTAACACTGACACAAGGAAAAGAGCTATGTGCAGCTGCCACTTCCACCCAGTTCCACAGTCACTGCCATGATTTACCAAGACTCCTAGCAGAAGTTTTAAGTGCAAAGCAAGGTTTCAGTTCAATAACCTCAAGCATAATATGACATCATAATCTGTTTTTGATGTCAGTGCCTCTTGTTGTTCCACTCCTTGCTAAAAGGAGAAGAAACCACTCATTTGAAAGGTTCCCTTGACAAGAATTGAGGCCTCTCTCCACATGCAACAACGCCACCCATCCAACACTGTCTGCTGACAGTTAGCTCTTGTTTAGCATGGAATCTTGATGTGATGAGAGCGGTAATTCTTCAAATGTGTATCACTCCTTATGTGTACTAGGACATTATGCTATTTATATTTTGTTTCATGCACAGAATGCTCCCCTTTCCCAAAAACACCAATGAAGTATGAATAAAAACTAATATAAACTTGGATTGATCTAGGCATGTAATGGACAGTGTTCTTATTGTAATCTATTTGATATATCTCCACTAGATGGTAGCAGAAGACAGCTGCCTTTGAAATTCCCTGGAGAATGCCCTGCCTGGGGGAGGTTAGGTTAATGTTGCTGAACCACTACGAGATTGGAGTGGATTAACACTCACTCATCCTCATAATCACTCTTATCACACCGAGAACAAAACAATAACAATAAGAGTGATAATCAAAGGGCTAATTATGTTCAATCTTACACATTGCACCAATGGTGAATTTGGGGCTAATACTGAGAGTGGTTTGAGGGGGCAGGTCTATCTTTACAGATTACTGTGGAAAACAGTGTTCATTTAGTGGAGTTTTCTCCAGAACATCATACCGTAAAATTGTATGTACTTGCAGTCTGCTGGCAAAGAAAACGTTAAAAACTTATCAAAATTCACCTCAAAATATCAGTAAAATAATCAGTGTTTAAATTTTTATAAAGATGTATATTTTATTGTTTTCCTCAGTGAGGATATACCTTATAAGAATATAATTAATTCAGGTGAAATTTGAAGTTGACTTTTAAGAAAAATAACAATTAGCCTGCACTGTTGCGTGATTCAATTTGATTATTACATAGGATTACGGTTTCAAAAGTAAATCAATAAATGCAACTAATCCACAAATGAATGCAACTGATTCACAAATAAATGCAACTGACCAAAAAATATGTTTTTGCGCTCACAAACAAATGTCTCCCGAACTAATAAATGTGCACTTACAGTTGAAGTCGGAAGTTTACATATACTTAGGTTGAAGTCATTAAAACTAATTTTTAACCACTTCACAGATTTCATGTTAGCAAACTATAGTGTTGGCAAGTCAGTTAGGACATCTACCTTGTGCATGACACAAGTAATTTTTCCAACAATTGTTTACAGGCAGATTATTTCACTTTTAATTCACTATATCACAATTCCAGTGGGTCTGAAGTTTACATACACTAAGTTGACTGTGCCTTTAAACAGCTTGGAACATTCCAGAAAATGATGTAATGGCTTTAGAAACTTCTGATAGGCTAATTGATATTATTTGAGTCAATTGGACGTGTACCTGTGTATGTATTTTAAAGCCTACCTTCAAACTCAGTGCCTCTTTGCTTGACATCATGGGAAAATCAAAATAAATCAGACAAGACCTCAGAAAGAAAATTGTGGACCTCCACAAGTCTGGTTCATCCTTGGGAGCAATTTACAAATGCCTGAAGGTACCACATTCGTCTGTACAAACAATAGTACGCAAGTATATAACACCATGGGACCACGCAGCTGTCATACCGCTCAGGAAGGAGATGTGTTCTGTGTCCTAGAGATGAACGTGCTTTGGTACGAAAAGTGCAAATCAATCCCAGAACAACAGCAAAGGACCTTGTGAAGATGCAGGAGGGAATAGGTACAAAAGTATCTATATCCACAGTAAAATGAGTCCTATATCGACATAAACTGAAAGGCTGCTCAGCAAGGAAGAAGCCACTACTCCAAAACCACCATAAAAAAGCCAGACTACAGTTTGCAACTGCACATGGGGACAAAGATCTTACTTTTTGGAGAAAAGCCCTCTGGTCTGATTAAACAAAAATTTTACTTTTTGGCCATAATGACCATCTTATGTTTGTAGGAAAAAGGGTGAGGTTTGCAAGCCGAAGAACACCATCCCAACCGTGAAGCAGGGGGGGTGGCAGCATCATGTTGTGGGGGTGCTTTACTGCAGGAGGGACTGGTGCACTTCATAAAATAGATGGCATCATGAGGAAAGAAAATTATGTGGATATATTGAACCAACATCTCAAGACATCAGCCAGGAAGTTAAAGCTTGGTCACAAATGGCTCTTCCAAATGGATAATGACCCAAAGCATACTTCCAAAGTTGTGGCAAAATGGCTTAAGGGCAACAAAGTCAGGATATTGGAGTGGCCATCACAAAGTCCTGACCTCAATCCAATCGAAAATTTGTGAGCAGAACCGAAAAAGCATGTGCGAGCAAGGAGGCCTACAAACCTGACTCAGTTACACCAGTTCTGTCAGGAGGAATGGGCCAAAATTCCAGCAACTTATTGTGCGAAGCTTGTGGAAGGCTACCCAAAACGTTTGACCCAAATTAAACAATTTAAAGGCAATGCTACCAAATAGTAACAGTGTATGTAAACTTTCGACTTCAACTGTTGGGGCATGTGGAATCGCCTGCATTTATTTGCGGATTTTTGAGACAATCCTTACAGCAAGATGTGCAAAGAAATCCACAAATATGCTTTTTTTAATTTTTACTTTTTAAACTGAGTCTACTACAGCCAATCTGATCACCTTGTGGGGGGCCCGACAAACTGCTACGCCACTGGTTCTGCCACATGGCTGAAATGCAGTTATTTTGTAGCTGCAATAATGCTATACTTCTGGATAAGGGCTTTCAGATTTCACTTCCCCAAGGCCGTTATTGTTTATTCTATCAATGATTTCCGAGTTGGATTTCTAGTTGTAAGAGACGGCTGACCTCAATAGCCCTACTAAATTTTTGCATTTGGGTTTGGGCTGCTACAGCAATAAATACAGCCATTCAATGATGTAAATATTTAAAGAGTAAAATAGTCTCTGAAAATGATAATGATGATGAAAAAGAATGATACCTTTCTTTAATTGCACCCTGCTGTACACTCTGGCTACAGTCACTCAATGACCTGTTAGTTACCACTGCCAAAGCCATTTACTTGACACATTTCACTGCCAGGAAAATTCTGATTTGGACAAAAGTAAAAATGTAATTGTGTATTAAATATTCATTTACATTCCATTTACCTCTAGGACTGTGTGTGTGTGTGTGTGTGTGTGTGTGTGTGTGTGTGTGTGTGTGTGTGTGTGTGTGTGTGTGTGTGTGTGTGTGTGTGTGTGTGTGTGTGTGTGTGTGTGTGTGTGTGTGTGTGTGTGTGTGTGTGTGTGTGTGTGTGTGTGTGTGTTTGTGTTTGTTCATTGACCAGCTTTAATCTTTTACATTTTTTTGTGGTATATGTGAGGATATGGCGGTGCGAGAGTGGAGGAGATTCAGCGTTCAGTTGTTAGGGAGTTGTAGGGGTGGTTTAGCATGAGTCAGGCACAGTGCTCAGACACCTCATTTTATCCTGGGACCTGCTGGCCTCCTAGGACAGTGGCAGGCACATGACACCAGCTTTGCTTTGGTTGGGTGATGATTTTGACCAGGTCAAAGGTCAATCAGAGGAGAAGACATACGGACCATGTTCACTCTCCACTGCGGAGTTCACCAAAACCAGTGCGCTTATCTGAAAGCCTGCCTTTATTCCTTAGTCATTGTTACATCATTCCTTGAATTGTGTACCTTCCTTCCTACTACCAATGCAAGTATTCGACTTTAGATGGCTGCAGTATTACAGGTGTACATACACCCCTCCTGGAATGTCAGAGAGATCACATAGTTGCCTATCTAAGGGGGTAATTCCATATTAGATTAAAACTATGCATCCCAGTCCCACAGTCGTGACATAAAGTAGTTAATCATTTGCAGTACTGGTGCTGTTAATCTACTCTGATTTTAATGCAGTACCAGTATTTATACTCTTTTGAATTTGCATTGTTACCCTATGAAAATATGAATGCTACTGTGATGGCATGGAAGTTCAGCATCTTTGTAATTGTATAATAGTATACCATATTTATTAATATTACTATCTAGTAAGTTTAAAAAAGTATTAAAACACCCCAATTGGAAACAGTTATATTGTAACAGGGAAATTTTGTTCCATATTTTTTAGCAATAACTTATTTAAATAATTACTCAGTTGATCTCACTTTCAATGGAGAACCTGATGTTTTTTTGCTGATTGATTGAATATGCCCACATTAGAAGGGATGAATGTTCCACAGGAGTAAGAGAAACAGAGCCGCTCAAACACTGGGTAAGATGTGCAGGAGCTAATGAAAGTGCCACCGTGTGCCATTGGAAATGCCATTGCTAATCTGTGAGGCCCGACTCTCTAATGATAGGCCGTTATATCCCATTATATTTAATTAACGGAGGACGTATCATGAACTAAGTGAGAGGTTTTTATGTCTTTGAAAATGTCCTGAAGCTTGCATCAGCTTTCCGGACAGGCCGTTGAAAGTACTTGGAGAGCGTAAATAGAAGGATTCCGAACAGACACTTTTCTCATGTTAAAGAAACATAATTTATCACCATGCCAGACACCTGCAGGTGTGACCCCATTCCCACTGTCTAATAGACACCCGGGTGGGATGTGGTCTCCCCCCCCCCCCCCATGTCACCCTGTCAGGAACATGCTGTAAATGTCAAAGACGGTTCATTCGGAGCAGAGTTGTTGAGCAAGCTGTTCTCATGAACTGGAGCCTGAGCTGGGGCATTCATTTTTATCCCTATGTTTCAACTCTAGAAACTTGTCTCCCATGTCCTTGGAGTGGATAAAATAATAAACAAAAAAACCTTGGAATTCCCCAAATCCATAGTTTCCCCTGAATGTTTGCCTAGAGCTGACCTCAGTGATATTTTACTGCTGTACTGGTATGCCTGTGCTGTTTGGATACAAGTTAAAGTTTTAAAGGGCTCTGTTAACACTGGAGGAACAGTTGGGTAAACATTAGAGAAAGCCAGCCATGTTGTCGCTCTGAGCCAAGGGAAAGGGGACAGGGTGACACAGACGACAGCAGAGAGGTATTCCACACCTCATGTCCTATCTGTGATACCTGCTCAGGCCCGGTCAGCCAATCGCTGCTCACCACATATTGACTTTTTGATAGCCTGGAGGTTAATGAAGATGCAGGTTCTGGACTGAGCAGACATAGCCAGTATTGTTGCTGAAATACATGGTGGATTCCCCTGAGCAGAGGTCCTATGGAAACCCACAATCTTTGCGTTTCCCAGGGCTAAATAGACGAAAAGATAGCATCTGCCCAGCTGGGCAGGTCAGATAACAGTGAGATGAGACAAGGCCTCAAAAAAAAAAAAAAAAGCCAATCAGTAATTAGGCTGTTGCTGTTCTGCGAGCTTTCTCACTGTGAGATAAAGCTTTGGTGTTCAAACACCATCTATTGATTGACATGTTTGCATGGTACTGCACGTCAAATGAAAAAAGCTTATTTGTTGATGAATGAAAGAGATGTTTACCTGGCCTGGAGCAGGCAGAAAGCGGCAACGATTTCCTGGCGAAGTTTGTTCCTCCAGCTCGGGTATTGTGCGTGTTGTGTGGACAGATGAAAGGGGTGATCACCGAACTCTGACCCATGATGGGGGCAGTTCTGCAGGCCAGGATCACCCGGCTGCCCTTTTGCCGCACCTGCCCTGTGGATGGGTGTCTGCACCCCCATGACCATGCCATCTGAACCACATTAACCATTTCAACCCCAGGGGCAGAGGGCTGACCTCCCGTCACATGACCTCTGAAGATAACACCCTTTAAACAGCTTTAATTGCTTAAATGGTTTCACACACTTTTTCCACAGTTGAACGCACACTTCAACGTTTATTTGGTGCTATTTTTTATTTCAAATATGAATTTTGTATTGCAGTGAACACTTCATCAGGCTGTAAACTTAATTTAAATAATTGTATCAATCTACTAAATAAGAAGCCATCTAGACTGAGATTACAACTCGGCACGTATGTATCCTAAATTAAAACAACAGAAAACACAAAATTATTTATAGATGTCACTGAACATAATTGATAGTAACGTTGCACAGTTCAAGTAGGTATAAAATGGATGCTCAGTAACAGAGTTTGATTAAAATAAAGGAGAGAAGATCACAGAAGGAAAATATCAGACCTTTTCTCACTTGCCTGCTCATTCCCACATAAAGGGCTTATGCAAACACTTTCTAATAACTATGAAAACAATAGGTGAAATTCTACTGTGTGCCAACAAACACATACTACTTTGGCAGAATAATTGTGTGAGTGCAGCTTAGACTGAATACAATGTAATTTGTGCTCTTATTGAGCAAGATTACATAATTAACAACATCTGCTCCAAAAGATGGCTCTCACAACAGACAGCAAGAGGTGAGCTCTAAAAAGCAGTCTCATGAAGTTAGACAAAATACATTACTGACCTTTTCTGCCAGTGAATGTGAACTGAGCTGGGCCCAGGATCACACAGTAAAAATCAATTTCACTTATTTGGCTTGTATTACATGCCAATTGAGTGCTGTTATCATTCCCAGAAGCACATTCGCTCTGGACCTTCACTCTTGTACAAATATCTCCCATACTTATGTTAACAGCATCAAGGGCTGGAGACTGCCGAAGACTGTATTTCTCGTAAAGAGAAAATTTAATTTGCATTCAAAGCCAGGTCTTATAAAATCTTGGAGGAATTACAGGGCATTGTTTTAAACGAGCTGAATCTACTTGATTTATGCAAATTCTACAAGGCCCATTGTTTTTGTATTGCATTTTCATGCATGATTAAGCTTCATGGTTTTTGAGGTACCTCATTCCAGCACTTTCCTAATTGTTTCCTGTATTGTTTTATGAGACTTTATCCATAAATGGCAGAAATGATATGCAAAATGTAATACATTTGTTCATATAACCCCTACGCGTAAAACTAGCATGGATTATTGTAAGATCTGTGCAGTTAAATCAAAGCTATCAACTGGTAAGGATAACATCATTCAGGTTTGATGTTGATTACACACTTCATGATCACTTTGGACAACTTTTGAAAGATAAATATAAGTGTAACTTAGTAACAGTTGGCTTTCAGGGAGAAATATAATTACATACAGTATATAATATATAACCGCATACAGTGAAAGTGTTTTGTTGAATTTACTAAGCAGCATTAAAATGATTTTGGAGTGTGGTACACCCAGGCTTTAGTTTCACACTAATCCAAGAAAGCACATTTTAGAACACATTTCTGGAAGGATTAGAATACTTGTTGTATACTTGTGTTCCCATTTATCAATAGCCAAAACATGTTAGCATAATGTAATCTAGAACTGCTGTACAGTACAGTTCATGGTATGTCTGTATTGCTAGCTGGATGCACTGAAGCTGCAGCTCTTTTTTACAATCTTGGCATCCTTTCTTTGTGACATTTTGAAGGGCAGGGTTTCACATTTCAACACGCTGTTCTCCTGTGATGATCGCACTGGCTGTTGGTTAATGCGACACTTGTTTCATGAAGCCATTTTCGGGTTGATTGACACTGAAGATACAGCTGTGCATTTGTAATTAAAGCCGTGTGTGAGCCTTACCGAATGGGAGGAATGCCATGAAGCATTCAGTAATGCTGTGTTTTTACTTTAGATAAGATATGGCCCTATATTCAAATCTCAAATTGACCCATATTTGCTAGAAAAATAAATGAAAGTTTTTTTTTGCACTAGGGCGCAGCCATCTTTGAACAACCTAGGTTGTGATGTCACTAGTTTGGTTCAGCTCGGCTGCTCAGTGTATTCCTATGGGTAAATAGCTGACTTTCAATTAACTCAACAATGTATCGTGAGGAAAAAGCAAAACATAAAACTCATAGACTGTATTTTGTATTGCCCCTTTTCTATCGCCCCGGGAATCCGGGATGCTCTACTGAGTATTACCGAACGAAACATTCATTTTCATGAACTGCCTAACTAGCTACGTCGGTTCCTCATGCTAGGTAGCCGTCAGCTACCATCCAGCCAGCTGGTCTCTTCTGATAAACCATAATGTTAATAGTTTTGCCCTCCCACGCAACCACAGCGTCTGGCTTCATTCGGTTCATTGTCCGAACAAATCATCCACTGTGATCACTGCAGACCACAAAGTTATGTGCTGCTGACCCGTCGCCCCGTCCCACAGATGCACTCCAGCAGCGCAGCAGTTGCGGTCTCGTTAGAGGCAGTTTGAGAAAACGAATAAGCTTTGTTCAGTAATACTCATTAGAGCATCCCAGGGCAATACAAAAGGACGTTTTTTTTTGTTTTGTTTTTTCCTCACGATACATTGTTGAGCTCATTGAAAGTCAACTATTTAGCAGCTGAGACGAACCAAATTAGTGACATCACGACCCAGGTTGTTCCAAGATGGCTACACTCTACTGCAAAAAAAGCGAACTTCAATGAATTTTTCTAGCAAATATGGGTCAGTTTGAGATTTCAATACAGGGCCATATCTTATCTATAGGTAAAAAGCAAACGAACCAGAGCCACATTACTGAATGCTCCATGAACCCTTTAAATTACACTTTCTGAAAAGTAACTCCTGCCTGCCGGCACAGTTAATCTTGTTTTGTTTTTTTGGTCTGTATTTTTTTTTTAAAGCAGGTAACTGAAACAATCTGGCAGCCATTACTGAACTAGGATTTTGCTTCCCCCCCCCTTTCTTTAAGAAGCCTGTGATATTAGTGTTAATATAAAGGTCACACAGCAGGTTGTATTGTCATCTTCAGGGCACTTTTCCCTTTGTACACAGTCTGTTTCTCCATTTCACAAACCACAGTCACACAGAAGTCTCACCTTTGCAAGTAGGATACAACCTCAAGGATAATTCTGGCAGTTCCCCCCCTCTTTCTAACTTTCTCTCTGTGAGACAACATATTATTTTTGCTGTATGATAAAACAGTTGGATCCATTCCAGTTTCAGTTCAAAGCCATTTCAATTTCATCCAGAGGTGATATTGTAACCTCAAAAGGCTACCATAGCCCAGAGGGTTTCAGATCAAGTCACTCAACTGAGACTTTTTTATTTAAATATGAGGGAGTCAACAAATGCCATTACATATTACGTAGATTACTAGGGATCTGCCAAGATGCCTCATTCAGGTGGATGGGGGCGGGGGGGGGGGGGGCTCTGCGAGTCTCAGTGCAGTTCTTTCCAGAGTGCTGACATCATCATGGAATATACAGGTAAATTAGGGATGGAGAGGGAGGGATAGAATGAATGTGATAAGGGAAGGTGAAGTATACTAATGGTATATGGGCTTTTCCAAATGGTGATGGTTTTACGAGCATTGATCAGATGAAGACACTGTTTAGTCTGTGCTTTGAGTGTTATGACAGAGTAGATCAGCAGAAAGAAATAAGACAACAGTACAAGTGTGGATGGGTGAACACTGGTATAGAAACTGAAAACATTTGGAACACATGATTTTAAAAAAGTGATTTCAGACTGCATATCACACACAGGCTGGACGTATACTTATAAGTAAAGAGGTTCAAAATATCACTTATATCAATTTAATCTGCACAGTTTTCAATTAATCCATGGAGGTACAAAAAACAAAATTAGATTGGAGACAGATAAAAAAATATAAATCATGTTCTGATGTAATGAGGGTGAATCTGTCAGTGGATTCATTTCAGATTTGTCGCATGCATTTTTCTGTTCCAACCAACTCTGTTCGTGCAAAAAGATGCATCTTAACCTACAGACAAGTTTACGCTAATCACTGCAAAAAGATGGCAGAGGAGTCTGTTAAACAAATTTCCATGATCAAATTTAATCATAAAATTGAAACCTTCTATTTTTATTTCATTTGCGTTCATCTGTTTTAGCCTTTCATTTTTAGGCCTAAACCACTGCAAATTATTAAATTCTAATGGTTAGTCTTATTTAACCACTTTGTAGATCTAATTCCCTTTGCTTGGAAAAAACATGACTGCTCAACACTATTAATAACAGAAAACTGTTTTAAGCGCGAAGCTCGGCTTGGTCAAAAGCCGCAAAAGATAGGAAATTCAAATGAGCACCACCAAGCCAACTTCAGCTCTCTACACTATCAGAGATTTGTTGGTCTACTGTATTTCAAACAACATGTACTCATCACTTTGAGAGAAGGTGTGAACCAAATTCATACTTTTCAAGTATGTGCTGCCACCCATGATAGTGGCCTGTATGAAAAGGCTTTGTATTTCCCTGCTGCAGTTGTGCTATTTTTCTATTCCTCTTTTGCCTCATGCCAATATTGATAGCTAATTTACCATGACATATCAGGACAACTAGGCCTACATGAGTAAAATCTTACTGACTACTACTCTATGCCAACAGTGTATTGTTTAATATATGTCATACTATTTAGGTGTACATGAGTGATTTTCATGGGTGGCGGTATAAGCCTAGGCCACATTTCCAGTATAGGCTACTCGTTGTATGGATGATTCTAATCTGCAAATTAAGAGTAGAATCTATGATGGATAAAAGTCACAAAACCGCTGTATTTATTGCACTCCAGCAGCAGGTTATATTTAGTTTCCAGGTGTGTACACAGTCTGCTGTGTAAAGTGAACAGCATCACATACTAATGTGCCAGCCACCCTTAGTGTACGAATATGCATTACAGATCTATAGCCTATGTCTAAACCTACTCTAGTGGGGCTTTGATAATGCAGCAGGCGTAGACTCGTAGGTCACTTACCACTTTGAAGAGTATGAATTAGGCTCTTTGAGGGAAGGTTTGAACCAATCTGCCCAGTGATGAGTGCATGTTCTTTGAAATACAGTTGACCAACATAACTCCAGAACTGTATAGAAGTCAGATATAAAAATTGGAGTACTGGAAATCCCTGATAGTGTAGAGACCTGAGTTTGGCTTGGTGGTGTGCATGTGAATCTCCTCTCCTCATGTGTTTTTAGGCGGTTTTGACCAAGCCAAACTTCTCACTTAAAACATAGTTTTTTGCTATTAATCCCCAGGTTTTTTTTTTCTCCGTGCCCATAAACACATCCATTAGAAATTGTATGCACCACTAGAAAGTCCAATCAATGTGCCGCAAGAGCACCCTAATTGACCAGTCACCAGATTAAGACCAAATAACATTACAAATATCATAACATAGCCTACATAAACATAATATAACAAATTCCATAACACACTGGAAATAAAACAGATTGAATCATGACAAACAGATATATTGTAGTTAAATTTTCCTTTTATTTTGTACATTTTTCAAATTAGATAACTAATCTATCCAGAATTTTACTTTGCTATAAAGAAGGATTTGTTTGAGACAATTTTCACTTAGAAATGCATTGTACTTTATCAGAT
The DNA here is from genome assembly GCA_029718625.1 of Synaphobranchus kaupii. Classification (NCBI taxonomy): domain Eukaryota; kingdom Metazoa; phylum Chordata; class Actinopteri; order Anguilliformes; family Synaphobranchidae; genus Synaphobranchus; species Synaphobranchus kaupii. The sequence goes on along the minus strand of CM056380.1, from coordinate 70,303,689 downwards.
AACCTTATTTCCAGCATGTGCAGACCTGGCTAGCTATCACATTTAAGTATGTAGCCCAGCATGCCATGCTTATGTTCAGGTTATAGGTTGCTAAATCTGATCATTTTCCAGATAATTTAAGTTAGTTACTGTGTTTGCTAACTAGCAGTAGCAGTCCCATTACACAAGGCTGTCTCCAGTTTTTTGAATTTTGTAGCCAACTTCATTTTGAGCCTTGAAACTAAATGCTTGTAAAAACGCCATTACAAAATGAATTGCTTGTGTGCTGGTATTCAATAATTCTCCCTGGTAAACAACTATGTCAGGCTCCTCCAGTTTTAAGTTGCCTTTTTACTCAGTGTAGCAAGCTGGCTAGTGCCACATAGCAATGAAAGATATAAATAGCTATTTAACTTGGCTAACAAAATTATTTTTGTTGCATTTTATGGAAAACAACTGCACACATACATTAGTTATTGATTTTTGGCTGATAAACCATGCTTCCGTTGTTAACCATTGCTATTTGTGATCATATAACTGAGCTATAGCCCAGCAGTGCACAAACTGTAGGTCGCGACCCAAACTTGCGTCACGGGAGATATCTATTAGCTCGTGGAATCGTGTAGGCTACAGCAAAATTCCAATGCAATTATGGCGATATAAGTGTTAGTAGCCAATGTTAATGTGTTCTGCGTTTGTACAAACAAATGCTAAATAGAAAAGAAATACTTAAAATACATTTGACTGTGTTTCATATGATCATGTAAATGCCTACTTTATTTAAATTGTGATTTTGGTGCGTCATTCCTACTGCACTCCACGAGATGGCGTCGATTCAACAAAATGCTGATAACATTTGCCATTGATGCTCATTGTTACAAGCGAGCTAGGTAATTACTTGTTTAATGTTCTTACAGCATAAGATGGTTAACAGCTTTAGCTAATCATCGCAATCCAGTCTTTTCATGCTTTTGACATTAAAAACATCTATATTTAAATCTTAAGCTAATTTGTTTTAAGTTTCCCACTGGGAAATGGATAAGTAGCTAATGCATACCAGCAAAAAGCGATGCACTGTGTAATATTAGTGTAATATTAATGAGGAAAAAATGTTTGTGTTATCGTACTGTTTTCTGTCTTGCAGCTTTTCACTTTGCTTTTTGTGATTAATTGCCAAGTAACTTTGTCTCTTCATTTACGTTTCATGTATTAATGGCTATTGTCAGCAGTTTAACAATGAATTGTTAATTGTTATTAATGAAAATGACATCAGTTTGGATTGGGAAAAGTATGGATTCATATCCTTGGGTCACCACTGAAAAAGTTTGTGCACCCCTACTATAGCCTATTGGCTAAAAATGTCACCATATAAGCTATCTTAAAACTATCACTCTTCAACTGTGTTGTGTTGGTAGGATTTACATCTCTGCCAAAACTATTATTCAGCGAAATATCTGGTTATTTTAAAGACAAACTAACGTAACATTAACATTAATTGCCCTGCACTGCTTTGGGTAGACATCCTGCCTTGCCTTATTTATCCATAGCTGTGTTCTTGCTAGCTTTGTCACTAGCTAACGGTAGCTAAGTTAACATTATTAGTTGGTACCATTCAGTCAGAGTTGTGTGGAACTGCTGATACTCATATGGCAAAAATATATTTTCAGCAAAATATCCACCTTGCGCTCTCAAGTTGGTTTGCCCACACGTCTTGTGATTCAGAAAAATGTTAAACCATACCGTAAAATTCAAAACTTGCTTTGGACTTTAAGGTTAAAAATAGCTAGTTTGGCTAGTTTCTGTGCTGTGCCAGTTTAATGAGATCGTCCGAGTAAAATTCTCCCCGGAAGATTTCTCCTGGGACTCGGGAGAAATCTCGCATGCACAAATATATTCAACGGTAGTATAGAATATTCTATAATGTACTACAATTTTTATGTTCCCATGTTTAGACAATGACCAATTAATTTAAGGTATCATAAAATGATAAAGGTTTATTTAACAATTGTACCATAAACATAAATGTGAACCACCCAAAGCATTAGTCTATTTCATGCCCAACATATCGTCATAGAATTTAAAATTTAAGTTGTAGAATTTGAGCTAGGTTGTTTGAAAAAAAAGTCTTAATCTTAATGCCAATTTCTTTATATGAAAACAGCTGAACAAATCTTTCCCATATTTGTTTTATGGAGAGATGATCTGCCAAGTGGCTTGGTAATTGTTGCTGAAACGGTGGAGATATTGACGGCCAAAATGTGGGTTTAGACGTGTAAGTTGCTACCACGTCCCCCTGATGCACTGAAAGCAGTGTGTGGGTGTGGGAACATTGCTGTCGATCATTGTCTGTGCTTAATTAGTGCCAATTGATGCAAATTACTGTGGAGGGGCAATGTGATAATTGACTGACAAGAAGGCTTTATTGACCTCTTGCTGTGGGATGACTAAATTGCAGGTGAGAAAACTTAATAAACTTAAAAAACTTAACCTAGATAAACTGACATACCGAGTAATGATGAATGAGGTTTATTCACAGACCAGAGAACAGTTTTGATAGAGACAGGCTTTACATTTTTTAAATGAAAGCATCAGGGATAACAGTATACCTTCTTTGAATAGTTGCTCTTCAACTTTCTCAACTGATGTTTTCAATAAATTAACAGTTTTTTTTATTTTATTTTAATAATTTAAAATGTAGAGCAGATTGCAGTAACGGGCTCTGTAGAAAATTGATTTTTATGCACAGTCTAGAAGCTGTGCTGCTGTACATTTCCACCAGCGGCCTTCAAAAGAACACCATAGGTTGAAATGTATTAGGCAGCCTTGCTGCATTCTTTAGTTTTAGAAGTTAATGAAGTGTGCTCTCTGGACCATTTTGTAATGGCCAGTTTTCACTTCTTAGAGAAACAGAAGTTTTAAATGACCTTTGTACAATGAGCTTTGCCTCCTAGCTCTCAGCAGTTAATTGCTTTAGATGGGAAAACACTATAATGACAGACTAGAGACACCATCTTCACTGATGGGGAGTTAATTGAATACTCAAACAAAGCTCTTTATTTATTCCAATACTTCTGAATTCATCAGGGCACGGGGCTTCTAGGAATCCCCAATCACATAAATTGCTAGACCTGTATTCTCTTATTTTACTTTTTTAAGAGAATGGAAAAACCTCTTATTCTTATTCTTGGAAATTATGTTTTAAAATTATGTTTTAGAGGACGTCATTGATACTGTAGTAACGTGCCTGCATATATGCTTATTAGCAGCCGCTGTTATCCAGAGCGATGTACAGTATATGAAAGCATGCAGTCCCCTGGGATCTAACCCACAACCTTTGCGTTGTTACCGCAATGCTCTACCAACTGAGCCATAGGACTGTAGAAGAGAGTGTTTTCCCCATCTCCCTGTCTTTGTTCTCCGCTCTGTCGTTTAGTCCCCTCTGTACCAGGCCAGCGCTCGTCTGACGGACCCCAGGTGAACGGATCAGAGCAGTGACAGGGTGTTCTGGGTTATGGCTCGCGGTCTGCAGGAGGAATATTTACCCTGGTAATCCATTCCCTGAACAGCAGGGAAGACCTGGTTTGAGTTACGCACACAGTCCCGCTCACACCCACAGAGAGACTGTATTCACAAGTAAACCGGTGTAAACACAGCCTTCTGTATAACACACGGACTCTTGGTTTGAAAAGATGCCGCTACCACCTTAGTCACAGTGGCGGAGATATAGACAGTGCAGGCCTGGGGGCCCGTGATCTGAGAGGGCCCCTTTTTGCACAGGCCCTTAAATTTGAGACACCCATTAAGCGCCAGAGAAAATATACTTCTGAGTTTCAAGCATATAACTATCAAGAGTCATCTGCTTTATATATCCATATATATATAAGCAAACTCGTCTCTATCACTACTACATTTTCTTCATACAATAGTCTCATCATGTCAAACTTAGACTATATGCCAGATAACATATTGTAATCTATTCAATTAAATAATTTGTGGCCATTTCTTTGGTATTAGTGCTATTTTCTGATATGCAAAGATTTCTGGGAAATGTATGTTGTTGTCCAATGTCAGCTAAACACACATGGTCACCCCGAGTAGCGTTGTTTTGTGAGTGGGTGGGCGCATCAGTAACATGCAAGTCTATTTCTGATTGGCTGTTTGTGTTGTATTTGGGTAAGTAGAAGAAACGGACACAAATGATAGTTTTATCGGAAATAAATCTCATAAGTTTATCATCGTTATCGTGGCAAAGTTTATCGTGAAAATTATCGCCGTCATTTTATCGCCCAGCCCTACCCCCTGGTAATGTCTACCTTCATTGAGGTGTGTACGTTTTCTGTGAGAAATGTATTGTCAAGCTCACGTGCATTCACTGCTGTCTATGTTCTAAAGCTCTGGTTTGCCCTCCCTACTATTATTGACTGTCAAATATCTAGGCCTAATGGTGCAGCATGTGCATGCATGTGACTGAGGGTGAGAGGGGGCCTGTAAAAAATCTTGCACAGGGGCCTGTCATAACTAGCTCCCCCCACTGCTTAGTCCCCACTGCTGTTAATAATACATATTAAAAAGGAATGAGCTATTAGTGACAACTTAAGAATATGTTTCAGAGGGCCAACAGTTGTATGATGAATAAGAGAAATTATACATCATGGCCAAGGCTGAAAATCCATAGCTGTGAAACATATTGATTTAAGTTAATAGGGGGGAAGAATCAGTTGTTGAGATCTTGTCATGCTCCATCACATTCATGAATCACTCTCTGTTTTTAAAGGATGTGGCCTCAATTAAATGTTCATTAACAAAGCATGTTCTTTTCAAGCTAAGGATGGCTAATGGATGCTTAAAATACACTATGTAGTGATCCCCAGGTAAAACTGTTGACTTATTAAAATGTAATCAACGGTCTCCTGATTGAGCAGCTTTTGTTCACCTAAGCTCCTGGGAAAGATCATGTTTTACTGCATGTGATTGATCACATGAAGCTGTTTTTGGTGATGGCATCTACAGGGGCACAAGACACAATGACTGTCAAAATGACCCTTTGCTGTGCCAGGACATAAGAGTACCATTGTACGGCTAAAGCCTGGAATCCACATGTTCCTCCATACCTGGATAAGTGTTGAACGCCAGGTCACAAGTTACAGATATACATCTCTTTCTTTCTTTGTAAAATCAAATGTCGGGAAAATCGTAAATGCAGCACTCAGGTTAGCACAGCCTGGCACATCCACTTCCTTTGGTTTGGCTGAGGCACGGGATTCTGGATGGAATGGCGGACAGTTGGACAGGCAGGCTGTGTGTGTGTGTGTGTGTGTGTGTGTGTGTGTGTGTGTGTGTGTGTGTGTGTGTGTGTGTGTGTGTGTGTGTGTGTGTGTGTGTGTGTGTGTGTGTGTGTGTGTGTGTGTGTGTGTGTGTGTGTGTGTGTGTGTGTGTGTGTGTGTGTGTGTGTGTGTGTGTGTGTGCCCATGTCATGATGCAACTATAGCCTTTATTGTCTGTGAGTATGACATCTCACGCCCCACACTCATTCTTCAGGTATTCTTTGTCTAATTTTTGTATTTGTTTTTTTATTCATCCATTTAAAGCTGCAAGACCAACGTGCTATGATGGAACCAGGTACCTTTAAGAGATGATGGTAGGGTTATGTCTGTAGACAGCGGCGGTCATGTGTTAACATGTTTGACTGGTACTGATCTGTCCTTTCTGTGTTTGTGAGTGAGGACCCCAGGGGTAATGGAGCATTAAATGACTGCGTTCTGCTGCTCTTAAGAGGCCCCGTTGCAGCAGGATGTGTTTGCACTGCTGAGCCCCTATAAAGGTGCTGCTCTCACTAAACATGTCTGCTTCTGTAATCAATCTTCCCAGCATTCCCCCAACATCGCAGGGGGCCATCGTCCATGTCTTTGAAGCTGACTGATGATCCTGCCAGTGAGACGTCTCAAATACGAGCCCTGGATCGCACGCGGGCATTTTTGCGGAGATGCAAGTTCCAAATGTTGGCTTCCTCATGTTGCCTTACGTCAGGGCTACCCGAACCCCTGTGGCGTGTGCGTGTTTGCGTGTGTGTGCTCGCGTGCCTGCATGTGTTTGTCTGTGTGTGCTCTGTGTGCGCGCGTGCATGTGGTTTGTGTGTGTGTGTGCGCGTGTGTGCCTATGTGTGTGTGTGTGTGTGTGTATGTGTTGGTTTTCATTGTAGTTTTCCAATCAAGTTTTAACTTTCAAAACTTTTACCAGCAGATGCTCTGGAATACCTCTGTCAGTTAAATCACTTTCTGCGAGAACAGACTGCACCCTGGGTGTGTCTAACAAAGTTTGGCCGGGACTCCAAAGTGGTGGGACACAATTGACACAATCTGTGCTCCCAGCAATTTGGTATTCACAGCTCTTTGAAAACTTGTATATTCTTTCTACATCATGAATTACAACACGATATGAGAACAAATTACAAAAAAGATGCTAATTTATTATGCTCATGTGAATGTACTGTATATACACTCATATTAATATTAATCAGAGTATTCATTTCCCCCCCCCCAGTAATACATATGGCACGATTATGCTGATAATTTATATGTTCATAAAGCAGTACCTTCTGGTCCTGTGTGATTAAACAATAATAGGAAGCAGATATTCTCATCATTCCAGTCATTTGCTGGGAGAACATGACCGTGCCAAATGTTCCCTGATTAGCACTGGGAGCCAGCTCTCCCACGCAGTGTCCGTCCCCCCCTTGGGGTGGGGGGGGGGGGGGACCACGGAGCTGGAGCTAGCTTGGTGAAATAAGAGAGCTACATGTGCCAGTTAGGCCTTTATCACCGCAGCGGGAGCAGCAATGTGTGGTCATATGACCTTCTCCTCGGGTGTGTCACACATCTAGCAGGGCTTTCTGATTGGTCTTTAGTGAAAAGAACTGAATAGGTTGTGGATGGACTAAGTTTAAGCGTAACTTCAGCCTGTCTTTAACTAGTGTTGGTTTTACTTTCAGGACAAACATGGTTTGGCAAGTTCAGCAATCACCCAAATTTAACTTGCCAAACTGAATTTGTGAAGAATAACACAAACGTGTGCGTTTATTTGTCAATTTAAAGCTAATAATAATAATAATAACTTATATTTATATAGCACCTTTCAAGGGACCCAAGGACGCTTTACAGAGTGAATCAAACAAACAATTAAATAGAAAAACAGAAAAGAGAAAATAAGTAAAGTAAAGGTGGCCGGGGATGACAGAACAGCTAAAGGCCATAGGCCATAGTGAGCAGGTAGGTTTTGAGTGCTTTTTAAAAAATGTCCAAGGAAGCAGCGTTGCGGATCTCTGCTGGGAGAGAGTTCCAGAGGGTGGGGGCAGCAGCACTAAATGCTCTGTCCCCAAAAGTCCGGAGGCTGGTATGGGGGATGGAGAGCAGACCTGTGTCAGAGGACCGCAGATTCCGAGAGGGGGTGTAGGGGTGAAGGAGGTCTGAAAGGTACTGACAAATTTTTAAATGTGTAGCTTTTTGTCTGAAAGCTACAGACAAATATGGATTGAGTGCTGGGGCCTCACAGGTGCCAGTAGAGACAACCTACAAAACTGAATTGGACTTGAACTGCCTTCCCAGAGAATATATTTTCAGTCATATGTTTCTTTTTTTGAAGGGGGGGGGGGGGGGGGGGGGCGGGGGGGCGGTTAGGGGGGCTAGCTCATTGTGTACTGCAGGACTCAGGGAACAGTGGTTCGGATTACCTGATTTAGACATGTCTGCGCATCTTTGATCTGTGTACATTGGTGTGTGCGTGTGCGTGTGCGTGTGCGTGTGCGCGCGCGTGTGTGTGTGTGTGTGTGTGTGTGTGTGTGTGTGTGTGTGTGTGCGTCTGTGTGTGCGTCTGTGTGTGCGTGTGTGCGTGCGTGTGTGTGTGTGTGTGTGTGTGTGTGTGTGTGTGTGTGTGTGTGTGTGTGTGTGTGTGTGTGTGTGTGTGTGTGTGTGTGTGTGTGTGTGTGTGTGTGTGTGTGTGTGTGTGTGTGTGTGTGTGTGTGTGTGTGTGTGTGTGTGTGTGTGTGTGTGTGTGAAGGTCAGCACCCGCCCTCTGAACCAGTCTGAGACAGTGTTTTATTTCAGTGGGCCTGGCAGACCTCTGCAGGGTTAATGTGTTTCTGCCCTGGGCAGGCAGCCGATGCTCACCCTGAATGCATTGACATTTACTACGGTCACGTCTGTGCAATGCAACATCCAAGTTCGTAGTTCTGCAACAACAAATGGAGTGGACAAGAAGGCTGGAAAGGATTATTTCAAAAACAGAAAGAAAAAAATTCCAGAATCACAAATTTTGCTTTAATCTATAAATCTGCACAAAAACCATTGCTGGACTATTGGTAATTTTTTATGCGTTTCAACTGCTGGACCGTACAAATTAGATTAGCCAATCAGAAAGAGAAACTGCCTCCAGGCAAAGTGAAACTATTAATTAACCACAAACCAAAATATCAAACTTGGAAGGAATATTTATTCATGTTCTCATTAAAATAACAAAGTGGTTTTCTTTCTTGCCCTCATATTTTTCATATTACATTTGTTCCTACTTGTATCATTTTGCCAAATATAATACAATTTAAAATCCTTTACAGAACACAATAGTATTTATTTTCTTTGGACCATGTCGTATGACTGTCACAGATTCTGTATTAACATGGAACATGAACTGGAGTGTTTGTTTCTTGAATTGGTGAGTGATCCTGTGGTCCCAGTTGCCCATTTCGCCATCTGCAGTGTTTCACTGTGACCTGGTTTTGTGCAGGCCTTTTTAAGAATGAAGCACTCAGCTTAGTATTTTTTTTGCCACCATTTACCTTAGTTTTTATGGTTAGAATCTCATTTCATTACATATTTGTACATGATTCATTGAGAGATTGAGTACTCCGCAGTGTCACCATGTACCCTGCTCCTGCTGAATGGCTGGAGCTAAGCAGGTATGTGCTTGGTTAGTACTTGGATGGGAGACCTTCTGGGAAAACTAAGTTGCTGGTGAAAGTGGTGTTTGTGGGAGGTGATCTTCCCTCTGGTCAAATAAACCTCAATGTCCTAGTACAGTCATGGGGACACTGTGCTGTAGGAGATGCAGTCTTTCAGATGAAAAATTAAACCAAGGTCCTGACTCACTGTGGTCAAAGAGTAGAGGGTTCCCCGGTGTCCTGGTTAAATTGCCAACTTGCCACCTAATCATCCCGACTTAATTGCCTAAAAATTGTTCTCTCCCTCTCCACCTCAGCTGATGTGTGGTGAGGATTCTGGTGCTAAATGGCTGCTGTGCATCACCCAGGTGGGTGCTACACATTGGTGGTGGTTAAGGTGAGCTTCCCCCTCATCACTGTAAAGCGCTTTGAGTGTGAGAAAAGTGCTATGTAAATGCAGTGAATTGTTATTATTATTTGATTACTTTTTTTCAGCACTTGTAAGAACTCACTAGGAACTTTCATTTTACACATATTCAAAACAATAGTAAGCAATAGCACTAGAATAGAAGGTATGGCGCTAAGTGATGTTAGCAGTGGTTATCAGTTAGCAGAGGCTGTGGTGCTATTCGGTGGCTGTTGCCATAGCAGAGGCTAAACCTTTATAAATCATTCCCAGCTCTTCCATCCAAGACTGTGCCAAGCATTCTCAGAGCTGTCTGAAATGTTTTTCTAACGGCACCAGGACTAATGTCTTGCTCTCTGTTGTCCCGACCTGACAGGAATCCTGCCCCCCCAGTCACCAGCTCCTGCAGTGAGGGAGGGTGTACAAGCCTCTGATGTGGGTCTGCAGTGAGCCTTGTGAACTTGCAGGTGTGGCCGAGTGCAGATGGACTGCAGTTTCTGGCCTGAAACACAGCCAGTCCAGCTGGTCTGAGTTCAGATGTCTTCTGGCATGATGTCACTCTGCTTATATCATCAGCAGTCCCCTGCAGTCTTGCTCATGTGCTGCAGGCCCCTATTTTCTATTCTTTTGAAAAAGACTTGGGATGTTTTATGGTTTGGTCTTGATCCACCCCCATTCATAAATAGTCTGATCCTGTTTTTTTTCATGCTAAAAATAATATTACCATGAAAACGACAATATTACTTTGCAAGTTGATCCACCAAAGGGACACTTACATGTTGTGACATATTTTAGATGAGATGGCTCTAGACTAAACCATGGGATACTTCTTTTCATTTTAACTACATTCACATTAGGGATGGGAATCGTTAGATTTTATTGATACCGATGCCATTATCGATTCCACTTATTGATCCGATTCTTTATCGATTCCTTAAATATTATTTGCTCCCAGGCTATTAAAAGACCAACTATTACTATTACTATCGGGTGGTCATCTAAAATGGATTATATAGAAGTACAAAGCATTCGTTTTTCATTCATATTTCTTAGTCATATCATGGAAAATATTTATCTGCTATATTTATGACTGCACAAGTGGCAGAGTATCCAATAAAACAGTCAGAATTGTATAATTCTGTAAATTGAAATGGCATTATAAATGGCATGTGGCTTGATTGATATGAGTGCTTAAAAATATCAGACATCAAAGAAAATAAGAGACACCGGAAAATAATGAAAAAGGATGCGAGAACAGAGGATAAATCAGTTTAACGTTATGTCAAAAAAGATGGCTAAAATATTGTTGTTTAACCACTGCTCTGTGAATGGGATATTTAGTAGTAACAAAGATCACAAACTTTACTTATGAGTTAGTTACGCTTCTAGGCATGTTTCACAAAGCTGCACTGTAACGTTTGCGTTGGTTTCTGTATCACCAGAACAGTTTAAACTGTCACCATCTCATTTAGCCTATACATGTACATGGAAGAAAGATTAGATCTTTAACGTTACCTGAGGCAAGCTGGCTTCTCTTATTAGCTGAAGATGACGAAGATTGAAGATTATTATTTAGCTAATTTAGGTTAGTTATTCGCTTTCCAAATCTAGACTACTCATCTGTGCATGGCCAAGCAGGCAATCGTTGTCAGATTAGTCTACCGCCAATCAAAATACTTTAGTTTTACACTTGTAGTTTGTTATAGGCTCCCGAGGGAAGTCCACACACTCCACAAATCTGTTGAATAGTTGATCATTTCCGAAGACGATCACAAAATGGAGTTTACGCAAACAGATTTTCTATTGATTTTTAAATGATAGTAGCCTAAATTAGTTTTTAAAAAATGATGTTCACATTTTATATTTTTAGACGGAGCGCCAAACTCTGCCTGCCAGCATGCGCTGACTGAATGAAAAACGACGGCGCGCATGACGTGACGTTGTTTTGCTACGCGTAGGCTAGCTGCTGGAATCAATAAAATAATTGATAAGCTTGAAGGCGTACGATTCCGAGGAATCGGACAACTTGGAACCGGTTCCTAACGGGAACCGGTTCTCGATTCCCACCCCTAATTCACATGCTGTGGATACAAATGTTTTTTTTTCCTCTTGGAAATTATGTCCTAAATTTCTTCTAAATGGCTAGATATGAAGGGAGTTGTGCATTAATGTTTATCTTGATGGAGATACTATTATTTATTCATGAAGTAACACGTATGAGCAGGGAGATTTTACATTTGTTTGCTTTGCCTTCAAAGTTGGAAAAGGACTAAAATGCCCTTATCCCTTATTTGAATCTTTTTAAAGTTGTGCGTAAGAAGACTGCCATATTACCAGTGGTTCATGGTGGTTCATGGTTGAGAGAAAATGGTACAGGTTGTGCAGTCAGGAATACTCGCCCATCTGTGGTCTTCTTTTTGTATTTAGTCCTATATGCAGAAAAACTGAGTCGGTATGGGAAATAATGTATTTTAAGGACTGCAATCATTCACAGAGAGCTGTTAATGATGTGGAAGGTGGCCAGTGTGTCTGCTGTGGTCTCACCTGGCGGGCAGTGCAAGCGCGAATCGCAGTCTACTCTTATCCCAAAATTGTATTCCGCTCTAGTAAAATTTAACTGGGCTGCTCCCTGTTGACATGACGATATTGCAACCTCGCCACCAGCCGGAAAATAGAGCCCCGAATTTGCAGTTTCGCTGCTCGATCTGGACTGACACACCTCCACCAGTGACTCTCCTTCCACTACCGGCACACGGCGAGTCAAGCGAGCTCAGGAGCGTGAAAATACATGCCGAAATTGTCACTTCGCCAATGCGCTGGCTCGCCACCCGCCATGCGCCAGCCGCCATGCGCCAGCCGGAAAATATAGCCCATAAAGTTTGAATATTCATGGTATGGAGCTATTCAAGGTTTTAAATTTGATGCAGTTAGCCAGTGAAGGAGGGGTGTGATGTGTGCACACTTTGGGGAATTCTGGATTAGCTCACTGGGGTTTCGTAGCACAGGCAGAGAGATCAGCAAGGAACAAGACAAAGCCATGGCCCTAGGTGACTGTTGGGTGAAACTAAAGCTATGTTGCTGAGATGTTCAGTTTGAGATCCAGAATACGGCCATTTCCGTCTGCTGTTTTGCATCAAAGCGAGTGCATACATGTGTGGGAGGATGCTCATGTGTTTGGGGGACCTGCGAGTTTGTCTCCAGCTTTCTGGCCTTGAAGCTGAAAGCTTGGCCACAGTTGCTCATTGGGAGTACAAACTAGAAACACAGATAAGACAAACTGTCTCTGTTAGGACTGGGTGTGTCAGTGGGGGTTCTACCAAAATAGAGTAAAAGCAGAAATGTTTGCCTAATTGGTTCCCATAACTGATATGTCATGTATAATTTGAACTTGTCAAAGGTCACAAATTCAATGGTGCTGGAACCTGATGCTGAATAATAATAATAATAATAATAATAATAATAATAATAATACTGTTTTTTATATAGTGCCTTTCACAAACCCAAAGTTGCTTAACTGTAAAACTGGATAAAGACAACACACAGGTCAAAAAAAGAAAATGTCATGCATTAACAACAGCACAGTTTACAAAAGTGAAAAAACAAGAAGGGGAGAAGACAGTAGGACCTAGGGAGTGGGATGGAACGTGGCTGAAATGGTAAGTTTTACATGTCGTGTGTTGGCTGAAAAGGTAAGTTTCACATGTACTGTGTTTGCTGAAAAAGTCAGATTTATATGCAGTCTGTTTGCTGATATGGTGTTTTACATGTAATGTCTTTGATGACATTGTAAGTTTTACATGTAGTATGTTTTTTGAAATGGTAAGTTTGCATGTAGTGTTGGCTGAAAAGGTATGTTTTAGCTGGGATTTTGATGAGATGGTAGTGCAGACACAGATGTTGTAGCAGTGAATTCCAGAGTTTGGGGGCCATGGCACAGAAAGACCTGCCTGTTATGTATGTATGTTGCCCCATTAGTGCGCCCTTGTGATCCTTTTGTATGCTGACTTGTTTACTTCTGCTCACCCAGGTCTTGATTGGTAATTGCAGACACCTGTGGTGGACTTCCCGGGAGCGTATATACCTGTGTGTTCATTTCCACGTTGGCTTAATCATCCACGCTACCAGCTTTTCTGGCATGCTGAATGTGATTGTAATACTTTACTGTGGTGTTTTCAGGTTGTTTGGTAGCCGGTTACTACATTTTGTATCATTTTGTTATAGTTGTTACCAGGTTGTGCTGTTGCGTGGTTTCCTAGTTTTATTTCTGCACTGTTTTCTGTTAAAGCCGGTTTTACACCTTTGCATTGTGCGAGCATACTTTGTGTCTTTGTATGCTACTTTTTGTTTATGCAGTTAACTGTGACAAACCATTTTTCCAAAAAGGGTTGTTTTCGGTAGTACTTAAGTAGTAGTTCGGAATTTTGGACATAATGTCTCGATTACGACTTACCCGTGATGTAGCTGATTGATGGAAACCATTTTCAGCTAATTCCATGCTGTCCTTTCTTTAGGACATACACACGTTGCTAATGCTAGCGCAACTCTAAGGTAACCGGTAGCATCCACTACCAAATGCACTTAAACACTCCACAGTGCACCCAAAGCAAATAAAATACGACGAAAGTCTATCTGGGTTATTTTGAGTGTTTATACCATCATTTTTGAAGTCAAACTATCATTGAATCTTTTACTTTGTGCTAACCTATATTCTCTGTGGAAGTACGGCAGCGGAGCGAACGTGGTCATTGCGACTTGTTGCTCTTCTTTGTTGTTGTAGTCGACCAGTAGTCGACCGGCACTACATTCGTAGGTAACGTAAAGTATCGCTCCGCCGCCGTACTTCCACAGAGAATATAGGTCAGCACAAAGTAAAGGATTCAACGATAGTTTGACTTTAAAAATGATGGTATAAACACTCAAAATAACCCCGATAGGCTGTCGTCGTATTTTATTTGCTTTGGGTGCACTGTGGAGTGTTTAAGTGCGTTTGGTAGCGGATGCTACCGGTTACCTTAGAGTTGCGCTAGCAGTAGCAACGTGTGTATGTCCAAAAGAAGGGACAGCATGGAATTAGCTGAAAATGGTTTCCATCAATCAGCTACATCACGGGTAAGTCGTAATCGAGACATTATGTCCAAAATTCCGAACTATCCCTTTAAGGCTTTTTGGCTACATTGCTGTATTTTACTAGTATTTTGGCTCTTTGAAGTGCACTTTTGTCTTGTGATGGTGCTCGGATATTTAATGCAATTGTGCTACAATACAGGATATTTTGTAGAAGCCAAGAGACTTCTTCTTAACTCTTTTTGTGACTTTTTGTCCTGTAAAGGTAGTCACGGAGTTAATGCGAAGTACAATATTTTATTGATGTGCTTTTATTGTAATACCGTTTCTTACATTTGGAAGTCGTTTCGAATCGTTTAGAAAAGGTTAAAAGACACTTTGATTTTCGGGAATGCACCTTCTGCACTAGTTACGTTGGCCATTTTGGAGAAAGCTGAACTTTTTTTTTTTTAAATGTAGTTTTTTTAATTGAAAGGAGTAGACCACAGTAGCATAGCAAACCTGCGGAGGACTATGTTTTGCCTTTTGCCCTGTTTTGTTTTCCGGGTGAGTTTTAAATCAGTTTAAAATGAAACTAAAGATCAGGTGAGTTAGCTGCCACTTGTGTTTCCTGTTTTTTGTTTGTTTTTTTTAAAACTGGTGCTGTCACTCCTGTCAAGATCCTTTTTTATGTTATATCTAAATCTGTTTTAGCCTATCTTGATTTTGTGGATGTTCCTGAGCTTGTCTTAAGTTCTGGGTTTGATTTACATCCCTAGACAGATTTCATGCAACAATGGCTCTTAAATGGATAAGAAGAGCAACACCAAACCCCGTAATCAGATATATAGACTTACGTTTTTTTTTCCTAAACCCAAGTGCACCTACCAGCAAGTCAAATTCCTTCCTTCTGTTAATTTTTCACTGTTTCCAGAGCTCCGCTAATTGAGATCACACAAAAAGCGCGCGGAAGCACCAGTCAGCATCAATTAAAAATCACATTTATATTCTGCTTGCCCGCACATGGACTTTCAAAGAGTGTTACTTTCATAGGAGCCACTCATCTGTTTGTGATTTAAAGTTCAGGACATGTTCCGTATTTATTTAAATGCTGCCTAACTTGAAAGGCCTGTAAACTAAACTGCAAAGTGTCTTTTTAAACATATAAATAATCTCATACTTGGCATAAATTGGCTTATAAATAAATATGTGATCTGTAAAATATTTTCTTTTTTTCTGAGGCTAGTGTATTGTAATGCCTTGTGCCTCGCTAAAACAGGAGCGTGCTGTGATTATTATGCAAAAATGTGATTGCTGCCTGAATAAACTGTGAGCCCGATAAAAGTGGAGGTCGCAATTCACAAATAAATACAACTGAATGCAGGCTACAACTCCCACCCAACTGTGCAGTCCAGCTGAGCAGTAACTTCACTAACAGTTTGAGCTCCTGCTACAGCCAGCATGTAGCAGCAGCTCATACTCCTGCTACGTGCTGGCCAGCACTCCTGAGAAAATAACTTTTCAAATGTGTACATAATACCATATTTTAAGGAACATGTTTATTTCTACAGTGATCGTGCAAACGAAGAAAAAGAAATTAACTTTGTCCTCAGATGGTCATGTCATGTGAAACTCTCTGGGAGCCCTGGAAATAGATTTTTATCACCATCTACAAGACATTTGGTCCTCATTTAGTACTCCTGCAGCTGTTTCTGATTGTGAGTATTCATCTAAAAGTGGACATTCACATCATTAGAATAAGGAATGAAACATTACTGTAACTTGTGAGGAACGTGTCAAGATGGATGTCCATGTATCTTCTGGGAATATGTGGTTACCATGGCTGTTACAGGAAGTATCCTGTAGAGTCTCACTGTTTCACCATGGGGCCTCCATCTCACCTCTGTGGGAACTAACGCATACACGCACACACGCAGTCTTTACCAGGTCCCAGAGTTACATGCACCCTCTTTACATTATCTTACAATTATTTGGCAGACGCTTTTATCCAAAGCGACGTACAATAAGTGCATTTTGAAGGTCATTGATGCGACGACAAAGCAAATCCGACAAAGCACAACTTTCTCACAGCGTAGGAGCTATCCCTAGTAAAAAACATTAGTACACACAGTCAGCTATACATTCTGAACTATAAAATTACATTACATTACATTCATTTAGCAGACTCTTTTAGCCAAAGCGATGTACAATAAGTGCAATAACCAAAAACACAACCTTAACCAGGTCCCAGAGTTACACACACCCTCTTAACCAGGTCCCAGAGTTACACACACCCTCTTAACCAGGTCCCAGAGTTACACACACCCTCTTAACCAGGTCCCAGAGTTACACGCACACTCTTAACCAGGTCCCAGAGTTACACGCACACTCTTAACCAGGTCCCAGAGTTACACACACCCTCTTAACCAGGTCCCAGAGTTACACACACCCTCTTAACCAGGTCCCAGAGTTACACGCACACTCTTAACCAGGTCCCAGAGTTACACACACCCTCTTAACCAGGTCCCAGAGTTACACACACCCTCTTAACCAGGTCCCAGAGTTACACACACCCTCTTAACCAGGTCCCAGAGTTACACACACCCTCTTAACCAGGTCCCAGAGTTACACGCACACTCTTAACCAGGTCCCAGAGTTACACACACCGTCTTAACCAGGTCCCAGAGTTACACGCACCCTCTTAACCAGGTCCCAGAGTTACACACACTCTCCTAACCAGGTCCCAGAGTTACACACACCCTCTTAACCAGGTCCCAGAGTTACACACACCCTCTTAACCAGGTCCCAGAGTTACACGCACACTCTTAACCAGGTCCCAGAGTTACACGAACACTCCTAACCAGGTCCCAGAGTTACACACACCCTCTTAACCAGGTCCCAGAGTTACACACACCCTCTTAACCAGGTCCCAGAGTTACACACACCCTCTTAACCAGGTCCCAGAGTTACACGCACCCTCTTAACCAGGTCCCAGAGTTACACACACCCTCTTAACCAGGTCCCAGAGTTACACACACCCTCTTAACCAGGTCCCAGAGTTACACACACCCTCTTAACCAGGTCCCAGAGTTACACACACCCTCTTAACCAGGTCCCAGAGTTACACGCACACTCTTAACCAGGTCCCAGAGTTACACGCACCCTCTTAACCAGGTCCCAGAGTTACACGCACCCTCTTAACCAGGTCCCAGAGTTACACGCACTCTCCTAACCAGGTCCCAGATTACACACACCCTCTTAACCAGGTCCCAGAGTTACACGCACCCTCTTAACCAGGTCCCAGAGTTACACACACTCTCTTAACCAGGTCCCAGAGTTACACACACCCTCCTAACCAGGTCCCAGAGTTACACGCACCCTCTTAACCAGGTCCCAGAGTTACACGCACCCTCTTAACCAGGTCCCAGAGTTACACGCACCCTCTTAACCAGGTCCCAGAGTTACACGCACCCTCCTAACCAGGTCCCAGAGTTACATGCACCCTCTTAACCAGGTCCCAGAGTTACACACACCCTCCTAACCAGGTCCCAGAGTTACACGCACACTCTTAACCAGGTCCCAGAGTTACACACACCCTCTTAACCAGGTCCCAGAGTTATACGCACACTCTTAACCAGGTCCCAGAGTTACACGCACACTCTTAACCAGGTCCCAGAGTTACACGCACACTCCTAACCAGGTCCCAGAGTTACACACACCCTCTTAACCAGGTCCCAGAGTTACACACACCCTCTTAACCAGATCCCAGAGTTACACGCACCCTCTTAACCAGGTCCCAGAGTTACACACACCCTCTTAACCAGGTCCCAGAGTTACACACACCCTCTTAACCAGAGAGTGGGGTCAATAGAGCAAATTTGTTAATTCTTTACTCTTCCAGCTGGACAATGATCTGGAACTGAAAGGCCAATACTTATGGGTGCCATATAGGGTGAGGGCCGGGGGGGTGTTATTTGGTGTGTATCATTGTAAGTATGGTATCAATAGAGAGGACTCAGAATGTTCTGCTCGTGTGTGCATTTTCTGTGTTTTCTATGTCTGCATGTATGTATGCTGTACATAAGTGTGTGTACATGTTTGCATGTGAGATTATGTATGATGGCCTGTGACATTAACTGAGGACTTGAAGGCAAAATACGCAAAAAGGTTTTTTTTCACGTAAAAAGCTTTGAGACTATTTACCAGTTTCAAAAAGGGTATAGGGTGGGGGTGGGAGGAGAGTGCGTGTTCACCAGCTGGTGGAATGTAGTGTCAGTAATGGGTCCCTGCCCTCCTGAAAGCCAAACCTGGCCTGACCCTGATTAATGACCCCTCGAGTTATTCACATAGCTGCATGCCTGCTGTCAGTGCCCCCAAACCAGCCCCTCAAAACCTGCCAATGAAAATACAACTGGAGTGATCGCTGGGAATTATCACCTGCTCTCCATGGCCACATTTGATCAGATGATTATCATACGATGAGGTGTGCCTGCCTGCAAACACCCCAGTCCCCGCGGGGGTGTGATTGGTCCCTCTGGTGGTGGAAGGAGGGTATGAGGGGGTTTGCGTGTCTGCAGTGGGGAGAGGAGCAGCTGTGAGGAGTATCCTTTGCCGTGTCAGCTTGTCTTTAGCGACTCAGTGTCGTTATAAATAAGAACTGTAAAAAGTGTGAAGTGCTGAAGTGCACTAGATGTTTTGTATGCGTGCGTGCGTGCATGACAGTGATGGGGGAGTGTCTTATTTTATATCACAATTATTTAACAGTTGAAGGGCACAGAAAGGGAGCCACTAATATTCTGGCTAAGGTTAAAGAGCCTCAGAGAAGGATGAACCCAACACCCAACCCAACAGGAGCTCTGTGCTCCCAGCATTCATTGTGCCTCACAGACACTCCACGCATTTTCTGGAAAACACAAATGTTTTCATAGGCAGTATGCAAGGAAATAGATTTAAAAAATCACTTACAAGATAACATTTGTTATGGAAGCATAAAGAGATCAGAAAGGCCACATGCTCTTTAGTTTGGAGAAATTTGATTAAAAACTGGAGAAACTTACTGGAAGGCTGTTTTGTAGGGAAGATTCCCATCCATATTGCCCAGTGAGACTGCAGATTCATAATCATATCAGTGTGGTGCTTTTCAGAAGGCAGGACAGAAAAGCAAAAATTAAATCAACCAAATTCAGCTGATTATTGATATCTAATAAATTCTTCAAGTATGAATGGAATGGAACGAAGATGGTTTAATTCATGCATAGTAAGTTATACTAGCTAAAAATGATAGAATATGAAGAAATATGGAGAAATGAAAGCAAACAGAATGATCAGACGTGATACAGTGAGGCAGGCTGCATGTCGGCTCAATCATGCCGGCGTCTACTGCTGCACAGGGCGGGGGTGAGTTGGGTTGTTACTGTCCTGACGCATCCTGAAACTCCAACTTTCCAGCTCATCATCAACAAATAACGAGCTGAGCTGAGATCCGAGAGGGTGACATTTTCCGCCACCTGAAATGAAACCGGCGTGCTACTTGCAGACAGTCCAGATAGCATCTCGCTAACTGTGCAGCTACCCTCATTCTTTTGGACTCTCGAGTGTCAATGGAATATGGTGCCACCCTAATTACTTTAGAATTAGGGTTAATCCACAGCTCAGGTGTCCAATGACAGTGTTGGGGTGAGGGTGTGAGTCTGTGAAGGTGTCTCCCAGCATTGAGAGGACGGAGGAGCCAGCCTGGCGCTCAGACATCAAGAAACATGGAGATGAAAGATGGAACCATATAGGATGTAACATCAGGCAACCCCTTGAAGTCTTTCAGTGTAACTGAGGACAAAGATGATTCCCTGATCTCTTTTCTTCCTGATTATACATTTTGGAAGGAGTAGAAGGGGTTGGAAAGGAATGAAAGCAGCATATGGGAGAAATGGGGGGTATTCAGAGACCATGGTGTAATCCTTGCAGGTCAGATTACTCTCCACTTCATGAGGAAAGGGAAATGAGTTAAGCCCTCTACCACAATGCTCCAGGTTAAAGCAAATCTCAAAGAAAACGAAGAAAGCAGAAGGAAACACTGGGAATAGCCTGGGTGGAAAAATCTGTTATGTGTATGGAGATGGAGGCAGCTGCTTGAAGTCAGTGATACACCTGAATTTCTCAGAATAAAACACAGCTGTATGAATGGGATCCAGAACTGATGATTCACTGTTCATGAAACAAAAAAATCACTGGAGAAATATATGTTGGAGGACCGCATCATCATCATCCCCCTGTTGGATTATTAGTGGATATTAATCTTTGGACTGAGTGGGAGTCAAAGTTGAGTAATATGAAGGAAACTCGAGGAAACTTCCTGGATCGGGTTGCTTTCCAAATGGCGGTGGAAACAGGGGTCACCAATTCAAGGCACAGCAGGAGTATATGGCCAAAGAGATGATGGAAAAGCCATGGATTGTAAATCCAAGCATGATGCCTTGCATCCTCTCACGATAGACTTGCATAAACCAAAGCAACAATGAGCTTGAGCTCCACATACACTTTAAACAAGTGTAGTACAGCCTTTCAGGGGAACTTATTTGAACAACAGAGAGCCACACAAATAAATCAGACTTCTGATCCAAACTGAAATAGGCCACCATTTCATTGCCCAGTGGTTCCCCAACTTTCCAAACCCATGACCCACTCACTGTCTGACAAAATGCATTGTCTGTACCCCTTAATAAAATGCAACCTAACATACTTTCAGAAATGTAATTCTGTTAAGATAACTCACGTATTTAATATATGAAAGAATATATAATATTTTGGTTTGGCGCTGAATGTATCAGCTCTATGTACTTCTAGTGCATGCAACAGCGTGCACTACCTATCAAACAGGGAGCACAACACATCTCCCCTACTAAACAGGCGATATACACCAAAACCCCCCAAGTCCATAGAATCAGATCCAAACAACAGGTGGAGGCTGGGGTGGTGGAGGGTGAGTAGCAAAATATTTTTTAGAACAAGAAGCAGCGAAACAAGAAGCAGCACAGCCAAAGCAGTATGGGAGAGATCTGAGTCTCACTTTTAAAAGGGGTGTTCCATTAGTGATGTGTGCACGTGATTGGTTGAGTATGAGAACATGTGTTTGCTGAGGCTGACCATTGGCCGGGCACAGCAAGAGTTAGTCGACAGAATTTGCTCTGTGCAAGTTCGCAACGCTCATTTAAAATATCAAAACAACTGCATGTACACTATAATTAGCACAGTACATATTACTTGTGCACTTGAATGTCTTTAGAAAGTGTAGTCTATAATGCATGGTAAATTATAATTGACCGACCTGGACCCCCTCTAGGATCAACCAGTGGACCATGGCCCACAGTTTGGAAAGCACTGTGACTGGTGATGCCGTCGTGCGCATGGTTCCTCCTGCCCATAGTAAGATGTGCGGTACCACAGAGATGATAGATCTGCAGAAAGTGCAGACAGGCTACTGAAAGCTGGCGCCAGCACTTGTTCATCAGCAAACATCATAACTCCTGTTTTAAACCCCATAAATCAGCTTGATTGGAGAGCGAGGGGGCACAAGCAATCATTTAAATTCAGTGTCATCAAGTGCCGCTGCAACCATGTAGATATGGTGTCTATACCTCTCTCCTCTGTCTATTGGAACGCTCACTTAACAGACGTCTCTCTTTACATTACATTTTAGCATGTAGCAGATCTATACCCTTATCCAGAGCAATGTATACAGCTGGAAATGTACTGAAATACTGAAGGGTACAATGGCAGGTAACCATTAATATGAATGTTTTATTCCAAAATAATTTTCTTTATGCAACGATACATTTAATCCCTTCACTTCTTTTACATCACTTTAATATTATTGCTTCTCTTTTTGGTCTAGACTGGACTTTATTTTAAATTTGCAACAATAAAACACCTAGGTAAAAATACAGCACCTTGCAATGCACAAAATGCTGTGGAAGCCTTGCACTTCCCAACTTTTAAATTTATCACAGAGCCTTCCGCCAAATAAAGCAGTTAAAATATAACACCAGGAATGCCACAGCGGTCAATGACCATTGTCACTAAGAAAATCAATAAATCTGTCAACATGAAATCCATATAGCTCTCCCTTTGTGATGTTTCCTAAACGTATACTGAACATACTGATATAATTTTGATATCAATATTGCAAAAGAAAATAAACACTTACTTAACTGCCCCTAAACCAATTACTCCGGAAGCTGTCCCAGCACTGCAATATTGGGTGTAATCTATAGGGGTATTATTGTCTCAAAAACTTGTTCACAAATACATGCAACTGATTCACTTTTGCACTCACACACAATTGTCTCCCAAACCAATAACTGTGGACTTACGCAATGCTTAATCACTTGCATTTATTTGTGGATTTTTTACACAATCTTCACAGCAAGATGTGCAAAGAAATCCACAGTTGTTTTTTTTTAAACTGAGTCTACTCCAAGACATCCTTTCGCTAACGCCCACATTACTCCGACGAATCACAGCAGGTTTCTCTTGTGAGGTGTGATCGTCACAGTGTGAAGGATGTAGTGTAGTGTAGTGTGTCATGTGTGTGGGCATACTTACCTGTGGGTGTCCAAACTGCCTGGCGGGATCTGGGCGTCCAGTGGGAGGGGGGAGAAGCAGACCCTGTGAAGAAGGAAAAGTATTTGTGTTAACTGTGTTTTAGCTAATGAATTAATAATAAAGACATTGTACCTTCCTTTTACTCACGTGTCGGTGAGTAGTGGAAAACTAGGGAAATGTAGATGGGTTAGCGTGGGTGAGCTCACAACCCCTGACACCAGGTCAACAGTTACTGCTTCTCAGTCAAGAGAAGCAAATGGATTTTGTCCAGCAAGTCCCCAGCAGATGCTGCAGTTGAAAGTGAAAATAAGATTTTGATTTGATCTATTATTGAATCAGTGCCAGCACTGGTCCTGTATTCCCCTCTCAAAGAGAGAGGACAGAGTAGGCTCACGGGCGAGGAGGAGTCCACAGACATGAACATTGAACTTAATACAGGCTGCCATATTTATTGTAGATACTATATGATTCAGTTAATTTGACTAATGGATATAGCCTCCACTTTTAGACCTTTAGGTCTATCCCATCAACAGGACTGAACCACACATTTTTCACATTCATGATGGGGAGGAAGTATAGTATAATGGTTAGGAAGCTGCATTGGTAACTTAAAGGTTGAAGGTTAGATTTTTGCCCTTGAGAATGGTACTCAACCTGAATTGTTTCAGTAAATATTCAGCTGTATAAATGGATTGTATGTCAAACATGTACACTGCGTAAGTCAGTCTGGATATGCCAAATGCCTTAGATGTAAAGAGCTGACAGTTGGGTTAAGGAATCACAGGGGGGGTAGGTGCCATTTAAAATAAGTAAATACGTAAGCAGTTTAAAATTGATGTCCCTCGAAACAGAGACCACTATCAAAATATTTTTCGTAGCCAGACAAGGTTATTTGACTGAACTTGAAATGAGTGTTTTCAAACAAATTTCTTATATCACTTTCATTGATCGAATGGAGTGAATAATACTGCATACATTTGAAAGAAAAGACTCACAAAAGTCCTCTCTAGCCTGATTCCATTTGGCGAAGGAGTTTAATTGTTCTGCTAAGTCAGCTAGCTATTGCTAACACCGCATATTTCCACAGTTAAAGAACCAGAATGTTTCTGCCTTACTATCTGTACCTACATTTTATTGTTTCAATGCCTATCATTTGACTATTCATGCACCCAAATTGGGTGCATCCAATTAGATTAGTGTGCCATGCCATAGCAAGCCACATTTCCTTTTTTACAGGTTCAAGTAAACAGAGACTAACCAATAACAACTGAGACTGGTCAAATATGCCTACCTTGTGATATGTGTGATACACATACTGAACCTGCTACAGGTCATCCATTAACACCAAGGGAATACAGTAATACAAGTTATGTGCTTGAATGCTGTGCTGAATTCCTGCAAAATGGATATTCTATTCTATTTGATTACCTCTAATACCAGATAGCATAAGCTACATATTACGACAATTAAACTGTTGTCCATTGTTACCTTATTGCATGGAATACTTTTTTGTGCACACAAGCATCAAAGGCAAAAATGACCTCTGTAATTTCTGACCACACAGTGCTATAACCTTGCATGAGGTTGGCTGCTTTGATGTTCTATTTCCAACGTGTTGACACGAGCCAACAAACAGGACAGATTGGTTATTTTAGACACTCACTCACCTTGGTCCCTCATTGGCATCAATCACCATAATTACTGTGGAAATGGAATTTGCCAGTTAGAGAAGGAGAGAGAAAGAGAGGGAGGGGCAGGAATAAAATTACCCCCACCTCCCCAAAAAAAAAAAAAAAACCCAAAATACAAGCATTCTTGGTGATGGATTCTCCCCTAATCGAAACAATTTGCCTAGTTTCCCAGCTGGGCTTCATGTGCTTTTGATTACTGTCTGCTATTTAGTTCCACAAAATTACATGCTGCTTAATGGACTTTTAATGGTTATAGGTTTCTTCACTTTTTAATGAGGTTCACCAGTTGGTTGCTAATGCCCTTTGGAAATTTGGCAATTGTCCAGTGTGTGTGTGTGTGTGTGTGTGTGTGTGTGTGTTTTTTTCTCCAAGTTAACAGTTTTTATTTCTTTACAGCATAAAAAAGCCAACAAGAAAGCCATTAAGCTTGCAGGGTGTTAGACAATCGTCAAATTGCCTTTCCACTGAACACCAAATTCTAATCCCAACAGTGGAATAATTTTGTCATTAAGCGTTTAATCACTTTGCTTCCGATGTTTCCGTGCTTTCCTTGTTTATGGGTGTGTGGGTTTCACAGCAGCTCCTCCCCCCTTCACCTTTTTCATTTCATTCCGTTTCTTTTTACAACAACACAAGTGCTCTTTAACAGTGGGCCTGCCTCTCCAGAGTCTATTTTGGCCGTGGCAAGAAAGATCTAGTTCAGGTTCACCACTGACTTTATCCACAGTGGCCAAGCTCACCATAATGAGAACTGCCTTTTAATGGGAGCATAAACAACTGGTTTCTTATGAGTGGCTGTTAACAGGGCCCAATTAAGTGGGGGAAAACAGCCACATTTCCTCTCACTAAATAAACCCCACAAACAGGCAGAGCAATGGTGTGACATGGCTGGACCTCCACTTAACACCACTGCAAGCAGGGGGATTCCAGAGAGTGGCACTGTCGACACAATGCACCGAAACAGGTTCCTCATTAACAGCTCAATCTCCCCAAGCCCATCACATGACTATTTCATCTATTCCCTCATTTCCAATAATTTAGATCAAAGTAATTTATGTCTGTAGTATTTCCTAATATCGTTGGTAACAAATCTGATTCAACCACGATTTGGTAAAACACAAAGCCTGACAGACTTGTGTTCTGCACACACACACACATCCATTGAAGCTTACATTCACACTGTTTCTGGATCTGTTTACCCCAATTTTAGACCTTGAAGAAATCTGTACTGGCTTTGTTCACCTATAAAATGGGATGAAAGCAGGCCTGACAGGTTGAAAGAGAACAAAGCCACTGCCTTTGTGAGGAAAAAAAAATGGGGAGCCCAAGTTCGTGGTATGGAATCGAGAGCTTAACAGACCACCCCCCCCCCCACCCCTCACCCCATAGCTCTGTGCTTCTTATTCAAAACCCAAAGCACTTCCAATCATAAACATTACAAAAATACATTTTCACTGGGTTCCAGAGCATTGACAGGCCACTAAAAAGATTTAAGTAGCATTTCATCACTAAGTCAGCAACCATGTAAAGGTTAGCTCAGTAGAAGATATAGCAGTGTGTTGTCATCAGTACAGGTGGTGAGCGAATCTGTTTGATTTACTACCCTTGTTTGTTTTATTTATTTTGTTATTTATTTTAAATATTTTAGTTTGAAAACCATTTCATGATGTACTATGATTCCACATCTATCATTTATTCCCACATTGTGTTTCATTTACAGTTCCATAAAAATTAAATACACATACACAATTCTACTACACTCTCCAAGGCTCTGTGTACCTGATGTCCCCTGGGTAATGTAGCCACAGGAAACAAGGGTGAGTTCTGCCAAAACGTTATGGCCATACTGGCGCAATGTTAGAAAAAGTAGAAAAACTCACAAATGTATGTTATTAGTGCTAAATTTAAAAATAAATCTGTCTACATCCCTATTAAAGTATAAAAATAGCCAAAACATTTATTAAGCATTAATAAAGCAGTCATAAGCAGTCAGTCAGTGTGAGGACTTAAAATTGCAACAAGTAGTGTTTTAAGGTTTGTAATAATTGCACAGGAGATGTCTCCCTAACACAGGGGCTGGGCTCTTTCTTTAGTTTACCTTTGGCACAGTTCTTTCCCCATAACGACTGGGTGCAGAAATGTTCCTGCTTCATAGCTGTAAGGCACAGCACTTTAAAATATGTCTCTAGCTTCAGTGTTCTGTACACTATCACACTCAGGATTGACAGTGCCTCTCCCAGTGGAATGAAGAAGTCCTTCTGGACACCAAATAAATGCACATAACTTGCCATGTCCCGTCGTAAATGGAGCTATGATTGGTGACTTGTGCCAGGGAAGACTGTGATGGATTGTGTTTGTGTGTCATGCTCTGTCATGTTTAACATGCTTCATTTTGGCTTGAAACTTTCCTGAAAAAAAATAAACTGAACAAAAAGCAGTTTCCTCTCAAAGAGAATCCTCCCAGAAATGAAATCCTCACACCTTCATCTGAGGATTGGTGAGATTTCAGGGAATGTTAGGTGCCTGTTTATTTGGGGCTATGAACAGGAGTATGTAGTTGGCAGCCATTCCAAAGTTTCTCTCAACAACAGGGGAGGGGGTTTGGGGTGTGCTGTCTCTTATTACCCCCTCATTTGGATCTGTCAGCACTCTCCAGCACTGTCTCTTTAAAGGAACATGTGTAAAAAGTGTGTGCCTGTGTGTGTGTGTGGTTTTTTTGTTGTTTTTTTTACAGTTTCTAACCTCTTTGGTATTTCAGTTTGTTGTAAAAGAGGGGGAAAAAAACCTGCCCCAGGAAACATTCTTTACCTGTGTTTAATAGGCTCATATTTAAACTATGTACTGGACGGGGCACAACAACCTGAATTCTGTTATCTATAATGACTTGCTCACATGTTTGACACACAGCTACATGAGAAGCCGACAGTGCACACACGCATGCACATAAACATGCACGGACACACACATACACGCATGCACACACGGGAAGGAATGGCAGATTAACTTTTACGAGTATTTCATCTTTAGAAAAGTGAGGCACTGTATAAATTTATAGCCCTCATTAAAAGGTTTTGTGCTGGGGCTTTTGCTATAATTGGCTCAGCTGATACCCAAGCCCTGCCTGGCCTCAGCTTACTACAAGTTAGAGCATATCTGGAATGTCCTCGGATCAGTCTCGGAACAGGGCCTTTTTCTGTGACACCCTGCTACTGTAGAGGGCAGCAAGAGACTGCATCTTTCTCTGACAGTATCAACGTCAACACACAGAAACAAAACACTGACCAAAAACCACCCACAGAAGGGAGATTCAGATAGGCATGATAAAGCTTTGGGGCATTGTTAACCAACATAAACCACACCCCACCTCACCAACACCTCCACTCCCACTGGCATGTAATAGTTTTACATTATGATGCCCTCTTTTGTAATAAATCACTGTCTTATGAAGCCAACACTGGACAAGATGTGTGATTGCAGGCACTTCTGAGAAAATGATTGCCTAATAATTGCGTCACTGAGGTTTGATGCAAAAAAGCAAAAACTATAAATGATATGCTGCACGTGTGAGTTTAGACAGCGTGACTGTCTATTAAGATACTTCACACTGTGAACATCTTTTGTACACCATTGAGTTGAGTTTGACAAGCCTGCCTTTGGTGGTGATGACTGTCTTTATATGTGATGTGTTGTCATTACATTCGGTGTGACGATTTATCCATTTTGGTATTAAAAGACACATGCTCTCACAGACAGTTGGTATTAAAAGGCACAAGCTCTCACAGACAGTTGGTATTAAAAGACACAAGCTCTCACAGACAGTGGTGTTGAAGCGAGGCTGCTGTCTGCGCGTTGCTTTGAGGATACAGTGCAGATGAGCGTGCCAAACAAAGGCTGCATTTGGCAAAGAGATGAATGAACGGACAAAATGTACAAGGATGTCCGGCATTGGTCCAAGCAGGGAACACAGAGCAGCTTTGGTCAGACGCACTGATGTAAACAGCAGAGGCGGCGCGTAAATACTGCCATGATTGGGACACACACATGTTTGTTTTATTACTGAACGGGGAGACGAGATGGCTGTGATCAGCTGCCAAAACCTCCTCCAGTCCAAACGGTGCTTGACATTTCCCCCGCAAGTTAATGGCATCGCACCCGCGTCAAGTGTCTTTATAACACTTCAGAGCCTGAAACAGAGGCCCATAAGTTAATCTGTAATAAACTTCGCCACTGCTGTCCTCCAGATCCGGCCCCCAGTTAAACATCTCAATTTAAAATTCACCCACTATTAACAGAGCCCGATATGAGGAATCAGCCAATAAACATGGGAGAAAGGCAACTTCTGTTCCAGAAGCCCCCTTTTTGCTGTGTCGGCTATATTTGGTGACATGGCCAAAAGTGGCTGAGAGATTCAGCTGCTGAGGTGAGCCTGCTGAGCTGGTGGATGCGTTTGTGGCAGTGATTATCTCTAGTAGTGCGAACTGGGTTGGGTGGTTGACTCTCAGGTGGTTTCTTAGATTTGTCGTCTTAGGATCTTCAACCTTTTTCAGACAAATGCAGCAAGTCGCCTCCTCTGGAGTTTTGGGTTCTCCTTGGTCATTCGGCTCAAACCTAAAATGTGCCCAGATGGGCCAAGTCACGTGGGGTTTGGCAGTCAGTTTTTCACTCCGCCTATTCTTCCTATTCGCCTATACTCTTGTCAAGAGCATCTCTCACAGCAGTGCAGTTTTAATTAAAAAGAAAACAGTAAAATAAACACAAACTATGAGAGTTTATGGAATCAAATGATTATATAAATGAATTGTTCATATAATCACAATCCCCTGATGATACAAAATCATAGAACGTTGGCTGGCTTCAACAATTCTGTTTCAGGGGAGGGAGTATGGATTGGAGGTAAATAACTGGCTGTAGGCCGGGCTGAGTTATGGACGTGTTTACCTCAGGGTCCTTGAACAGGCACAGGAGTGGCTCTGCTTCTGTAGTTAATCACTGGAACATGCCCATGGATATGCCACCATTCGTCTTACTGTTCTGGTGAGTGTCTGCCCAGGGTACATTATTCCACATATATCAGCCCTCCTTCACCAAGGTTTACTACACAGTGAGACATGCTTTATTCCACAAACACCCCAAAATCTGATCTCTCATCCTTATTGCATCCATATTCAAATTTATGTTCATAATAAGTTTGGTAATGTATCAAGAATAGACTTTCTTACAGTTATTCTTTCTGTATTTCTGCTCAGAGGTGAAAATTCTCAGGTTTCAAGTTTCCATCCAACTGTAGAATGTCTTTACAAAGCCAAACAAGAAATCTCAAGCTCAGCCAAAAGTAAATTTTAAACTTTAATATTAGATCATGTATTAATATAATTTATGTCAAACTTACAAAAGAGAATTAGAAATTTAAAGTGAATTTAAAAAGTGCTGACACCGTGAAGCTCACACCTGAGGGTTTCTGGGACACGTGTGCTGATTAGATCAAGTGCCAGGCTGTTCCAAACTCTCATGGTATATCCTGTCATTTGATTGGATAACCTACAGAGCTCATTTTAAAGCCCTTTATAATTGAATCCCAGTAACCTTATTAGCAAAGTTTGGAAATGAGACAGTGCTGGTTTCAGGCATTGAGCAGTCAGTGTATTCCTCTCTTCATGCTTTCAGTATTACTTACCTGTCTGTCACCCTAAAGGGTGCAAGTACAAAATCAAATACAATTCTCAAAGGATTTCAGATTTTTCAGTGGAATACTATCCTGTTAAAAAGGGCAGTTGTGCATGTCAATGTGCATGAGCAACCACTGTAAACCATAGTCCATAGTTAATGTTAAAATGTTAATGATATTAAACTTGTTTACCCAATTTGTGCCCTATGATTTCCCACATATAATTATGTAGTTCGGAAGTGGCTTGTGCTGTAAAAACAGTCTAATACATTTCTTACTTTTTAATTCAAGGTCTCAGGAACATTTACTTTTAAATGTTGCATTAAACGAAGCACAGAATCACAGATGGTGTTTTTTCCCTTCTTTTTATCGGATAAGGTTGAGATTTAGAATACTACCAGAAAGGTACCAGATGAGGTTAGGTAGCCAACGCAAAGCTAAGTAATGTAACTAAAGATTGGTTAAACAATGCACTACGTAACATGTTAAGAATGCCCTGTGTGATTTGCATTTGGCACCTACAGTGGGTATAAAAGGGGCTTGTATCCTGCACTATGGGTCTTGTCTCTGTAATTGTAAAAAGTTCCATTTGTACCCCGCAAAATAAACCACAATGAGTTTGGCTCAAGATCCGCCTGGAGTGTCTCCCCTTGAAATTGTTTCAAGAGTTATACTTACAGTACATAATGATGGACCTGCTATGTAAAAAGCATAGAATAGTTAATTACAAGAAGAAATATAGACACAGAGGGAAGGAAAACAAAGGCGTATTCATTCTTGATTGTGAATTGAACCACAGCCCCAAGCTCCCGCTGTGAGGACTGGGCCGGGGATGATTGTGCAATTAAAGCTCTCTGTGATAATGCTAATTTACCCCAATCTCCACAGGAGCCAGTGTGATGAATGAGTTTATGTTACTAATGTTGCATCTTTACATTCTGAGAACAGTTTGGCTCTAGGTTTTCATGGGTCCAGAGCCAGGAACTTTGAATGCCACCGTACCTCTTAACTCTCACCCTCTCCTTGTCCGTAACAGTGATGGTTAACCAATGGATGAGCTGGATCCTCTGGAGACCAACTAACACAAAATCCCACAGGATGCCTGCTGAATGCTAACATTTATTCACAAAAAAGATTAAACCAAAGACATACTGTTTTATATTGTGTTACACTATAATAAAATAAAGTACATGTACTAGAATGCTCCAGCACTGAAAAACATGGTCACCATTGTTGTAAAATGCTTGGGAAAATATCTAAATATACAGAGGTTTTCATATATTTAGGAGAAGGATTATATTTTGGGTTCAAATGAAAGGTTAAAATTGGGTGAAATTATTTTTAGTATAGCAGTCAATTTCTTTTTATGATTCTGTTTCCTGACAGTCTGTAGTATAATATTACCTTAGTGGTGCTTTGTGGCTTATTGGCTCAATACAGGCCTTAAACCCTGAGTGGGCCATTTGCGTGACCTCTTATTGGTATAACAGCCATTAACAGTCAATAGGATCCAGTTCAGGCCCGGGGAGGGGAGAATTAAACTGTGCGTTAGGCAGTTATATTTCTCTCTAGTTATTCACACACTATCACAACTGCACATAAATAGGAAGGGCTTTGAGGAACTCAAGACTGTGAGAAATATATGAGTGTGAGGTTTGGATTGAATGGGTAGCAGGGTATTTAAACGGCCTTGGCTCTGCTCCCCAGGTAAACTAAACAGGCGAGCATGCCTGGCCCGGCCGTTGCAATGTCTGCGGTCTTACTGGATGTCACGTTGGAGAGTGTCCTCTGTAGCAATGACAGCCAACTCCACGGTTTGTGAATAACAGTGTGAATAACAGTCTCTATTCATTCAGACTCCATATCAACTCCTCTTAAATATCTTAAATAATCTAATTGCAATGCTATGTATGTAGTGAAGGACCTGTATGTCAATGCCAGAAACTAAACTATTTTTAAAGTTTGGCTTCTTTTTGACCAAACATTTACATTACCCTTGATCATCTCGTGTCCATTTTGTTTCTCAACTTGACTGCTGTTGGAAGGAACTTGGTAGTAGCCTATGATGTTACATTTCTGATGAACATATTTTATTTTTGATAGTTGATTTTATTAGTTGTATTTCCTGAATAATATGTTTGTTACTTTTCATGTAATAATTGAGGAATTAGGCAGGCTGCATATAGCCTGATTATAAATAGTACATAATATCATCAGTAATACAGTTAAAAGAAAATACATAAAATAAGTCAATTAATAAATCATTAATATTTTTGAGTGGTTTTGCAAATATCTAAATGTCGGAAATGACACAAGATTAAATCCAACCTGAGCGCTTCATTCATCACCCTGTGACGGCACCTCTTCTTTATACTTATCTGCTCTGTTCAACAGGGAATTGGCATGCCATAATCTTATCTGCCACTGGGCAGATTTGCTTGTCCTAATATGTGTTTCACAGGACAGATGCCCCAAAATGTGTGCGTAATGACACAGTATTCTGCAATTACAATGTCAAAGTAAGAGTTAGAAAACTTTTACTACCAAGACCAT
Source organism: Synaphobranchus kaupii (assembly GCA_029718625.1). Classification (NCBI taxonomy): domain Eukaryota; kingdom Metazoa; phylum Chordata; class Actinopteri; order Anguilliformes; family Synaphobranchidae; genus Synaphobranchus; species Synaphobranchus kaupii. The sequence continues at coordinate 70,270,825 of CM056380.1, read as the reverse complement.
TTCCTTATTGAAATGCAGGAGAAAAGCCCTAGAGGCATTTGAATTAATGTGCACATTCGTGCTTATATTATACCACACATTTTGCCTGCCTTGTGTTCCTATTTGAGTTAATCCCAGATAAGATTCTGCCAAATAACTCTAAATGGAAAATGCAGCATAAATCGAAAGCTGTGCCAAGTCATATATCAGACCTCTGCTTAGTGGCTAAGTATCCCTGATACAACTGTACAGAAGCAACACACTAGCCCCCTTTCCACTGTGGGCCAAAAGCCTAGGAACCTAAGCCCAGGAACTCAAGCCTAGGAACCTAAGCCCAGGAACTCAAGCCTGGAACCTAAGCCCAGGAACTCAAGCCTAGGAACCTAAGCCCAGGAACTCAAGCCTGGAACCTAAGCCCAGGAACTCAAGCCTAGGAACCTAAGCCCAGGAACTCAAGCCTAGGAACCTAAGCCCAGGAACTCAAGCCTGGAACCTAAGCCCAGGAACTCAAGCCTAGGAACCTAAGCCCAGGAACTCAAGCCTGGAACCTAAGCCCAGGAACTCAAGCCTAGGAACCTAATCCCAGGAACTCAAGCCTAGGAACCTAAGCCCAGGAACTCAAGCCTAGGAACCTAAGCCCAGGAACTCAAGCCTAGGAACCTAAGCCCAGGAACTCAAGCCTAGGAACCTAAGACCAGGAACTCAAGCCTGGAACCAAAGCCCAGGAACTCAAGCCTGGAACCTAAGCCCAGGAACTCAAGCCTGGAACCTAAGCCCAGGAACTCAAGCCTAGGAACCTAAGCCCAGGAACTCAAGCCTAGGAACCTAAGCCCAGGAACTCAAGCCTGGAACCAAAGCCCAGGAACTCAAGCCTGGAACCTAAGCCCAGGAACTCAAGCCTGGAACCTAAGCCCAGGAACTCAAGCCTAGGAACCTAAGCCCAGGAACTCAAGCCTAGGAACCTAAGCCCAGGAACTCAAGCCTAGGAACCTAAGCCCAGGAACTCAAGCCTAGGAACCTAAGCCCAGGAACTCAAGCCTGGAACCAAAGCACTAGGGCTACTGTTCTTGTAGCATTTCTGTAGTAGCCAAGATGTAACCGTGGCAATGAAGCAGAACGTTGTTTTTTGCATCTCAAAGCCAAAGCAATAACAATGTCAGTAGAGATTGTGCGTTTTATGTAAGAGTTTCATGTAAGCATAGTATGCATTATTGTTCTAACTAATAAAACAATTGGTTCTTCCTAATTGATATTAAAACAAATATGTGTCATCATGTGTACATAGGCTGCTGTAGCTAGTATCAAAAAAGTGAGCGTCAGCGTAAGTAGTCAGCTATGCCAAGAAAATATAGTTACCACAGAACAACTTAGCTAAAGCGAAACATCTCTCCAAGAAAATCAGTGATAGATTTTGCCAGCTATCCCCATTGTATGTAACGTGACCAGTTAGGCATCTTCTCTCTGAGGTAGAGCATAATGTCAGCTAACTTGTTAAAAATGTTTGCGAACTTAGTTCTGGCTAGCAAAATAAGTTGTTGCTGATCGCAGTGCTGACAAGAGTATTGAAGCAAACCAAGCAAGTAAGTGTCACCGTAACTTTTAGTGACAGCTGTAGCATTACTCAGGTATGCCAATAAACAAAATATACCATACTTTTTTTTTTTTTTAACTAACGCTATCTGAGTTTCATCAAAGCATGGCATGCATTATTGTTCTGTCCAGCCCCACATTATTGTTTTGTGATACTGCCATTTAATCTTTTTTCCCCTCACTCTATTGATCCCAGCTTTCTCACGATTAACTTACATACACCGTCATTTCTCACAATGCCAGATCTAGTTGTTTTTGAATATCTGATTTGCTCCATATACTTCGTAGTGTTTTCTTTTCTTTTGAGGTCCAAAACTTACGACTTTTTAGTTTGATTTGTTTTGTATTTTGCGACATAGCTAGCTTGCTTGTTAGTTAGTGATAACAGATTTTGTAAAGTGAAGGGTTAAAAAGACAGCTGATGGGTTGTTTGAGCATTAAAAAACAAAACAAAAAAATGTTGAAGCAGGACCAGCGCGCAATGTCGTGTAAGCACTAGTGCTTCCAGCTGTGGTGAGGGCTTCAGTTCCTGCATAAGCCCTGTTTAAGTTCAAGCACTAGGTTTGGCCAACAGTGGAAAATCTTTATGTTCGTATAGAGCCCTATGTACAAACATTTATTTTCCATGTTTCCTATGCAGCTTTGTATAGTGTAACCTGGCTGGCCAACGGAAAAGGTGCTTGGGTCCTCCAGCTCATCTGTCTTAGGGTTTGACTCACAAAAGAATGTTTATAATCACACCACATTGATTCCCATCTGTTTACCATTGAAATACTACACCATTATGTGTTGCTCATCACACAAATTGAGCATAATGCGATGGCAAATACAAAATGTTTAGTGATTGATTGAAAAAAAGATCACTCGCCCAACAAATACAATTATTTATGAAGGTCAAGTTCATATCTACAGCTAATGCACACAAATAGACCTTGTTGATAGATTTAAAAACAAATAACCAACAAAAAAAAGCAAAACTGTCCGTCATCTTTGGCTGTCTGTGTGGGCATTAGCGGAAGAGGACTTTTATAGGTGAGTTTTGGCAGGACACAGTACAGAAACAGGTGGCAGGAGGTTATTTCAATAATCAGTGATAATATCATTAGACTCCCATCTGGACAACATGTGCTGCTGTCTGCTTATGGAGTGTCAGAGTGTCCCAGAATGCTTTGGGAGGGTAAACATAGAAATGTACAACCTGGCTTTAAGAACAGCCAATAGCTCCAGTACTTAAAATTTGCTAAAAATGCATATCACACAAGTATTAAGTTCACATGCATTATGTATTCATCTACCGTGTGCCTCCAAACCAGAGGTCTGTACACTGCCCTCTGTGTGCAAGCCTCTGAACTGAAATCTGACATTTCAAGGCTCATAAAAGCTACAGAAAAATTAACGGGCAAATAAATCTGCCCAATCAAGTTTAAGCACCAATAAAATAAAAAGGACAGACTATGCAAATGTATTCATCTGAAAAGCAACTGAATATTTACTTCAGAGGAAGATGACTCAGGGTGAATAAGAAGATGCTTTTCTGGGTTTACATTAATGCGTTGCTAAGGGACGGGGAATCAAAGCACTAAAATCATAAATATAAATTAAAGCATTAATAAAACACAGAAAAAGGTCTCAAGTGCAGTGTGATATTAAGGTGTCTTTTCAAGTTGCAGATACTATACGTAACAGAAGAACAGATCCTGGTTAATTCTACTATTGAGAAAATACTTTGAAAGAACTCAAAAATATATTTAGGTACGCTTCTTCCATTCTATGTGGAATAACATGGAGGGAATTCAGAGTATCGCTAGGGTGAACGGGTTTCATGCTTTATGAAAACATTATAGTTCCACTGTATTGTAGGTCTATGGTTCTGAACCTATCATTTGACCTCAACATTTCTATGCTAGGTCTCTGCCAGCTTGACTCAGGCAGAATGAACTAATCTTACAAATTTTCATATAACCTTAGCTTGACCATGTACAATTATCTTCAATGGGATACTACTGTATTGCAGAATGAGCTCTTACCCATTAGGCATACAGCACATACCCTTTTTGATCATATATTCTCTACATGGAGTGGCACTATTGGTCATGACTTTTGTATCACGTATTATAGAGGATATGGATTGTTCATTGTTCATATTGCACCGTTTAGCTCCCTTTCCCTTGAAAAAAGATTGTAGTTCTGAAATTTCTGTCTAGGCTCATTTGTTTCACAAAAAAATGTAAATAAGAGGGGGTTATATTAAAAATGCCACTGGCTAAGCTAAATACAGTATGCACAAAGCATATGTCATTCTTAAAGACTCTAGAAGTATACACTTAAAATTCAGTCATCACATACTGGCTACACCCAGATGTTGGAAGGGGAAAAGGGTGAAACAGTGATGAATTTGTGCATCATTTCCAGACATTTCAGTGACAGGAAGTCATGTCACACACTGTGATCTACCTTAATAGTGACAAATAAGAAAGATAAATGCAAGGGACAAAAAGGAATAATTATACTTTCTGGAATAAACTGATCAGAGTATGATTTAATGGCCCACAATGTAATCTTTTGTCTAAAAGTAGCCTGCTTTCCCAATTCACATATCACTGAATGCGACTTCTGAAACATAAAGTCTTCTGAGTGACTTCTGAAACATAAAGTCTGTTATTGTATCGCAATATTAATTCTGCTAGAAAAAGAAAAAATGCATTGCACATCACTTTACAGTTTCCAATGCAGATGTGGGATAACTTAGTGTTTAAATTCAAAAATTACAATGGAGCAATTAAAATAAATCACCTTTTGAACTTCCATGAACCTTGGCTGGTTTTACATTTCACTGCTCAAAACCCAGAGGATCTCACCACTTCATCATAAATGTTTTCTTCTTCCAAATATCAAATGGAAAAAAACTGGTTGAAACACTTGAACTTTTAAACCATCACTAAAATACCTTCATTTACGGAACTAAGGAAATAATAACTTTATTCCTTTACAGCATTAAAGCACTTAACATAAATTATAAATTCCCTACACATAGTAAATCTTCTGGGAAATGTGCAGGAGATGACGTCTTCCATTATTTTATATACTTTATACAAATATGGCACAAATCTGTTGAAACTCTCACAATCTCTCTCTCTCTCTCTCTCTCTCTCTCTCTCTCAATATGCTATGTGCTGTGCTTTACACAAATTGGTGACCTGAAGAAACTACTCAAAGAAAATTCAATAAATACATTTTAAAGAGATTATGAGAACACCAGTTAGGCATAAGCATATTAAATCAGGAAAAATATAATTTTGGAGATTATTAATATAGCTATTAAAGAAAATAGAGAGAGACTAATGTCCATGGTTAAAGCTCAGTTTTCACATGGAGGAGCCAGATGACTAGCTTTTCTCCAAAAGCAGGACTGCGATATCAACATACTAGTAAGGGCCAGGATTACAGTAGTAATAAAAGATCAGCAGAAACCCAAGCAGAACAGACTCTCATTCAGAGTCAGACAGACAGAATGTCTCTTCCTCAAAGGGAAAAGAGTGGATGACTCTGTCATTGAGGCTCTGTCAGTCTAATTTATGTTGCGGGTTAACCGAAGGTCCATAATATATAGCAATGTTTTGAGTCTGGGCATGTACTTTGGCCAGCAGTACTGATTACTGCAAATGACGCTATAAGTAAGCAGGATGCAATAAATGGTAGTCTAATTTTAATACAAGAGGAACTACAATCATTCAAAAGGTTTTATTGTTGCAAATCCCTGACATCACCTGAGGGATACATTAAGTTAACAAGAGGTTAAAGGGCACTATCTCTGAATATTGTGAATTTGTTATTTTGCCGGATTTGCAGGTCATCATAGCTGATAATTGATCGACAGCTGCTTTTGTTTTGGAGAGAAAAGTCAAATTCACCTGGATGCCAAGACTTCTCCTACCCTGAGGGACTGAAATTCTGTTAAAGGAAAAATCACAGCCCAAAGGCCCAAGGGTGTGTGGAATTTACCAGACAGTGGCTTTTAAAGTCATGCTGCAACAGGTTTCAACTTTAGCTGCTAACGCCCCCCCCCCTTCCCTACTAACTACTGCTTCTCTGGAAATCACTGGGTTACCAGTTCTGCTACAATAACGTCTGTCACATGATGATTTTACACCATGAAAATCAGAGGTGGAAATCCAGGGGACATAAGTATTTTGCACCAATCACCTGGATTTGCTAATTAACATAATTCTTCAGCGAGGAGGTAGAACTAATTAGTGAAATCAGCTGGCTGGAAGAAACACATTGTAGGACTTTCACTTTCTGTCCCCTGGATTTCCACCTCTGATGAAAATATTACAAGATGTTGGGCATACCACTTTCACAATGTTCTCTATCAATTCAGGAAGGCAAAGCGCAGCACGGGCATCAATCAACAGACTGTTACTTTCTCCCTCTTCAAGTTACTGGCTGAGCTAACACAACCACAGTTGATGCTGCTAAATTGCTGGCTAAACCAGAGGAGTCACTAGTGAGCAATATTCTCTCCCACTATGGGTGATGCAATGGGAAATAGTGATTTACTCTTTGTGATTTACTCTTCTTGGCTGTGGTCTTGAACATGAACATATGTGAAGTATATTTAATTTACTATTATTTATTTATTTAATCCGGTGTCAATTGTGCATCACCCTGTGGAGCTACCAGCCACAGTCAGCACTGGCATGGTTTGGATTAGATCTGAGCTCACAAGGCTCATCATGTACCACCATAGCATGGTGCCTTAACCCAAGACCATGCCATAGAACCCAGTTCCAATCAAAATTCCAATGACGTTTAGCAAACTCTAAACTCACACTCAAACTCTTGGTGCTTACGTTTGTGGCTTCACGGCAAGAGATGAAAGCCTTCCAAATACAGTAGCTTGTTGGCATGGTAGTTGTAGTTTTGGAGACTTGTTGACCCCAGGATGCAACCAACTTCTGCAATTCTCCAACTGTGATCCTTGGAGAAACCTTTGCCTTTCGAATCATCCTCATCACTGTGCACAGGAGAAAAATAGACTTGCATCAGCCAGGTTCAACACAGCTGTTGTCATTTCCCTAATAGTGGAGATGGATATTTTCAGATGTTTAGCTATTTTTATAGCCATTGCCTGATTTAAGAAGGTCAAAAACCTTTTGTCTCATTTCATTTGTGCATTCACTGATCTTCCCTGTGTTGATGGATAACTAAGGGAATGTGGCTTGCATGTTACCTCATATTTATTCCCCAGTGAAACAGGAAGTCAGGAATGACTACTTAAGAGTTCCTAAAGACTCAGGTATTCTTAAAAAAGCAAAATATGAATGGGAAAATACTGTATGTCAATTTGATTTTGTTCATAAGAATTTCTAGGGGTGTCAATATTTGTGACGTGTTTTTGAAAAAAATAGTAATTTCTTTTTTTTAAATTATTTGAATAATTTTACTTCAATGAATAATTAACCCCTTAATTAGTAATGCCAAATTTGGTCAATTCTCACCTATTCAAGGGGTGTTCTATTGAAGGCTATAGAACTTCTAGTGTGAGCATCACAGAAAATTGGAAAATGGCTCAAATTAAGCAAGACAGTTGTACCATTTACTAACTTAGATTAGTTTATTTTCACAATTTAGGTCAAAATGAAGTGCCACAAATGCAAAGCAATCTTGGCCAAAAAGCAAAACAAAGTTGTTTTTCTTTAGTTTGCAATAAAATACTGAGAGCTACAAATGTGAAGCAGATAAAAGTATATTTCTTGGACCATGCCAACATCCACAAGAGTGAAAAATCTGAGGGTGATAATAATAATCAACTTTATTTATATAGCACTTCTCAAAACACAAAGTGCTTCACAAAAGTTATTAAAAGAGACAGTTTAACCACACAGATGTTAAAAAGGGAACCAATAATGAAATCGTAAAACTGGCGGTAGAACAGGGCAATTAAAAGTCAAATATAGATAACCTAAAAATGATAATATAGCAAAAAAGATAAACAGTGATGTAGTGATAAAATAAAAGCTAGCCTGTAAAAATGTGGTTTTAAAAGAGGACAGAGATTTGGCTAGCCTGGATGTTCCAGTCTTGGGGCTATGACAGAAAAGGCTTGATCCACCTTTGTTTTCAGCTTAGACTGTGGAATAGCCAGAAGGCCCTTGCCCGAGGATCTTAGGCTGTGCTTAGGCTTATAGCGGATTCAAATTCAGAAATATAGGTGAGTGCTAGGCCCATGCAAGCCTTTAAAGTAATCAATTCAATTTTGAAATCAATCCAAAATTTTACATGCAGCCAATTAAGTGAAGCTAAAATGAGTGTGATATGTTCTGACTTTCTGGTCCCCGTATGGCTGCAGCATTCTGGACTAACTGTAATTTATGTTGGGACAATGGACTACAATGTAACTACAGTCCCTGCCATGATACCGGAAGTGACACATTTGGCACCCCTCCTGGCTGTAATTTCAAACTTACAATAGCCAATACTGTAAGCCCCGGAAATGCACGTCACTCACCCGAGGGATAAAACTACTGGACCACCCTGAGTTTGATCTGTCTGGCATGCGGTAACTTACTGTATGCATTAAAAGAGATCACTCTACTTTGTTAACTAAGTCTTTAATGTTTTAACCCTTGATCACGGTTATAGTTTTAGATCTTAGCATCCGAAGTACAAATTAACCTACAGGACCCGACAATTCTGTTGGAGACTGCTATTGTACGGGCAGTTTGGGAATTCCAGTGCAAAGACGACCGGCTCTCTTTGTAACTGTTTGTTGACGTGAATTCCCCCACAAGGAATCCGAAAGGACCACACCTCAAAAGGACACTTGGACTTTCACCTGGACCTGCTTTTTCCAAGTTGTCCAACCCGGGACTCCCCTTCTTTTTCCCCGACGACAGTCGGACGAACTCTCGCACAAACTGTGGTGTCTGGTCTTCCAACCCTAAGGGTCCTAAGGGTAACCCCCCTTTTCCGATCTGGGCACGGTAATATCATAATTAACTAACCGTTAATTTGATCACTAGATATTTATAATGTGCTTCCCCGAGTGCTGATATAAACTTTCTACAATCAATTACGGCTCGACTAATGATAGAGGCATAATTCGGCCTATTGAGAAAGTGCCAAGATCTTCCCTCCACGGATTGAGTCGGCTCGGCCTGAGCGGGCTGAAGCCGAATTCATATTTCCCTCCTTCATTCGCCACGTGTACCCGCGTGTTCTTCACCTCCATCTTTCTTTCTCTTTCTCTCTTGGTCTCCGACACGTGTACCGCATATCTGTGCTCTCCACCTCCATCTTTCTTTCTCTCTCTCTCTCTTTGTCTTCGCCACGTGCACCTGCGTGCATGTGCACCCATCCCTCCTTTGTGTTCTCTCTATATCCAAGTCGCCCCGCCATGGGATATACTGTAACTGTTTATTACGTTGTTATCCCTTTTTGTAATAAACAATATTATTTGCATTTGGTGTTTTGGTGTGAGTATTTCAAGCATAGATAGGAAGTCACACTCACAGAATAATTAAAAATATCCCATAATTCACTGTAGTTAACGTTTAATAGTAATGTGACGCAGCATTACCTCCAATTGAATATCCGGAAACTCCACAACGCAATTCCTTTAGTGGAATGCGCTGATTCTTGTTCTAGAGTTCTATAACACACGAGACTGATTAATAAATATAAATTATACCTTTAACCCTACATATTTGGTGCCCTGTGTGAGGATAGTCAAGATTGAAACAGAAAAGCGCATAGGACAGGCCCATGTGCTAAGCTATTAGAGGTGAACATTCACAAAGCGCCGCCGGGTGGTGCCACTTTACCATTTTTTAGCCACTCCATAAGATAGACTAATTGTGCTTCCGAACAATTGTACTGTGGTGGTAGCGTGTGTTTTACCCAACTTGTTTTTTTTGGCAGTCTAATAATATTAATTAGCTATTAACAAGTCATAACTAATGTGTATTGATTGATTAATAGTCAAACCTAATTAATTTGTAGCTGTTAATCAACAACTTTGGAGTAAAAATGTTCTATATAGTTTTTTTTTTTCCATTTCTCTGAACACATATGACTTCTACCCCTGCTTCTCAGAAGCAATAGGATCGCTCTCTTTTCCTTTCAGGCGCGGTTAATACTTGATGGTTATAGACAGTGCTGTCCAAACGTTATTGAGAAACCGCACCCTCTCAGGCCCTACATTATAGCCTATAAGCAGTGCTGTCTTTTTTTGGGGGGGGGGGGGGGGTGGGCGGTGGGCAACCGGTGCGACTGCCCCAGGCCCCGCACTTCACAGGGCCCCGCAGTGAGAGGGGAAATTAATTTAAATTACAACCAATTCTTTTTTTTATTTTTTATAAAATAATATTTATCTAAAATACCTATATATCTTTGTGAAGCACACCCAGACACACGGAAATACATTTAGCCTAAATGGCATTTGGAAAGTTGACGTTATGTGGGAAGTAGCTATAGGCTTACGTCCATACGCTGCATAGCTACGTGCAGTTGTGAATTTTTCAAGTTCGCTTAAAGTTTTTTTTTTTTTGAGTCGGGTGGCAACTGGCAAAGTGGCAAACTCAAACAGCAGAGACCGAGACAAATTCAGAAAGTAGGCTACTGCTCGGGAGTGTAAAAAAGAAACAAGGGAAAATAAAAGAATGTAAAATTGAAAGGTTCCTTGGATAGATTCGTAAAGAAAAACGTGGAGGAGGAGGAAGAGCAGGTCAAAGCTGCTGAATCAAGTGTGCTGTTTTTCGACTCCCCTTCACGTGAATGCGCTCATCAAGCTAACGTTACACGATATGCTCTGCGCTTTTCTTTTTCTCAATTTCTCCAGTTAACATTTAAAAATGATAATACTGTGGATTGTGGTACGACCATATCTATGAAGCACAAATTGTAGATTGTCCTATTGATTGTGGTGGAGCATAAAATAATTGCAAAGAGTCACGATGTTGAACACTATCTTTTTCATTCTCAAGAGAGGCAAAAGACAGGCAGAGGGTGGGATATCATTCAAGTGTCACGAAGGGAAGTGCAAGGTCTGACACTGCGACAAGAAAATTACTCTGCAATGTCAAACACATAGTCTTCACAAACTTTGTCATAAACGTAGACCTACTATAATGGGAATGATGATTAGAATCATCTGGAGAAATATGCGTGACAAAATTCTGAATCAAATTCTGGTATGTGCGACTTCCTGCGATGCATCTCTTAATATGCTGTCAGTATTATTTATATATCCCACCATCTGCCTGTTTTTTACCTCTATTTACAATGAAAAAGCTAGTTTGCAATTATTTTATGGTCCATCTCAATCGATAGAACAATCTACAATTCATGGTTCATAGCTATGATTGTACCACAACCCACAGTATTATTGTTCTGATTTTAATTGGAGAAATTAAGCAAAAGTGTGGCGAGTTGTTATTGTTAATTACAATATTTTAATTCAAGAAGAAAAAAAGTCGACATTAGACAATTTCAACAAATACTTCGTTAGTGTCGGTCCAGAGCTAGCCAAGGCCATTCCTTCCACACTCCTACAGTGGGATCACTTTGATAGGGGCAGTGAGACAAAACAAGAGTCATTATTTTTATATCCTGTTACACAAAAAGAAATGAAAGAGATACTGAGAGACTGCACAGCTAAGACATCCACTGACGCAGATCAGATAGACATGACATTGTTAAAAAGGATATCAAAGGCGATCATACCTCCACTTAACACACATATGTAACCTATCGTTCTGTAATGGCGTGTTTCCAGACAAAATGAAGATAGCAAAAGTTCTTCCTTTATATAAAAATGGAGACAAACAAGAGTTTTCAAATTATCGTCCGGTTTCAATTTTACCACAGTGCTCGAAAATTATTGAAAAGCTCTTTAACGTAAGATTAGATAAATTCATTGTTAAACACAAACTGTTATGTGACAACCAATACGGGTTCAGGAAAAAACATTCAACAGCACTGGCCCTAACAGAATCCATAGAATTTATTAAAGACACATTAGACCGGAATCTATTCACCATAGGCATATTCATATATTTGAAAAAAGCTTTTGACACGATAAACCACAACATATTGATGGAAAAATTGTATAGTTATGGAGTTAGAGGAATCGCTTTACAATGGATAAAGAGTTACCTATCAAACAGAGTTCAATTTGTTCAGATAGGGGACAACATATCATCATGCCTGGACATCACCTGTGGGGTCACACAGGGTTCAGTCCTAGGACCAAAATTATTTTTATTATATATTAATGACATAGTCAAAGTATCTGACGTTTTAAAATTAATTTTATTCGCGGACGACACAAACATCCTATGTTCTGGAATTGATCTTAAACAAATGGTCACATCAGTTAATAATGAAATGTCAAAGCTCCACACGTGGTTTAATATTAATAAACTATCATTAAACCTTTCAAAGACTAAATTTATATTATTTGGGAAAAGAGGACAGAAAGAAAATATAAACTTAAAAGTCAATGGTATCAACATTGAACGAGTGAACGAACACAAGATTCTGGGGGTTACGGTAGATAGCCTCCTGACATGGAAACCTCATGTGAAGCTAGTTCAATGTAAATTGGCCAAAAGCGTGTCTATTTTGTGGAAAATGCAGAAACTACTCAATCAACATTCACTTAAGACAATTTACTCGGCACTCATAACACCTCACCTAAACTACTGTGTCGAAGTGTGGGGACACACATATAAAGACACCACAGAGCCACTGTTCAAACTCCAAAAAAGGGCAATAAGAGTTGTATATGGTGTCCCATATAGAGACCACACTAATGAATTGTTTATTAAGGCAAAGTTTCTTAAGTGGCAGGATATAATTGAATATAATACTGTACAAATATTATTCTTAGCCTCCAAAAACCTTTTACCCATAAATATACAGAAACTGTTTCTAAAGAGAGATGACATACATAACCTAAGAGGAAATATGATTTATAAACAAAAATCTATAAAGTCAACATTCAGAGGCCATTCAGTATCCATTGTGGGGGTTAAACTTTGGAACAGTTTACATGATGAGATTAAAATGTCTACAAATTTAAAGACTTTCAAGGGTAAGATAAAATGCAAGATGGTAGAAAACTATCAAGTCTGAAAAATAGGGGGTTATCATGAAATAAAAACAATGTCATGATGTACTTTACTTTAAAAAACATTTAACTACTTTAGAGTAGTTTATTTGATTTTATTTTTCTTTCCTTCCTGATCAGTTTCGCCATAAAGAAAACTCAGCTATGATGTTATGATACTAAAAATATCTGTTTTAATCAAATGTATAATATGAACATTGAAACAAAGTGTTTGACCAATGTATGCCATGCACATTTAATCCTACTTAACTGGACCTTAACAATCTGACTGTAAAAATCCGGTTTGTGTATTTTATTTTATTTATTTATTTTTTTCATTTCCTTCTTGATCAATTTCGCTATAAAGAAAACTCAGCTATGATGTTATGATACTAAAAATATCTGTTTTAATCAAATGTATAAACCTACTTAATTGGACTTTAATAATCTGACTTTAAAAATCCGGTTTGTTTTACTTTAGAGTATTTTAGTTTATTTTTATTTTTTCTTTCCTTCTTGATCAATTTTGCTATAAAGAAAACTTAGCTATGCTGTTGTGATACTAAAAATATCAGTTTAATCAAATGTATAATATGAACATTTAAAATCGTGAGGGAAGTGGGGCGGGACATTGATAAGCAGGCTGCTTTTTTCCCGTATCCCTTTTCGGCAGGAAATGTATTTGAAATGAATATTTCAGAAATGTGATGCAATGTGATCATGCACATGCCGAAATAAATAAATAAATAAATAAATAAATAAAGGGCAGAGTAATGGCATACCCTCCTAATTCTTCAATTGGTTGGTTGTATAGTCTATGGTTGGTTTGTGTGATGTCATAGCCTGTAAATCCTTTTCGTTCATAGTTATGTAATAGATACTATTTAAGCCTATGATGGGTTAGCTATGATGTCATCGTGTTAACAGCTGGGCCCCACGTAGGTTGACTTGCCCTGGGTCCGCCCACCCTTGAGATAGCCCTGCCTATAAGTAGGCTTAAATTAACTTAATATTATGGCATAAATACAATATCTCCATCAAGACACATCAGCAAATATGTACAGTATACTGTATATGTATACCGTTAAAATGAAGGATGTTTAGAATTGCACTTAAAATGCACGTCGAAATCAGAGTTCAGAGTGGAGGTATATCTCGTACACTTTCTTTTAAGTCATATCAACGAGATAATACCTCGTATAAACGAGATACTGCTTCAAAAAACTTTTTTTTGTTCACCTTGCACTTCAGGGCTTCTGTAATTTGGCCTCGGCGAGCGAATGTACATTCTAAGTTGCTTGCGTAACACTAAACTAATAAAACTAGAAATGCTGTTATACCCTGCTGTAATATATTGTTCAAAGCATCCAGTAAGACATTGCAAACACCGTAGCAAAGGTTATAATGTCCTATATTGGATAAAAGAGTTAAATGAAACCAGAATGAACTGGAATGCATGAGACAGGTTTGAACAGCATGCAGGGTTATACATGTAGATGTTTCAGATAGTGTAATATCATTATAAAGTAGTGTGTTTTTCTCAAACAGATTGTCCAAGACAATAAATTACTGAATTTTGAAAGGGACATCTCTATGCGTAAAACTAATGGTAGGATTGTATAGTTTAAAAAAAAAAATTCAATAATATATTCACAATAAGATTATTCCTGTGTTGAGTGTGCGGTTTACACTGAGCCATTAATTATTGGACAAAACTCAGTGTGCCATTTCCTTTTTTTGAGGATTGTATACTTATTAATTTTTAGTAGCATATATTGATAGTAGAATGCCGGGTATAATTACACAAGCATTTCACTTGTTTCATTTGCAATTGAGTGAGCAGGGCTTTTCACGGCTGTTTTGAGATATGTTTGGCCTAGTGTAAGATCAAGCTGAGAAACAACAAAGACATTTTTATAGCCTTTTTTCATAATCTTTACCAAGGCCAATAATTCTGGTGGGCACTGTTTACATTTATTACTTGAACTATAGGGTTTTTCACAGCTATTGTTTATTGAGTGTTCAGGAATTTGAGGAATACCGTTAATAAGCACATTTTGTTTGGGGGGGGGGGGGGGGGGGGGGGTACAAATTTCTGCTGTTATCTTAACTAACATGTAACTCAACAGTTATTGCACATTCTTATTAAATCTTGTCTATACAAGAATAAGTTATATTATATTCTTTTGTATATGTGGACACAGCTGTTGTCCTGCTAGTATAATCAGTTTAACTAGTTCGAAAAAAATATATTTTTCATTTGAACAAACCTCACTCTGTTATTCTCTCCTTGGTAGTAGAGATTTGCCAAATTGGGCTGATATAATTAATTTGAGTGAACTGGCTTACAAAGGAAATACAATCCACTCCTGAATGGATAAATCATAATTTTATAGACTGATGAAGGAATTGAACAAATTCAGGAAAAGACAATGCAGGACTTCATCAAATGCTGGAAAAGAAGTCTTCACAAGGAGTTTTTTCAAAAGGGAGGATAAGCTTTTCACATTTTCCCCCTCACATCCTTTGCTAATGCCCGCATCATTCTGCCAGTGTAGATGGGACTACTAACTGAACGGCAAGGCCTCTGCAGAGTGGTCATAGGGCACGAGACATGCTGTGGAAGGATGCTGACGTTAGCTATTAATATTTAGAGGAATTATCCCATTAAACACAGGGCATGCACAGCTGCCTGTGTCCTCCCTGGGGCTTTATGTAGCAACAAGCGACGCTCACGTTACAGCATGCCGCTCTGGAGGGGAGTGGGGATGCAGACGTACCTGCTTCCATCCCTGGGCCAGGGTGGGGGGAGGGAGAGCGGGGGACTTTGCGATGATGAATGAACAATCACTGCAGGTCTTCCTTCCCCCATCCTGCTTTGTTCTGTGGAATGAGATACAACTTCGACAAATTAGAGAAGTGCCCCCCCTCCTGTGCCCCGGTGTCTGCCTCAGCACTACAGGCCCTCCATTCTTTGGGCCTGCCGTCTGAAGTCCTGCTCCATCTCTGCCATGAATGGGAAGCCGTATGCGGGCCTGTACTTTTAATAAGCCCGGTCTGTCAGCGCTGGATTCCAGCGGTCACACAACCCCTCCCTAATCCTCCGAGTCATCTGCCCCTCCATCAGGATCAGGGCCTGTGTGAAGTCACCGCCCTATCTTCCATAAATATTCCCTTTGTTTACAGTTTACGCAGGCTGGGCATCAGAGAAGCCACCAGGAATCCACAGCTCCACTCTTTCAGCTCTCTCCTTTCTCTCCCTTCCTTTTTCAATCCAGCTGCGGTGAATACTCAGGCGTGAGCCTGTCTGTTGATTTGATTGCAATATCATTTTTATATTAGCATTTCTTTCATAATAATCCACATATGTATGTATATATATATATATATATTTATTTAATAAATAAATTCAATGACTAAATAATTGTATGTTATTACATTGCAATGGATATTGTAAAACAGCAGCAGGTATAGCAGCGTTCAGCATCCTGTGCAGAGTAGCCACTTGTTTTGGCCCTGTCCCAGAGCAGGTTCAGGTGCCCCTTGTCCCAGAAATTTAACTCCTGGAAATTCACAAAAGAAGAGAGAGGTGTCCCTGAATGAACCACTGTGACATACAGTACTATATGTGGCTATTATCCCAAAATTATCAAAGTGATTGTGTAACAGGCATAGTTGGTGCAGGGTGGAAGCAGAAGTCTATTGAGCAATGATATGGGGTATACCCTGCAGACTGTAACCCAGCCTCCTTGAGCAATGAGATGGGGTATACCCTGCTGACTGTAGCTAGCCTAGCTGTATCTGGTCTAATTGGGTCACAGAGGCTGTAGCTATAGCCTAGCTGAACCTGGTCTAAACACCATCCCTCCCTTCTGCATAAACAGGAGGGGAGATTAGCTCCTCTACCAGACCCAGGAGCCTCAGTTCAGTAGCAGTGCGATACTGCAGGAGCCTGAGTTCAGTAGCAGTGCCATACTACCAGACCCAGGAGCCTGAGTTCAGTAGCAGTGCGGTACTACCAGACCCAGGAGCCTGAGTTCAGTAGTGGTGCGATACTACCAGACCCAGGAGCCTCAGATCACTAGCAGTGTGATACTACCAGACCCAGGAGCCTGAGTTCAGTAGCAGTGCGATACTACCAGATCCAGGAGCCTGAGTTCAGTAGCAGTGCGATACTGCCAGACCCAGGAGCCTGAGTTCAGTAGCAGTGAGATACTGCCAGACCCAGGAGCCTGCGTTCAGTAGCAGTGCGATACTACCAGACCCAGGAGCCTGAGTTCAGTAGCAGTGAGATACTGCCAGACCCAGGAGCCTGAGTTCAGTAGCAGTGCGATACTACCAGACCCAGGAGCCTGAGTTCAGTAGCAGTGAGATACTACCAGACCCAGGAGCCTGAGTTCAGTAGCAGTGAGATACTACCAGACCCAGGAGCCTGAGTTCAGTAGCAGTGCGATACTACCAGACCCAGGAGCCTGAGTTCAGTAGCAGTGAGATACTGCCAGACCCAGGAGCCTGAGTTCAGTAGCAGTGCGATACTACCAGACCCAGGAGCCTGAGTTCAGTAGCAGTGAGATACTGCCAGACCCAGGAGCCTGCGTTCAGTAGCAGTGCGATACTACCAGACCCAGGAGCCTGAGTTCAGTAGCAGTGAAATACTGCCAGACCCAGGAGCCTGCGTTCAGTAGCAGTGCGATACTACCAGACCCAGGAGCCTGAGTTCAGTAGCAGTGAGATACTGCCAGACCCAGGAGCCTGAGTTCAGTAGCAGTGAGATACTGCCAGACCCAGGAGCCTCAGTTCAGTAGCAGTGCGATGCTACCAGACCCAGGAGCCTGAGTTCAGTAGCAGTGAGATACTGCCAGACCCAGGAGCCTCAGTTCAGTAGCAGTGCGATGCTACCAGACCCAGGAGCCTCAGTTCAGTAGCAGTACGATGCTACCAGACCCAGGAGCCTCAGTTCAGTAGCAGTGTGATACTACCAGACCCAGGAGCCTGAGTTCAGTAGCAGTGCGATACTACCAGACCCAGGAGCCTGAGTTCAGTAGCAGTGCGATACTACCAGACCCAGGAGCCTGAGTTCAGTAGAAGTGCGATACTGCCGGAGCCTGAGTTCAGTAATTAATTAATTAATTAATTAATAATTAATTAATACCTTGCATTTATATAGCGAGGTATTGCATTTATATATATATAGTATTTCTCAATACTCAAAGCGCTTACAGTGATTAGGTGGAAACTCGCCTCTACCACCACCAATGTGTAGCACCCACCTGGGTGATGCAGCGGCAGCCATTTTGCGCCAGAATGCTCACCACACATCAGCTGAGGTGGAGAGAGAGAGAATGATTATTAGCCAATTAAACTGGGGGATGATTAGGTGGCAGATTGAAAGAGCCAGGTTGGGAATTTAGCCAGGACACCAGGGAAACCCCTACTCTTTGCGATAAGTGTCATGGGATCTTTAATGACCATAGTGAGTCAGGACCTCGGTTTAACGTCTCATCCGAAAGACAGCATCTCCTACAGCACAGTGTCCCCATCACTGCACTGGGGCATTGGGATTTATTGGACCAGAGGGAAGATTGCCCCCTACTGGTCCACCAACACCACTTCCAGCAGCAACTTATTTTTCCCAGGATTAGTTTTCCAAGTACTAACCAAGCCCACACCTGCTTAGCTTCAGTAATTAAGCAGGAGCAGATTGCATGGTGGTATGGCTGCTGACAACCCAGGAGCCTGAGTTCAGTAGCAGTGCGATACTATCAGACCCAGGAGCCTGGGTGACTGCCACAGATCCACAGTCACAGCACGGGGAGATTTTAGTAGCTTAATATAAATGTGTTCGTATATTTTTTGATTATTTTATTTACATTCATTTCCAGGCTTATTTATTTTCTAATCATTTTATTTATTCATTTTTACATTTTCATGTTTATTTCATGTTATTTATGCTTGTATTTATTAATCATTGTTGCACTCTGTGTTCCATAATAAAAAGGTAGACACACTGTTAAAATATTGTGCCATAGTACTTTCTACAGGTAATTAATTACACGGTTGGAGAAAACCCATACAATGATCCTATTACATTCAACTGACCACAATGACATTGGTCTCTGATTTTGGGCAGCTTATTCTCCCTGTATGAACCCTGGGCTGAGCATCACATAGTATTCATTTTACAAATCTTTCAAGCATGTCTTATCTCCCTTTAATACAAAACACCTAGATACTCTGAGTGGAACTGTGTAATTACCACATTAAGACATGCTTAATTAACTGACAATTATTATTGTAGATTTCAGTGAATCTGAAAAAAGACACACTGTATATATTTGTATTACATTGGACCCATTTGTATATCTAAGCATGTAATATGCATGCAATATACAGCTAATACAATGAAAATGTTTGCGTCTCTATTGCTGATTTCGTCATAAAGTTTATCTAATTAATGTGAAATTTTATGAACTGTACAACACATTTGTTTCTATAAAGTGCCAGTTCCTCTCAGATCAGTTATATTGCAGTTATTGTAACAAACATGATAACTGCTCAGTAACTAAAGCTCCATATGCCATATAGTGAATAGCTGGCAATAGCAGCTGCCTTGATAGTTCCACAAGTTTGAACTGTGCTGTTCATTATGCTGTTCCTCTCTCTTTGAACTTCAGGAAGTTGTCATGATTTTTTTTACAAGTCACACTAGTAAATCATCCTGAATGTAAATGTTCTTTATTTCACTACAGTCGGGACAATGCCAAGCATAATTATAGACAACAAGAGTCATACCAATGGGGTCAAAGTACCATACTGTAAATTTGGAACGCCTTCTTTTTTTGACGGGCAAGAATTAGACATATTTTTCCTGCGGACTAGCAGCCATTCTCTCTCCCTCTGGTGCACACAGATGCCATTACTCAGAGCTGACAGATTTATCTGAGCTGGCCTGTTCGGGGGGCGTTACATGGCAGGTGGAGGGCGGAGCTTTGGCCGATGCAGCTGCTTGTAGAGAGGCTATGCCTGAGTCTGTGCCATATGAACATTGACCATAAATCTCCACCTCAGGAACAGCACTCCACTCTTATTTCAGCCACTACCCTAACCTTTTTCTCAGTGCCATCTCTGTTTATTTTAAGCCTGCCACATGCTCCAGAGGCCTGTCAAGTAATTATTTCATAAAGTTACACCTCCACAGGCACAAATTACCCAGCTTGGCCCACACATGAAAGGGTGCGCTGTGAATACCCGTGTCAAGTAGCTGGCTAGCAGGGCATACCACGGCTACCCCGATTTTGTCAGGGCACTCTACGTGACAAAGTGACGTTGAGCTGGCCATTGCCAACAAACGATGCTAAAACATCTGAAATGCTTTGCCAAAATGAATGAATTGATTGTTTTTAGACTGCTAGGCTGTTTCATGATGGCTGTTAAGAGACTTGAAGGAGACTATTAATTTGAAACTGTATTATCATAAATAAATAATCCAATCCAATAAATGATCCACACTGAAGACCACCAGTCACTAATGATGTCTACATTCAGATCCCATTGAAAATAATCCAGTGGGTTCTATGTTCAGGTCCCATTGCAAATAATCCAGTGGGGTCTATGTTCAGATCCCATTGAAAATACTCCAGTGGGGTCCAGTGGGGTCCAGTGGGGTCTATGTTCAGATCCCATTGAAAATGTATGTTGTTGTGGATATACATGTGTATGCATGTTTGGTGGATGGCGGGTGGGGGCATTGGTTGTTAGGCCTATGTTGATAGGTGTTGTGTACCACGTTCCATAGGGATCCATAGGGATTTAAGTGTTTTTCAAAAAATTCTAAATGGCAGAAAATCTATCCAGGCGCACTTTTTCGCATAATGGCTATTTTGTTCTATGAGAAGAATCTAGCAAAAGTATAATTTTCAGTCTAGGTTAAAGGGTTCAGGAGTTACGGCCTGTCAAAGTTTAGGGGCTCTATTTTCAAACCAGCGCAAGGGGACGGTATAGTCAAACGCAAGCTTGTTGACAGCATCAACGTCTTAAAACTGGCGCTATGGCGTTTCTCAGCAATACCGCTAGGATCAACAAATTCTCAACATAACATCCTTTCGCTTGCGCTGCAGTGGGATGGGTGGCGCTGTCTGGGGCGTGTTCTAAAATACTTTCGGCTCAGTGACAATTTGAACCAACGAAAACCCATTGCGTTATGATCCGCTGGAACCACCTCTTAGCGGCAACGCAATAGACTCTGGCAATTTGGCAACTTATTCGTCATGTAGTTCTATGTAGTGTCTATAGGTGATGCCAACATTACACTTCCATTTAATGAACAAATAGCCTATAATAATTATTAATTAATTAATTTTAATTTAAACTACTAGAATAAAACAGGACAGCTTACAAGAAACTTGCGATCATGTAGGCCAATAGCCTATAATATATAAATTACACATTGACACAGTTGAATCATAAGCCTACCATTTGAATCATACGTATGCCTACATCACCTAATGTAGGCTAATTAATGCATTCGCCACCTCCTCCCGTGCCTTCCGAACTTCTGGGAGACGAGGTGGTGTGGATTGTGATCCATAAATTACTACAGTCCTAGCCTGTACTTCTGTTGCAAGTATGTCTGATTCCTGTGCGGAAAATCGCTCTTGTCGTTGACGGTCCAGTGCGTTTGGGTTGCTCATTATGAAATTGCATGGAGCGATTGCGTTCCAACTGGCTTTTTTTTAAAGCATGAGAACAACAATTTGATTGGCTACCATAGAGACACACCTTGGACATTTAAACCCAGCCTTTTAGCAATACCGCCATAAGATGCGCCAAGATTGCCGTCATGAAATTACCAAATTTCTCGCCGACACGCCCTCAGAGCGATACCGCCAAGCGATTACTCTTGCGTTCACCATTGCGTTTGGTTTATTAAAATAGAGCCCTTGATTTTCAACCATTTGCTGTAGCTACACAAAGTGGCCAATCAAGGGTGGGGGTTGTCCTTTTGCTTTTCAGACCCAGAGCAACATATCTTCACCATGATTGCATTCATTGTATAAACACACAGAGACTTGTCCCTTTTTTACACATCATTTGGTTGGGTTAGTAAGGGGCTGAGAATGTTTTGTTGACTGTTTTGAATGTTTTGTTGACTGTTGCCATGCCAAATGGTCATCATGCCCAGCATTAGTCTGAATCAACTTTTGCCCTTAGATTTAACTTAAAAATTAAATGCAAATGTAAATTTTTACTAATGCAGTTTGGAAAGATCAGCATTCACAAAAAATACCTTGTCAAACTATGTTCATAAAGAGAAACAAACACTTCCATTTTTTAAATAATCTGACTAAAGGACAAATGTTGCCTGAACGCAGGTGTGCTATTTTGATTCACAGAGAACATGCTCTGCACTGATGTTCCTTCATCCTCTAGAGACAGCTGCACACCTGACCTGAGTGGGAACAGCAGGTGTATGACAGGAAGTGGAAACACTGGCCTGGCTGAAGCCTACATCATGGAAAAGGATGTTAATACAGAATAGACCACTCCCCGCACGTACAGCACTGCAGAATATCACCGCACGGCACGTACAACACTGCAGAATATCTCACTCACCGCACGGCACATACAGCACTGCAGAATATCACCGCACGGCACATACAACACTGCAGAATATCTCACTCACCGCACGGCACGTACAACACTGCAGAATAGCACCGCACGGCACGTACAGCACTGCAGAATATCTCACTCACTGCACGGCACGTACAGCACTGCAGAATATCACCGCACGGCACGTACAACACTGCAGAATATCTCACTCACCGCACGGCACGTACAACACTGCAGAATAGCACCGCACGGCACGTACAGCACTGCAGAATATCTCACTCACCGCACGGCACGTACAGCACTGCAGAATATCACCGCACGGCACGTACAACACTGCAGAATATCTCACTCACCGCACGGCACATACAGCACTGCAGAATATCTCACTCACCGCACGGCACATACAGCACTGCAGAATATCTCACTCACTGCACGGCACGTACAGCACTGCAGAATATCTCACTCACCGCACGGCACGTACAACACTGCAGAATATCTTACTCACCGCACGGCACATACAGCACTGCAGAATATCTCACTCACCGCACGGCACATACAGCACTGCAGAATATCTCACTCACCGCACGGCACATACAGCACTGCAGAATATCTCACTCACTGCACGGCACATACAGCACTGCAGAATATCTCACTCACCGCACGGCACATACAGCACTGCAGAATATCTTACTCACCGCACGGCACATACAGCACTGCAGAATATCTTACTCACTGCACGGCACATACAGCACTGCAGAATATCTCACTCACCGCACGGCACGTACAACACTGCAGAATATCTCACTCACCGCACGGCACATACAGCACTGCAGAATATCTTACTCACTGCACGGCACGTACAGCACTGCAGAATATCTCACTCACCGCACGGCACGCATAGCACTGCAGAATATCTTACTCACCGCATGGCACGTACAGCACTGCAGAATATCTTACTCACTGCACGGCACGTACAGCACTGCAGAATATCTTACTCACTGCACGGCACGTACAGCACTGCAGAATATCTTACTCACTGTACGGCACGTATAGCACTGCAGAATATCTCACTCACTGCACGGCACGTACAGCACTGCAGAATATCTTACTCACTGCACGGCACGTACAGCACTGCAGAATATCTTACTCACCGCACGGCACGTATAGCACTGCAGAATATCTCACTCACTGCACGGCACGTACAGCACTGCAGAATATCTCACTCACCGCACGGCACGTATAGCACTGCAGAATATCTCACTCACCGCATGGCACGTACAGCACTGCAGAATATCTCACTCACCGCACGGCACGCATAGCACTGCAGAATATCTTACTCACCGCATGGCACGTATAGCACTGCAGAATATCTCACTCACCGCACGGCACGTATAGCACTGCTGAATATCTCACTCACCGCACGGCACGCATAGCCCTCATCCTGCACCGCAACACATTTGTGAGTTTTTTCCGCTTTTTAGTGTTTCAACTAAGCTTAACCTTTTGGAGGGAGTGGTGTGTGTGTTTCAGTCTCTTTTAAGGGTCTCTGCCTCCTAATGATGTAACGGATGATTGATTTATGGAGGCACAGACATAAAAGACCACCACTGACCTGTCTGCCTTAAATCACCCGCCTGAGCGAAGCAGCACCTACGCCTTGTTCACCGTGGCGCTGAGACCTGCAATGCTTTCCAGTGTATTTCTGCGTGGTATGTGCAAAGATCATAAAATGCAAAGACACAAGTTCACATTTAGATGTATCATGGGTTTTTTTAATAGATAGTTATAAATAGAAAAGGTAATAAACATTTATGATGGCATCATAAATCCTCTCCTAGTATAAATGGTTGACAATAGGTTGTGTTATCCTCACAATGTCATTTGAATGCCATTTTAGAGTTACTCACTCCAACATTCTTCAGCTATTCAATATACCCTTTTCCCCTCCAATCAGCTGGGCAGAAAGAGGCAGAATTTCACCAAATTTCTGGTTTCCTCTAAGAACAGGTTTCAGTCACCTAAAAACATTCCCAATTTCCAATATGAATAACTTATAAAAGGTCAGAATGGTGTCAGCTCCTATCATCACCAACATACATTGATGGTGATTTTCACAAATCACTGAACTTGCATTAAGGTTGAAAATGTACGTATATAACCCGTTAATAACAATGCATGTATCACCCATTCCATACCCAATATTCATCCAAACTATTAAATAACTAGTATAAAGACTCCAAACTAATTCAATTGTATGGCAATCTGGTATTCAACACTGCAAAAAAACAAATCTTAACAAGCATTTTAATCTTATATTAAGATTTTAGAATCTTATTTCTGTTCCTTTTTTGAAGACAAACCATCTGCCAGTGGGGTGAGATAGTTTTATTAATTTCAATATTTTCCAGTGCGGTAAGATAATTTCACTTGTCAAGCAGTGACAAGCAAAAGTAACTTAAAACAAGCTTATATTTTCCACTAGAAATTAGATTTTAAGTCTCATTACAAGACTAAAACACTTGTTAAGACAGACATTTTTGCAGTGAAGATTCAGGGAAGTCTGATGCAATGACTTTAGAATGAATTAATTATAATTACAATACTTAAAATATTTCCATCTTGTTAAAAACAATTATTTTAAAGGTTACAAGTAGGTAAAAAAAAAATGTAATGTTAGAAATATTTATTTTTCTCTATTTATTTCTTCTCTAGTTAGGCCTGTAAATTTGCTCTTCCACAAGGGGAGGAAATGGACTGGGGAATTGTGTCGTATGGCTATAACAATCACCACTGGTGATTGATTGTGTTATGTTTTTAAAGCTAATTAGCGTCCAAGACAGCATCAGCCCTCATTAATCTTCTGCCCAGTAAATAACCAAAATTGACAAAATAACCGAGTTTGGCTAATGATAGTGGATGTTGCCTTTGTTTCTAATGATGCTCATTAACCTCTCAATGACTAAATAATAGCACCTTAATTAATTTGTTTCAAAGGGAAAGTTTTCTATTGAATTTAATGATATTAATGGACAGTCACTAGGTGAACAGTTAGGCAGCCTCAATCCAAACCCCACCCTTTTTTCAGTTAGTAAAGTGTTATCAGTCAATGCACCTGCACCTCTCTCACATGAGATTTCTTCATGTGTTTAAAACTCTGGACAAAATGTAATGTGACGGTCATTATTCCTTATTCGCAATTCACCATCTGGCTTATTCTAACTCTATGTGTTATTGCTCTGAATTAATTTATTGGAAGAAAAAATTGTGTTATTTACATAAGGTATACTGTACATATGGTTGTGAAACAAATACAGTCACTATATCTGAGATTCAATTTGGTCACACTAAAATCAGTTCTCACACACCACCCACTAATGTGTAAACACTATACTGAAGCACAAATATACAGTACTGTACAGTATGTGTTTTTATCAGGACCTAGAGCTATTCATATGGGAAGGAAATAAGCATGGATGTAGACTATAGCATACTTTTTGCTTTGGGATCTCAGATGGTGAAAATTGCAGATTCACATTCATTACAATCGAGACAACATAGAAACTCTATTGACATTTATGCATGGTTTCACATCTAAATATTAACGATGACCCAACACTTTTCACCTTATTTTCCAACAGGAACTAGAGGGAGACAGTTGATCTGATTACCCAGAAACAAAATGCCATGGACCTGGTTCAGTATAAAATATATGCATTTCATACATTTAGAAATGCTGTCATCTGTCCTGTCAATACAGTGTTTTCCTTTGAAAAAACACAATGTTATGGTCTCGGCATCAAATTGAAATCAAATTGCTCTGGTCTTGGTCTCAAATCGTCTTGACCCTCCTTGGTTTCAGTCTTGACTGAAAAGAAACTGATCACTGAGAAAGCCTGGAATCGGTTTGGTGTGTCTTTGGTTTCTTTATAAAAGCTAAATGTCCATGTATTGTGGATCATCAGTAATGCATATTCCTACTAAAACACCACCAAGACAGCCTGAGACACCGTAATATTATTATGGAGTATGTATGTATTCCCCTGTATGCACTCAAAAAAGGCATTTTCAAGGAAAGTGGCAGCTTCCTACACTGCATGGTTGACAGTGTGTTGTAAACAGGCAGCAAACAGCAAACAACCTGTATCTTACACTTCTCTGCCTGTTTCTCTTTCTGCATCTGCCTGCTCACACAGTCACATTCCACTGAATGCCTTTGTATGGTTCCATGTAGGGTTAAAGGTTACTCTGTATGGTCCTGTGTAGGGTTAAAGGTTACTCTGTATGGTTCCATGTAGGGTTAAAGGTTACTCTGTATGGTCCTGTGTAGGGTTAAAGGTTACTCTGTATGGTTCCATGTAGGGTTAAAGGTTACTCTGTATGGTCCTGTGTAGGGTTAAAGGTTACTCTGTATGGTCCTGTGTAGGGTTAAAGGTTACTCTGTATGGTTCCATGTAGGGTTAAAGGTTACTCTGTATGGTCCTGTGTAGGGTTAAAGGTTACTCTGTATGGTCCTGTGTAGGGTTAAAGGTTACTCTGTATGGTCCTGTGTAGGGTTAAAGGTTACTCTGTATGGTCCTGTGTAGGGTTAAAGGTTACTCTGTATGGTTCCATGTAGGGTTAAAGGTTACTCTGTATGGTCCTGTGTAGGGTTAAAGGTTACTCTGTATGGTTCCATGTAGGGTTAAAGGTTACTCTGTATGGTCCTGTGTAGGGTTAAAGGTTACTCTGTATGGTCCTGTGTAGGGTTAAAGGTTACTCTGTATGGTTCCATGTAGGGTTAAAGGTTACTCTGTATGGTCCTGTGTAGGGTTAAAGGTTACTCTGTATGGTCCTGTGTAGGGTTAAAGGTTACTCTGTATGGTCCTGTGTAGGGTTAAAGGTTACTCTGTATGGTCCTGTGTAGGGTTAAAGGTAACTGTATGGTTCCATGTAGGGTTAAAGGTTACTCTGTATGGTCCTGTGTAGGGTTAAAGGTTACTCTGTATGGTTAAAGGTTACTCTGTATGGTCCTGTGTAGGGTTAAAGGTTACTCTGTATGGTTCCATGTAGGGTTAAAGGTTACTCTGTATGGTCCTGTGTAGGGTTAAAAGGTAACTGTATAGGTCTGTGTAGGTTTAGGAAAAAATCTTTATTTCCCAACTTATGAAGGCCCCTTGAGAAAGAAAAGTTTGCACTGGCCATTCAATGTACCGCAGTCTTTAAATAGGAAGAATTTGGTCCCTCTTGTGTTGATGTTTTACCAGCGTTTGTTTAATCCTCCTGGGAATATGGTGTTGAGTTTTCTAATCCAATGTCTTTCTGTCCTACGTCTGTCTTCCTGTGTCCAGTTAATGTATAGTTCTGTGTAGGGTTATAGGTAAATCTGTATGGTTCTGTGTAAGGTTAAAGGTAAGTGTAGGGTTCTGTGTGGTTTAAGGGTAACTCTGTAGGATTTGGTGTGGGATAAAAAGGTAACTCTGTAGGGTTCTGTGTAGTTTAAAGGTTTCTGTGTGGTTTAAGGGTAACTCTGTAGGGTTTGGTGTGGGATAGAAAGGTAACTCTGTAGGGTTCTGTGTAGTTTAAAGGTAACTCTGTAGGGTTCTGTGTGGTTTAAAGGTAACTCTGTAGGGTTCCGTGTAGGTTAAAGGTAACTCTGTAGGTTTCCGTGTAGGTTAACCTAGGTTAACTATGTAGGGTTCCGTGTAGGTTAAAGGTAACTATATGTGTTAGTGTGCTAAACCCTGACTCATCTCTGATTCTCCATCCTGTCAGGGCACATGCGGAAATGCGGACTCAGCAGTGACAGAAGCCCTACGCTCTATAATTGTTTCCTCTACGATCCGGCAGTTAAACGGATAAAGACGTTGTAATGAAGTAGATACTGCAGCAATCACTGTGCACCCGAAAGCCGTAACAAGTAATCCGTCTATTTTTTTCTCTCTCTTCCGGATATGACAGTGGATTTATCATTGGGCCCCAGGAAATAAAGGAAGAAGACTTTGATTTTGTAATACAATTAGATGGTATGGGTCAATACGGAAGATGGGCCTAAATTTATTACTCTTACAGAAGTACAAAATCAATCCGCTGATTGAATAATAATATTATCCCTCATAACTGACAATACCGTTTGCAGTGACCCAATGCTTTAACTAGAGGAGACAAGAGATATGAGCTCTGTATCTATCTGATTCCATCTTTAGTGATCTGGAGGGAGCAGGTGATTTGGGCACCTGTTTCACACCTCAGAAACAACAAACAACTTACAGAATATTCCTTTTTAATATACTACCTAGGGCTGGGCAGTATACCATATTTTTGGTATACCACTATAAATTAATGCAACGTTATGCAGTTTTGCTATACCATCAACAACAGTATTTTATTGTTTTTCATCCAATGAATATTAAAATTGCACATTGCAACAGTATAATAAAGAATCTGCAAAGTGAACTTTGCATACAAGATGTGCAGAGACATTTGTGGAAACACATAATGACGTTGGAGCCAAGTGACAACACCAGTGAAACCTTTCAGACTCTGCTGCATCTAGGGGAAACTTTTAAATTATTAAGGAATACCTTGGAAGTAGGGCTGGGCGATAAAAAAAGAACCATGTAGATGATTATGTTTTTTTAAGCATAAAAACAATCATTCTTTCTTTACTTCTTTCTTTTCTGATAATCAAGCGATTACAGAAAAAAAAAGATGAAAGAAAGCCGATATACGCTTTTAAAATCATTCAATAATCGTTGATATGGTCTAACCCATAAATTTTATTTTGAGTGATTTCAGAAAAAGGGGACAGGGGTTGGTGGTCGTTATGAACATTATATTAGACTATTTCTGGTTTTTGGAATGACCAAAACTTAACCAGACATTTTTAGGAATTTAGAAATTCCACCTGGATGGATATTTCTCGTGCCAGAAAGAGAAAATGTTCAGGAAAAAGAGGACATCTGGTCAGCCTATTTAACTCCAAGCCTAGAAGCTTGGATTTTATTTATAAATTGTTTTTGCTTGATTTGCTTTTGTATGGTAGCCTAACATTTGCAGGTTGCACATTAGGGTTTTTAATGTTTAGGCTACTTTCCAATTTATGAATGTTATTCAATATTTCCAACCGGTCAGTGTTCATGTTTCTAATAAAAATAGTGAGATTGATTATTGCTGCATTTTGATGAGTTAGTTATAGTATATTTCAATTTACTCCTCGTGTCATTTGTATTGGAAAACCAAATGCCGGGAAAGGCCGTCACGATGTCATGTTCTATTTCGTTCCTTAGACCAATAGGGTTGTCAATATGGATGGCCTTCTGGGGCCAGATGCATCGAGACTCTTTTACCAGAATTTGTCATGGTACATGTCCCCCGCATAGTGACGTAATTTCTCCCATAAAGGGCGAGCGTCACTGCGGAAGTCCTCTTCAATTTTCTCGCCAATGCATATTGAGACTTGAGACGGTTTGTATCCTGTGTGAATCCCACACGCCTTGTGACTTTAGTCGGGGCTACGATTATTATCGTTCAACGCGATTTTTATCATCCTCCAAAGGTAAGCGAGCGATATCCGTGGATAGCCTTGCCATCTTGCACGGCTCTTGGATGCTGCAGCGGTAGGCACGTGTGCTACCGCATTTACTGCGTTCACTGTAGCAAACCAAGTTAAGCGGTGAACAGGTTTGTATGCAGTAAAGTACAGGTTTGTATCTTTGTGCGATTTCATTGATCGAAGCTGGGTGGGAAGAGTGTACCCCAGTGAGATCTTCTACCAAACAATCAGCGAGCTACGGCTCCAGTGATTGATTGTCTGTACTGGCTGCGCGAGCACACCAGTGAGGCTTCCCAATAGGTTAGCGATGGTGCTACATCGATTGGTTTACATGGCAGAGTACGAGTGCTTCGCTACACTATCTGCCTCGACTTCCCCTACTAAAGACCACCACCACATTCTATCATCTGCGGCTGCTCTTTATTTTGCTAACACGATTCCGTTGATCGAACCTGGGCGTGAAGGGTGTACCCCAGTGAGATCTGTTACCACACAATCGGTGAGCTACAGCTCCGGTGATTGATTCTAAGTCTGTACTGACTGCTGCGAGCACACCAGTAACGCTTCCCAATCGGCTAGCGCGGTGTATATAGACTGCTTTATAAGGCAGAGTGCGTGCTTTGCTACACTATCTGCCTTGACTTTCCTTACTAAAAACCACTGCCACATTTTTTCGTTGGCAGGTGCACTTTATTGTACCAAGGCACGAGATTCTATTGATCGAACCTGGGCGTGGAAAGTGTACCCCAGTGAGATCTGCTACCGTACAAGCGGCGAGCTACAGCTCTGGCCAATTGGTTAGCATGGGGATATATCGATTGGTTTGTAAGGCAGAGTATGCGTGCTTCGCTACACTAGCTGCCTCAGTTTTCCCTACTAAAAGACCACCGCCAAGTTTTATTGTCTGCGAAGTGCTCTTTATTTTTGCTAAGGCATGAGATTCCAGTGATCATACCTAGGGGTGGAAAGTGTACCGCAGTGAGATCTGCTACCATTCAAGCGGCAAGCTACAGCTCTGGCCAATCGTTTAGCGTGGGGCTATAGCGATTGGTTTGTAAGGCAGAGTACGCATGGTTCGCTACACTAGCTGCCTCGGTTTTTCCTACTAAAAGACCACTGCCCCATTTTATTGTCTGCGAGTGCTCGTTATTATTTTAAGGCATGAGCGCCATGTGCACATGCCGCCCTCGGGCAGAACGCCAGTGGCAATAGAGGTTGCGCCCAAATGTAAGGGTACTCCCGCGACAGAGGCCCCTGCATAGAAAAAGGGCAAGGGCGGCAACCTGTCCGCGGAAGTTATGCAGCTACGCTCACGGCAGCACAACAGCTGACTGTGATGGGTTTGACGCCCTTTCTACAGCAGCGTCAAAGACCTACTATAGTCAGAGTCGGTCCGAGACAGCAGACCAATCTGACAGAGGGTTGAGAGGAGGCTCGGATACTCTGCCTCTCTAGAAACCATTCTCCGTGCGGCCTTGGCACACATGGGTTGTGATATGCCACAGGCTAGCACTTCGGGGGACGTCTAAGGTTTCACCGACAGGCCCCTCAAGGTGCATGATTGGCTACGCCAGCATCAAACGATTTTCTGGCGGTGCTAAATAAAGGCTGGCCACGCCCTGGTATGTATTGGATGGCCAGAGATTGTAGGACATTTGCGTCCATGTCAGACACGGCGGTCCATGGGCTGGACCGAATGCCCTCTGTGGAACCTGCCATTGCGGCATTAGTAGTGTTCCCAGAAGAGGCGGTCCGGGCAGACGCCCATTGCCCTAGGCCACAATACAGAGCAACAGACAATCTACTCTGTAAGGCTCATAGAGCGGCTGCCAGAGCAGCGCAAATGGATAATTCGCCGGTGGTTCCCAACCAGGTTTTTCACTGAAGCAGCCAGGCACTGGAATGGTTTGTAGAGGCATTAAGACACAGGGAGTGGCAGATGCCCCCCCTCAACATTCTGGGGTCCGCTGGTCCCAACCAATGGTCAGAAGGGACGCACAACTCACATATGGCAGGGGAGCTTTTTCATCGTCCGTCCGCCCGGGTACTGGAACCGGACCCGCGACATAACCCCTTAGGCCCATCTGGCGGGTAGGCCGCCAACACCAGTTAGTGAATTGGAAGGCTCTCACGAGAGAATGGTACTGGATCTGAGAGACCTAAATATGTACAGTATCTAAAACGATAAACTTTCCGGATGCTCCGGACGTCTGAGCATTATACACGCCGTATAACAGGAACAGGAGCGTGGTTCACGGCTGTGGATTTGAAAGATGCATACTTCCACATCCCTATCGGGGTGCAGCATCATCGATCCTACAATTGCCATTCCGAGGTCAGGCATACGAGTTCAGTGCCCTCCCGTTCGGTTTGTCTCTAGCCCCACGTGTACTTACTCACTGCATGAGCGTGGTTCTATCGCTGCTCCGGCGGAGGGGGCTGGGAATCATACCATACCTAGATGATTGGCTGATATGCGCACAATCATACGGTATGACGCTTTTACACACTGCCGAGACATTGGAGCATGTCGCCAAGTTGGACATCAACGTCAATTATGGCAAGAGCCAGCTGATTCCAATACAGTCAATCGAATACATCGGTCTGCTGCTCGATTCAAAAAAGGATGAAGGCATCACTGACACCCCCGACGCATAATCACTGTGCTTGACACAGTGTCTCAGTTCCGAGTGAATTGGTTCCTCGAAATGAGGACTTTTCAGAGGTTTATGGGCCTAATCTCGGCCGCCAAGTACCTCTCGGACTCCTGACAGCCAGGCCACTTCAGCGGTTATACCTGCACGCCATGTGGTCGTTACGACGGACGCTTCACTGAGCGGTTGGGGGGCTGTCTGCCAGCACCTCCCAGCTCAGGGGTTATGGTCCCGACTGCATCAGTCGGACAATATCAACGTGCTCGAACTCCAAGCAGTATTTCTAGCACTGAGACATTTCTGGGATCTCCCCTTGGTACTGAGAGCGCTCACGGTTCAGCCCTTTGAGCCTCTCTAGACAATCATTCTTAAGTGGCTTTCTTTTAAAATGGCGTTTCTGCTAGTGATGGCATCAGCAAGACGCTTTGGTGAACTTTGCGCTCTCTCCATCAGCGCAGAGTATCTAAGGTGGAGACCGACCGACTCAGGAGTCGCGTTGCGGCCTAATCCATCGTTCCTGCCCAAAATCGTTTCGCCATTTCACATCAACCAGCCGATCGAGCTTGCGGTGCTTCGCCCCCCACCAGGAGAGGACCTGCGGGACGCACACCTGATATGTCCAGTGCGTGCGTTGTGACGCTACGCCAAAGATACCGCTTCCTTCAGACGTGCGGGGCAACTCTTTGTCTGCTACGGCAAGACGAACGGGACAGCGCTCTCGGCTCAAAGACTCAATAGCGCTAAACCCTCGCCTATTGATATCCAGGGCCGATCCACCAGAAGTATGGCTACCTCATGGGCAGCCCTGGAAGGTGTACCTTTTAAAAATATTTGTGAAGTGGCGACGTAGGCATCCCCCTGCACATTTACAAGGTTTTATCACATCAATCAATGTGGCGCTAAGGTCAACGGACGGTGCAACCATCTTACCTGCTGCCTTGGCATCCACGTAAGGATGATGGTCCCTCCTGACACTTTGGGTATTAAGTCATCCATATTGATGACCCTAATGGTGTAAGGAATGAAATAGAACAAACAGTTACGACTGTAACCATGTTCTATGAGTTCCGGATAACCATTAGGGATCATGGTCACTTGGGACCTTTTAAGGGCTTCCGCAGTGACGCTCCCCCCCTTTATGGGAGGAATTACGTCACTATGCGGGGGTAAAGTACCATGACAAATTCTGGTTGAAGAGTCTCGATGCATCTGGCCCCAGAAGGCCATCCATATTGACGACCCTAATGGTCATCCGGAACTCATAGCACATGGTTACAATCGTAACCGTTAGTTTTGTCCATATCGCTCAGCCCTAAAAAATTATAAAAAATACAGCTGCATCAATAATCCTCTTGGGCTCACAGTTTAATGCTCAGGCAAATCCTGTTTTGGACATATCGCATCACATGTACCTCTTGCTAATGGTGGATCTGTAATCTGTAGGCTACTAATAATGGAAAGGCCCAACTGAAATTTCACACTGTTGAAGTGACACCTCCAGAAATTTGAGCCTGGTCACAGCAGGGAGCAAAATTGAGTGATGCGTAATTATAACAGTTAACAAATGTGTCACTTTTATGTCTATTGGCTCAGATCACTTGTATCATAAGCAACTGTTGCCAAGGACAGATCAACTTCCCCAGCTAATGCAAGCTGACAGTGCAAACACTTGGACTGAAAATGTGCTTGAGGTGGATCATGATACATGACTGTACATATACTCACGTGTGTATTACATTTGTATAAAAGGAACATGCTTTTTGTATGAGAAATTATGTTGTGCTTTGATTAAAGCTTATTAATGTGACCTGTAACTGATGTACTATCGAGCAACAAATTTGAACAAGGGGGAAATGGCAGCAAAATGTCCAAAGTTTGATATTAGTTTTGATATTAGGTCAAAAACAATGTAATGTGAACAGTTATTTCTGAAGGCCTTTGGAATTCAAAAAGACATATCAGGGAACAGACTTGAACTTTGTGCTGCACACATAACAGTAAAAAAAAAGAAAAGAAAAAAACACTGCTTTCACAGTCTTTGACCCAGTCCAATGATTCTTTCAGCACTAAGACATACAGGGAAAAGGCTGCAGCTCCCAGGGATAAGGTGAGAACCTTTAGCCCCTTACCTTCAGTGATGTGGTCAGAAGCAGTTCTTCTCCATTCCCTTAAAGGTCAGTGCATTCGCTTTGTGGGGGTGTTTTCCTCTGAGGTTAAGCGCAGGAGCATGTTCGCCATCGTTGGCTTTAATTTCTCAGAGGCAGGGTGGGGGAGGGGTGGTGTAGAGAAATCAACTGTAAAATCCTCACACACCACGTACTGTTGCATCCCCATTTCTAGTGCAACAACTGACCATCATCCACATATTGCAAAAAATATGACATATCTTACATTGAAATTATAGATCACTGAGACTGAGACAGAACCCTCCCATACATGCAGAATTTCTTGGCACAAAATAAGCGTACAATTGACAGACAGTTTGTGAATAGTTTATTTTCTCCCACTGAAAGGGAAATAGGGGTTGCTGCATGGCTCATCTCATTAGGGCACCATTCTGTACTAATGCATGGATGGGCTCCACGATCCAGTCTCAAATCCCAACTCTGCCAGTGCTGACTGGCTGGTAGCTCTACAGGAAAAGGCTTAACTAGCAGCAGTGTTGCCTGTGGCTATGGAGGGTTCAGTTGGCTCTACAGTGACCCCTTGTGGTGGTCGATCAGGTGCCTGCATGTTCACCTGTTAACAGCTTTTTACACAGAGGACAAAAATAGCTTGCAGAGTCGCCTCCCTATGCGCCCCATGTGAAGGGCCTTGAATGGGAAAAAAGTACACAGACGCACATTGCCACGCCGCAAGCGTTACCATGGAAATGGCCCAAAGCATACAATCCCAAACTCAGGAAAACGGTGTAACAATATTGTAATTTAGCCTGTTAGATAAGCAAATAGTGTCTATGCACGACACCTTACTTGTCAGGAAACATAACCTACTAATGTGACAGTTAAAAGTGTTCATATTTCCTAGCTATAAGATGGCTATGGTGTTAATGATTAGCCTATATCTAGATAATATGTTGATGTTGCGCTGCGCTGATGCGTGGTATTTTTAAGCCGTATAGGCTATCCATTACCAGTCAAAAAAATGTAGGCTATTTATTATGGAATCCCTGAAACCTAATGCTTATGTAACTGGCGAACAGCAAAGTTTAGCTAGCTAACATTCTCTATGTGAATTCAACATGGAGCAGTAACTGGCTAACGTTATATACTTTATTTCATGTGTATTTTCAACTCACTGTTCAATTTCAACTTTCCACCTCCCATTTACCTTGGTACAGAGGAGTAACGTTAGTCTATCATAACAGAGTGCTGCCAGCTTTGGCAAGTATAGCAGCAGCAGCAGACCAGTGAGGGAGAAAGGATATTACCGAAGAGCAATTATGGGAAAGTGTAGGCTAGGCTAACGTCATCCCAGGTTGCACTGTCAGAATATTAAATTAAATCCTACCTGGCCTCATTGGGCAGTCAGGTGGGCATTTTGACAACATTTTTTCGAGAACGAGCCCACGTCACTCTCCGCCTGCCAGTCAGTCCGCCCGCCCAGCCCCGCTACCCTGCTCGCCTCTCATTGAAAATGAAGGAAGACAAAGCAACTGTCGCGTCCCGTGTAAAAAGCCCTTTAAGCTCTATATGAAGTGTCCACTCATCTCTGTGCAAGCCTGACTTTCGATCTGTGGTGTGATAAAAAGTGGCACTTGGCAGTACGTGCTTTGGAGAAGAGCATAGTGGGCTGGGGAAATCCTGTATACTGCATCTGTGCATGCTACCATGGTTTGCTATACTGAAAACATTAGAAACTAATGTAATGTCAATTTTTTTGTTGGTACTGTGGCACAAGAAAATGCATTTTAACTTTGTGCCAACAATGTGGTTGCCACTGGGAATACATGGCAGTGGATTATCCACTGATTATGTAAACATAGCTTTCCCCCTAGCTGTTCATTTCTTCCAAAAAAAAACTCATTTTCTAAGCAGCATTACATCTTAGTGTCATTTTCTTAATGGAGGAGGCCTCAAAGGGGGAAATATGTTCCGCCTGGTGTTTTCAGCCGGCTCAGTTCCAGTGCTACGAATCTTCTCCATAAGCATTTCCACCCAAATGAGAACCAGACTTGTTTGGATGCGGTAATAGACCATTTCCAGCTGAACCTGCCAGCTTTGACTTGTGTAAATCCTAATTGTTTAATGTGGACTTTAAACCTCTGTACACCGTTAATGTAGAGACGACACTCCAGTTTGCTGAATGGTATCAAGCCTACAATTTGTGAAGAGAAGAAAAAACTGTTTCTAGCCATTTTCGTCCAAGATGGTGCCTACCATATGCAACTGCCTTTATCTTCAGATCTTTCAAAGCTGCACAGATGTCATTTTTTTCCATTCAATAACTTCACACAGGAAGCGGGGTTATTATTGAAGCAATTTACAAACTGCTTTTGAACCATTCCATTTCTGTTGCACCAAATTGACTTAATAACTTCCACTCCTTGTAAATAGCTTCATCCAGCATTACTCTCTTAGTTCTGCTCTGTAAATACAGCCCAGTCTTTTGATGCCCATGTGTTACACTGGAAATACAAGCTTATTTCAAACAGAACAAAAACAAATGGAAGGTTTTTTTTGTTATTTTTGCTCTGCCTGGCATGTTTTTCCCCTTCCAAAATCCCCTTCCTTTCCCCTCTTGAAAGGGTCTAGAGGCAGTGATGGTAGCTTTTGGTGGTGTCCATATGCATTATGGATTATTTTTTCAAGTTCTATAAATAAAGAGATCAAACAATAAAACAGGCTTCCATATGGCCTGTTTGCAACAAATGTTAATGGAGCCCACACCATGCAATGTTTACATTTAATTATGTTTCATGATTAACACTCAGATCGTCCCTGCAAAATATCCCACTTTGTGAATGATGCCTTCTCAGTGCACACAGAACATTGTTGACTAAACTGTCATTAAAATAATAATGTAAGGCTCTCGTGCTGCTTTACATATTATGGGGTATATTCCGAAATGGGTTATCCTTTTAATGGTGTAAAAACAAACCTGAGATGTGTGGCATGATATTCACAGACCTACTTGAGAACAAGTGCAGAACCTTATCTACGTAATTACAACAGAGAACGTGTTTTACAGTGCATGAAACAGGGTGCAAGGCAGTCTGCCTGAATCATAATGCACTTTGTCTGCAACTTTGAGTGATACATTTCAGCAAGTGCAACCTTTCTGTAACGTTATTGTGTTTAAATTGTGTTTACTTGAACAAAACGATGAGCTGGCCCTGACTGAAATAAGTATTAGCTACTGAACATTGTGAACACAAATTGAAAGATTAAATAAATACATTGGCAAAATATATAAACAAACAAAATATAATATTTGTCTGCATTGAGCAAAGCACATGGTTTATTTTAATGTGTCCCCAAAGTCTTGTTGTGTTTATCAAATGCAGTGATTGAAAGATTAAGGATAAATTAATGTTTTGTGTTACAAGTCCCCCCCACAAGCAGAAAATGAATGACATACTAATTTTTCACCTGTCTGTGTATGTCAGCATGCCCTTGATTACTGTGGGAATTAGGAGTGACAGATTACAAGGATTCGTTTAAATAGAATTTAAATCATTTCAATTATGAAACTATTTAACATTTATGGCGAGGACAGATTTTGGTAGCAGTAATTATCTCTCATCCTCTCTGGATCCATCCTATTCTTTCACTCCCTGCTAGCAGAAGAAACAGAAACATGCATTATGGATTACATTTATTTTACTGATGGAAATTAGGGATCAATTGCTATCAAACCTACATGATGCAAACATATTTGTGTTTATTGTCCAAACTGAAAAAGTCTTGATCAATTTCAATATCAATGTCCATACATCTAGCATGAGTCACCGCTAGTGTAATTCTAAAATAATCTAGTATATGTATTGTTTTATACATAATTATCTGAAATAGTTCTGTATGTAAAGTACAAGTATGTTAGCCAATTTAGTATAAATAAATAGCATTACAAAGGACAGAAATGGTAAGGATTACAGGACTGACCACACCTGAAAAAAGAATGTGCAGAGAAATCTAATTTTCTGTGGGTTCTGATTTTTTTATATTAAAGTAATACCAACGTATTATACTAAATTTGAGTGTAAATTTGTGTACAGAAAGATCCTACGATTTATAAAGTTAATGATTTTAATATAATATTACTATCCAAACTGCAATGTACTGTGTGCATTCCTCAATAGCGGGTTTAATTTTACAGGTACGTATCACACTGGTGGCCATGCTCTTCAGACCCTGAAGCAAATACAAATCACGTTTACTTACCATATGCATACAATGTGAAAAACCCAGGATTCAGGCAACATGTGTCCTTAACTTAATGTTTTTATTGCTAAAATGAAATGACTAAATTGTAATTGTAATTAAACTCAAGCAGAAATATTCATGGCATCCTGGTCACAGTGTATGTTGGTGGAAGGATATGTTAGCGACCCATTGCTCAATGTCACAGAGCTGAAGGACACGTGACACGCAGGCATGTAGCGGAGGATGTAAAGCCTGGAAGGCCTTCAGAATGCTTGGGAAATTGTTTGTGAGGGTTGAACAAAAATAAGAGAAAGATTTATCAGAACATGGGTGACACTGAGTTCCTCAGGGACTCTGGTCGTGAGTAATGTCCGGCCATTCGGCATTTACCAGCACCCAACCCCCCCCCCCCCCCCCCCCCACCACCCAAGCCGCTTCCCTTTATCAGTCATTCCAGGGTTATTTACAAAGAAATGTGTCTCAGTTACAAGGACATGACTTTGCCAGGACAGAGATAACCAAAGAGGAAATCAGGCAGTGGCCTCACACTGAAAAGATACCCCCCCCCCCTCCCTGTCCTCAGTCAGAGAAGAGCTCCGGTTTGAATGGGCCTTCTTTGGCAAAGTGCCTGGTGTAGCCGGCAATAGTACATTTATCCTCCCTGATTAGATTAAGAATTATTAATGGAGGTCTGTGAAGCAGAGCACAGGGTCATTTGGAGTTTAATTCTATTCTCAGATAACTTCATTTCGCCTGATGCGATTGTTATTGCTGGAGTTCTAGATGTTTATAGGAAACAATATCCTCAATAACACATTCAGACATCCTATTTGAAGGGTCAGGTGGGCCATTAAATCGCTGCTTTTGAGGAGTCTCATGTCATGGCTGATTTAAAGGCGAGGTATTTCTCAGATAAAAATAAGTTTTATAAATCCACAGGAATACATTATGCTGCTGAAAGTATTGTGTATAGGTAAGAGGTGGTATATGCAGCCTGTATGGATTTAGAGAGAGGAGAGCAACAGTCATGCAAAAATAATATGTTTGACAGCAAGCAGTAAATCTACTATTTTACTGGGCTGCATGTAAATATTCATGAAGATGCAGACTGTTGGTAGATATTTTCAGAGAAGGACGGTCATAATTCACACACGTCTCTGTGCCATGTATAAAACGCATCTCGGAGAGGTTGGGGCAGAGAGAAGGAGAAAACCATTTATGTTTAAAGCAGTAGAGCCCATGATTAAGCAGGGAAGATAACATTTCACAGTCTCTGATTTTCAACTATGTAGGTTAGGTACAGTTACACACCTGTCCCCCGATAACGCTACTCACCTTCCCTCTACTTCTGCTTGTGCTGCAGGTATCTTAATCAGACAGCTGCCAGCAGACTAATGAAGTGAAGTCCAGGACTCATCGTTCCTAAGAGTCTGTGGTTGGCTGCACAGGGCCTGCCTCGGGTATTGATCCATGTTAAATGAAATCTAACGTTAGGGAAAGCGTGCAATGCAAGCCCTGCCTCCATCAGTGTGTGGAGGCAATAAGCTATGCTTGCAATCACCAAAGTTCAGCACT
Organism: Synaphobranchus kaupii; assembly: GCA_029718625.1. Lineage (NCBI taxonomy): Eukaryota > Metazoa > Chordata > Actinopteri > Anguilliformes > Synaphobranchidae > Synaphobranchus > Synaphobranchus kaupii. Next base: position 70,230,409 of record CM056380.1, on the reverse strand, counting down.
TTCAGGTCCAAATGTAGAAATGCTTATATTTACCCCAAGTGTTTTGAGTCAAATTACTACCAGATCACAATATCACAAACTGTGCCTGTATTCATCGTGAGCAACATGCTTTATTCATACACTTATTAGGTACTTTGGTCTGGATTCAGTCAATAACCGTCCTTAAATTTGATGTACAAATTAATGGTTTACTATTTCTATACCTTTATTTTGCTGGTTGCTGACCTCTAAAAAATAAGGCCTAGTTTTTACTGTGAATCAAAGTTAAGGACAAATACTAATTGAATCCTGGCCTATGTTTGCTTTATTTTCCTTAATCTTTATTCTGTGTTTCTGTTCTTTGGCGTCATTGGCCATGGTCATGATATATGGACCTACAGCCAGTGAATAAAGGCATATTTAAGCCTGAGCTGAGCTATTCATATATTTAGGCGTTAATAACATAATCATAACATAATACTTCACGTGACCATGTTGGTCATTAAAACCTAGACCCTGAGTCGACCAGAGAAATATGGGTTCCCCCCTTGAGTCTGGTTCCTCCCCAGGTTTCTTCCTATCTACCACCAGGGAGTTTTTCCTTGCCACTGTTGCCTTTGGCTTGCTCTTGTGGGGGTTTAGGCTGGGTTTTCTGTGAAGTGTATTGTGATAATTCATTGTGAAATGCGCTACATAAATAAATATTGATTTGATTTGACTTTTATATCATAAAACTACATATCCAAACAGATCCAAAGAGTGTTTATGAATCACAATTTTTGGTTGTAGAATCCACTTATAAAAAAGGAAAAAAAAATATTTTCATGCTGTATGTGACATCTTTGCCAGTAAATCCTTATTGTTTTGCTTTTTTCTTTTGACTTCATTAGTGGTGTAGCAATGAATTTGGGCATGTTTGTTTATGAAAAAACATTAATATGTTTATAGTTCTAAATTATAGTATATTGTTCTAAAATGTGGAATTTGTTTAAGGGGTATGGCCATTTTCTACAGGTTCCGTTTTGTGAGCTGGAGGTGTTGAGAAGTCTGGATGAATGTGTGGCGATTCAGTTTCTGAGTGATGGATGGGGTCGACTGTAGGCTGTCAGAGGAGCTGCGTCCCCATTAATTGCATACATCTTTTATGTAGGGTCGAGCTGCTGCTGCTGCTTTCCTGTTTTTTTTTATTCAACTCTCATTTCCTGCTCTCATTTTCAGACTGATCGTGCTGAATTCCAAATCGACTTATATAAGCTATATACAGTACGACTTCCATTGCTGTGGCTTGGCATGCGCACATTGTTGCAAGAACAAGATAAGGGGCTTGTTTCATGAAAGAAACTTGCAAAACGCAAATAAGAGTGCGACGACTATAGGGTGCTCACACATCCAATTCTTTCTTTGTTTCACAGTTACAAACATGAAAGGGATACGTTCACACAAAACATAGAGATATTACATCCACATAAATATCTCCCCGATTAAACCACTATAGCAATCAAACTGAAATTGCATTGTTGGACCTTGCATTGAGCATTCGAATGTATTCTGAATCTCTGTGATAAAAGAGCATGTGAATCTTATGCATCGGTACTGTTGGGACTCTATACTGCCAGCTGGTTTCAGCAAGGTTTCTATAAGCTGAAACCTTGAATGAACACATGGGAGGTGTCACCGGCAGTATTTTCATACAGTCTGGATGCTAAAATATGGGCTTTCAGACTAACACCAAAAAGACTGAAACTACTTAGGCCTGGATGTTCCTTTGACAAGGGATATGATTATGAGGATGTGGACTTTGATCTGAAGTGCATGAAATTGAGTGAAATGGCTATGTTGGACATTTATCTGTATTTCACTACTTTGCCACGTTTTTATAAATCCCAAATCTGCAGGGAAAGTGGCGTACGCATCGTTTTTGTGCGTACACACCGTTTATAAATGAGGCCCCAGGTGATTCTATTTTTGGTAGCTTTCTTCAGCTCCGCATTTGGTTTTAGGCTAGCACCGCTCAGACATTTTCTCTTAATTTTAGACTAACTAACTAGTTCACAAAAGCAAGTAACAGCTTTTGCCACTATATGTTTTGAAAGGTATACCCACCCATTCACAATTGGTCAGCCTCAGAAGGGTATGTTCTACTTGGGTTAAACCAGACATGATTATCCGATGCTGTGAGGGGGTGGGAAGGTCTATTCGCCTTTAAGCCGATAGGAGCCCCCTGCTTGTCTATCAACCAACCTGATCTCATGTGAATTCGGCAATATGTACCGATTGTTAGTGTCTCAAAAAACGGTACCTGTTTCCGAATTTTGCACAAGCGCCCCCTGAGCCTGTACTGGGAACTACTGACTAATGCTCAGTTGTAGACTGTAAGGAGATTTCGTGAAAGATATATAATGCGAGAGAAGCTTGTGATAGAAAAATATAGTTGTGCAAATATAGATTATTTAAATCTTAACAGTTCGGCCATGAGCCCGAGTTACGTGAACTCCTATGAGGTTATGTTTAGGGGTTGGGCGGGACCCTGGGACATTTTTTTATTTTAATTTTATTTTTTTAATAATTTTTTTATTTTTTATAATTTATTTTATTTCAAAATTGTTGGTAACAATATGGTAGCAAAAAGGGACGCTATCTTAACAGTTCGGGCATGAGCCCGAGTTACGTGAACTCCTGTGAGGTTATGTTTAGGGGTTGTGGGTGGGGTACGGGAATCACGAAAAAAAAAGAAAAACAATTTTTGCCAAGAAAATTTTTTTGACAAAAAAGTCTTGCCAAGAAAAGCAGTGGGACGCGTGACGTCATATACTACTACCCTCACACGTGATGTTTTAGGCCTATCACAGCCTTTAGTCAGTAGTTCCCAGTACAGGCTCAGGGGGCGCTTGTGCAAAATTCGGAAACAGGTACCGTTTTTTGAGACACTAACAATCGGTACATATTGCCGAATTTCATGAGATCAGGCTCCTATCAACACTACAGTCCAATCTCGCCTTGTTCAGTCAAATACATTTATTTATTTTTTTTATTTAATTTTTAATCAGACTAGAGCAGGGCCCCTCCACGCCATTGTGCACTATGCCACTGCAGGAATGCTAAATTATGTGCAACAATATCCGTCCTTGCTCTCCTTCTAGTGACATCTATTCAAGAACAAACAACACAAGTACACAGAAATTCCCAAAGAACAATGTTATTTATAAGCAATATGTTCAAAACTTGTTTTATGACTTGTTTACAGCTTTAGCCATCAGACACTCACCAATACATCATAACTCTTCTAGTTAAAGCTCCAAAATAAGAAAGGGGAAAGCAAATTCTGCCAAATCTGTATACAAGTCATATCATTTTTGTAATGCTAACCTTTTCAAGTCCAGTAGTTAGTTTAGAATTATGAAGTCATTTTCAAAGAGATTTCCTTGAGTTTCTTCAGTAATACAGTCAATAAATTCATATTTATGAAATGCATTTAAAATGTTTATAACCTGAAAGCAGTTGTAATTAGATGTCTTTTTTTGGTTGTTGTTTTCTCCTTCTAGCTCCCACATTGTTGTTTCCAAACCAGAGTGCAGATGTGGAAAGAATGTTCTGTTGAATAGCATGCCAAACCTTCTCATCCTCTGCAGTTTTGCCACAAAGCTCTGTGAATAATTCAGCCTTCTTTTATTGACTGATTATGAGTGTGTTATTGACTGTGGTTGCATAATTTTGAGGGCAATTTTGTCTGCGAGCCATTTCCTTCTTGGGTGAACCTAGTGGTACATCTTTTCATTTAGCAAACCATGTTGTGGGCTTGTGGTACGTACTCCCATTGAGACTGGTGATGACACTATTAACCCTCCACTCTAGAACCATTCTATAGAGCTTCTCCTATCACTCTAATTAGAATTAAGCCCTTAATGAAAATAATTTAATCCATTCCACTTTGATTTCCACGTCATTCTAAATAAACAGGATCTAACTGCAAAGCAGACAATCTGATTTGCCTATGGCACTGTCTAAATCTCTACACTGGCTATTGAGTGACAAATAGACATCAGCAATGCAAAACACAAAAACATGTGAACAGGTTCTGGCATAAATGTGAGCCCCAGTCAAGGGTTGGTGTATATGAAGCCTATACTGGTTATGCCAGATGACTGGTTACAGTGCAACTGTTGTCCCTAAGTTCTTGGCTCCCTAATGATGTGCTAACTGCCGCAGCCTCCTACAAGTCGCCATGACAAATCATCTCATCTTCCGCAGGCAGAAGCAAGCAGGATTACACCCGTGTCCCCCAGAAAATCAACAGCCAAAACCCTGATTATGCATCAGCGTCCAGGAACAGATGTAGCACTAGAGCCCCCTAAAAAGAAAACCGCCCCAGCACACTTAACCAGAACTCTTCAGCTGCGACCTTCATCCTCAGGCCCAGTGCAATATAATTTTCATGCAACCATATGGAGGAATATTGGTAATAGAGATTTACTGTCAGGCGCTGCCCTGTGAGAGAAAATGAGGAAGATGTGACATATTGCTTATGGTAAATCCATAAATTGCTAATGATAAAGGATAACCGAAAATGAAAAAAATGTCAGATGTACCCAGGGTTGGCATCTATAAAAAGAGAGGGGACACAGTTCACAAACATCTATACAAAACACTGGATCAGCACTTATCAATGTACTGGCCCAACAAGATTATATCATAAGAAAAGTATAGTTGACCAGAACAGACTAATATGGTAACAGACCTTGGGCTCTATCTTACAACCGGCGCTAAGCAGCGCTAACCCAAACGCAAGTGTCTTTGCTATCTTACATCCGGCACAGAGTTCATTATAGCACCTAGCACTCACGTCATTTTAATACCAATTATTCTTGCGCTGTAAGGGGGAGCCAGATTCGGAGGACCAGACGCGACGGAGAGGGAATCTGAAAGTTATTCCTGTGAAGGAAATAACCACTAACACGGAAAAACTGTTTTCAGACCACCACCTTCAGTTAATTCTGGGTAATCTGAATAATTTGAGAAGAACTTCATGAAATGTGCCATTTTTTTGTATTTACCTGGAGATAGAAGATACTAAAAAGTTCCCAAAGTGCAACAATGATACTAAATACAACAATTCAACAGCCAGATTATTTCTCTCAATGTAGTCATCACCAAAGCTACATCTCACTCATGTGGGTAGGCCAAAATTGGGGACAAAGGAAAATGGATAATAGCATTTCCAAAATGGCGGCCAATCCAAGATGGTGGCGATACATTTAGTACACATATGTGTTCCAGATGAGGAAATTTATCACTACAACAAGTTTTAATGAATTTCTGAATATTTAAAAAATATATATTATGCTCTACAGCAGCACCATTTGATTCTATTAGGTCTATTCTTTAGAGTGTGTGAGTGCTAGTATAGCTACAAAATTTCATCAATTTCCTTCGATCCATTTTGGAGGTATTAGTATTATTCTGCTAAACTATGCTCACATTAGTTTTTATTGGCTTAGTGCAGTGATTCAGTTTGAAATATCCACTTTCTTTACAGTAAGAGGACCTACGAATTAACAAATTAGTGGAAGTTCCATGTTGATTTGTCAAACGGTCTAGCAGGAGATGTCTTTTAAAGGTTTTTCAATAAATTGAAAATGGCAAAAAGTACAAAATGGTGGACATTATGACTCCTAATAACTTGAGTTGTCCATGAGGAGAGACATCTTGGGAGGTAGGATGTAAGCATCTAGCTCACATTCGTATGTGTGAAAAGCAGAACATAATTATTTGCCGAGGCAAGCCTCAAACCAGGGCTTCCCGCATCAGAGTCAGAGAAGCTAACCACCAGGCCATAACATAGCTCCATGTACTGTTGTTTTTTTCCGGTTCTGTACTGTTACCTGCAGTCGTAGCACTACCGGACTAACAATTGATAAATAAAATACAGGTGAAAATAAATGGCTGTTATCCTGTAAATACGAAACATCATCCTGTCACAACATCATCAGTCCATTGTCAAACTAATTAGCTTTCTTAGACATTTCCTAGCCATCTATACTGACCTAGGCTACCTGTACATTAACTATGTAGTCAATGCCAAGTGAAACTAAGTGGGCTAACTAGTGGGCTGTTAGCTGAAGTAGGCTACGGGAGATTTTACTATCTCGATCTGCTCAAATCGATGTTCTGCAGAAAATATTCAGTCTGACCTACCTACAAGAACATGACAAAATACAATACATAGCGTTAATGAATGTCATGTGAAACTGAACGGCTGTTGGTTAAAATGCATTACCTATACACAACTGTGTGTTTACTTGCTAGCTAGCTATCCAAATAACTTAGCTAAGACATAACGTTAATATAACCACAGCAGGGCATGTATCATAAAGCAGGGTTTAGTTACGAGTTAGCTGGAACAGCCCTTTTTAGGCAACTTCAGTAAGTTACATGTTCCAGGCTTGGTGGGGTTCCGGATAATGCAGTTAGCTAACTGTTATCCAGCTAACTCCATAACATTAATCCTGCATCATAATGCAGACCCCAGACCAGTAAGATTGGCAACGCAGTATCAAACCGTAAGCTATGATGTGAAACTTAGCAAGCAATAGCTAATACAATACGCGAAACGCAGAGAAATATCACTGGTCAGTTAACTACTGTTAACAATACGAAAATAACTCAAGTAGACTAAATAGCTTTGAGGCTACAAGACAACATCATGTTAGTAAGGCACCATCAGTAAGGTGATGCTGTACACTTAACTTACCACATTTGGAGAGACAGAAATATCAGAAGGGGTAGGTACGGCATCTTCCTTCAGTTTCAGCCACATGAAAGCGGTGCTGGTCATTGCTGCCAGAGCGCCAGAGCGCCAGACCGAAAATGCGCAGCCAGAGTAGGCTACGGCTCTCTCTGGATCGCTCAGGAAAGCATGTAATCCTCTGATGCTCTTGCACTTGCGACCCATCGCTCGTTGCTTGTAAATTGAAAATACTAGAATTTAAAAAACTAACCTACAGTTGCTAATATAACTAGCAAAATTGGAAAAAAGCTAATAAATTGAAAGAGACTATGGGCTAACAGGAACCACAACTAATGTAATAACAATTGTCAAATAGCCAGATATAGCCATGGCTTCTCAGGAATGTATTTAATTGGGGGCGGTAACAATGATGGTACCTATGGTACCTGGTGGGAATTGAACTCTGGCCATCAAAGGCCATCACTCTAACCATTAAGCCATTGCAGATGTTGTACCCAATGGGGAGAATTATTTAAGGGTATGGAGAATTTTTGATGAAGGATATAGTAACTTTTAAGAGGACCTTTATCTGAAGAAATTAGTGATAGTCCCATGTTGATAGATCAAACACTCTAGGGGGAGATGGTTTTTCAATAAAGTAAAAGTGGCTGAAAATACAAAATGGTGGACCTTATGACTCCTAAGCAATTGATTTGTCCATGGGGAGACATCTTCTGATGTAGGATGCAAGTCTCTATCTCCAAAGGGGCAGAGGTTATGATTGTTTGAATACTGGAAATTAAAATGAGTTACAGCGCCACCAAGTGGCCAATCAGTGCCAAAATCGCTGTGTGGCCGTATTAAACTACCTCCTACCAATGTGCTAAGTTTCACTGGGGACAGAGGGAAATGGTGGCTAATCCAAGATGGCAGGGACATATATGGTGTATATATGTGTTCCAGATGAGGAAGTTGATCACTACAGCAAGTTTTAAGTCTAAAAGATGTGATTTTTGATGAATTAATGAATTTATTTAAAAAGTATTATGCTCTGTAGCGCCACCATTTGATTCTATTGAGCCAATACTTTAGAGTTTGGCTTGTAATGTCAGTGCAAGTACAGATACCAAATTTGATTAATATCCATTGAACCATTTTGGAGTTATTAACATTTTTGTGACTAGCCACGCCTACATCAGTTCTTATTGGCTTACTGCGGTCAGGATGTTTGCACTATCAGCTTCCTTTAATAACTTTTTAGAGGACTGTCCCCTGAACAAATTGGTGTGAGTTCCATGTTGATATGTCAAATGGTCTAGGAGGAGATGTTTTTTAAAGGTTTTACACAAAATTGAAATTTGCTAAAAATCAAATATGGCAGACTTCATTGGTCCTAATGGAACAGTTGTTTGCACGAGCAAAGGAAATAATTATTTTGAAGAACGGTTCAAAAGTTATAGCCCAAAACATTATATTTGTTCCTATATTGCCACCATCAGGTCAATTGGGTTGAAATTCGCTGTACATGTGTCCCGCTACAGACTCTAGATGTGTGCAAAATTTTATCAAAAGTTACCAAGTGGTTCTGCTGCAATTTTAACAAATGTGGGAATAATACTAATAAAACCAGCAATAACAATAGGGTTCCAGCACTTTGTGCTTGGACCATTAATAAAATAGCATTATCACCTCACAACAAGAAGGTCCTGGGTTCGAATACAGGCCAGGGGCCTTTCTGTGTAGAGTTTGCATGTTCTCCCTGTGTCCGCGTGGGTTTCCTCATAGATATGAGTGATCAGGAATAATCAGGTTGGATAATGGATAGATGGATAATAATAAATAACAGCCATAGAGCTTTATTAAAATGTGTTCCATCCCCTTGGGTTACCCTATGCATCATCTGAGCTCAGAAGCCTTTTAAGGTTTTGGTCTTTTGAACTTTTACTTGTATGCCTGGGCTATGGGCTATGAGATAAACAGCATCATTTGAAGGTGGGTCATCTGAGTAGGACACCTGAACTGGAAGAGGTGTGCGTGTGTGGAAGTTCATTCTTGAAGTTCATAATTTCTAACAAATCAAAGCCCATAACAGCTCCAGACCCTGTTTAATGATGGATGTAAAGGCTGGCTGGTAAAATGTGCCATTAAGAACAGATAAAACTACTGTAGCACATAACAAAGATTTGATGAAATATTGATAATTTTCTTGTCTTTGCCAATACGGCTCCTCTTTTGTTGCACACGTCTTTCACAGGAACTTTTCAGGCTCAGTTTAAGACATGTAAAACTACAATTCAATAGAATCACTGATTTTCTTAATATTGTTTCTAAAATTGATTTAAACGAGACAGGACAGTATAAATGAAATACAATAATAGACAGAATACACTGTGTACATGCACAGACATGAATAAATAACATTGCACAGCACATTTCTTTTATGCATGCAAATAGTGGAGTGCTTAGGAGGCTTGATCTCAGTGCATATTAAATTTTTCTATTGGAATCTTCTGGCACCATAATCCATGCAGTTCAACAAGCTGGGTGTGTGAGAACGGCATGCGCTGGTACAGTACACACGATGTCTCGTGTCTCCCACCCTGTAAAAATGTATCGGATAAAAATCAGTCTTTCTTCAGCTTCTATTTCTTCTCTATCTATCTCTCTCTCTCACAAACATGCATGCACACACATACACATGCACATATACATGCAAACAAACACACGCACACTCTCTCACACACCCGCATACACAGACACTCTCTCTCACACACACACACGCACACATACACACAGGCAAACAGTGGGATTATTTAATTTGTTTCATTAAGACAGAGACTGCTGGCTGCGCTCACATTCTCACAGGCCACTATGAAAGGGGGCCTTGTTGGAGTACATACCACACTAATTCATGAGGGCTAGACTCTGCCACCCAAACAAGTCACATTTTCAAATTCTACCTCTCTCTCTGTAATCATCAAGCAAGAAATGGTTTCTGTCTGAGAAACCAGGGGATCCATTATGAACATAGAGCTCCCGTAACACTAATGAAAATTTGCCATGCCTTCTTTATTTTTATTCCATAAATACCTTTATTTTTTACTTGACCCAGTGTAACATTCTTAGCTAGTTACATGAACTTTTAGTTTTGCATTTGAATGGAGTAATAAAACGTAGCACACAAGACTACAAATATTTTATTGGACCTGTTAGACTTGTTAGCTATATGCAGAGAGAGAGAGAGAGAGAGAGAGAGAGAGGAGGAAACCCTCATACCACTGACAGGAGATTAACATTGCTTTCAAAATGAAGAGAAGACACTTTTGAGGAGGGAACTTGTCATCACCTGTCAATCCAGTTTTCCCTGTTGTGAAAGTGTTGTAGCAATCCACACCCCATTCCTTGCCTCCATTTGTACTTAGAACTGAATGAAGCTTTAAATAATATCAGTATTTTCAAGCCTAAATTAATTTATCACTATCACCCAAGGTATGTCTCCTATAGACATAAAGACAAACACACACATGTGGGCATGCAAGCACATGTACACAAAAACACACAATGCATACACCTGTATCCACACGCACACACATGTGGTATTGCAAAGAGGCACACATATACATGGACATACACACACACAAACATGTGAGCAAACACACAGGCTTACACTTACATGTGAGCATACATACAGTATGCATATTCAGTCTTGCTCCTCACTGCTAAATAATATGTTGCTACTAAATTCATGTTAGAAATTTTAATTTTAAAATGCTCAATTTTAAAAATAGAAAATTCAGACAGGCATATTTTGGATTTCAATTAAATCTCATTTTAGATGTCAATTTCAGTTGCATCACCCAAGTGGGTGCTAGACATTGGTGGTGGAAGGTAGTGTTGGAATATATATATTGCCAGAAAATAATTCCTGCGATGCTTTTTTCTCCTGACCTTGGAAGACAAGCTTCATTCCATTCCAATCGCAATTTTCCAACTGCGTCAGAAGTACATGACTTATCTGAATGGAGCTTATTTTGTGGGTTTGAAAATATACATAAATAAGCCAACAAACTGGCATATATTATACCAAGACCTTTTGCACAAACAGTTTTATTATAACAGTTCTGTTATAAATCACCCAGTTTTATTGTTGTGTCAGTGTGTTCCGGGAAAGGAAATTTGTCACTATAAATTAGTCATCCTTTTTTTATCTTGAAAAATTGCAGTTCTTATCTTTCATTTAAAACTAACCACAAAATCAAAAGACAGAGAAGGAAAGCAGGAAAAAAGAAGATGTGCATCCTCTGGCTAAGTGAGTTTGGCATGACAGCTTTATGGTTGCGATTCAAATAATTATATCAATTATAACACAATTGTAATTTGTGCAGTGCGTTAATGTGAGGGTGACATTGATTGCGTTTCCAACCCATTCTCTGGTACACCCAGAGCCTACCCTCTGATTCCAGATGCCTCTGAAAACAACAGACACACTAGATGTCACTATTGTAGCTTCATGAAATGATTCTCCCATGGAGTCTCCCAAGGCAAACCGCACAGGAATACGCATGGTTGAGGAAGACTGTCCCGGATATGTAATTTTCTCATTATAGTACCAATTTGCTTAGCAGATATCCCACTCTATGGTGACTTACATGGATGAAATTTGATTTACACATTATTCATTCATGCAGCTCGATATCTTCCTAATGAGATTCAGGTTAAATGCCCTGCTCTAGGGTTCAACAGCAGCACCGCATTTAGGACTTGAACCTGCAACCTGTTTTCATTACTTTCCATTTCTCCTTCTGTTTGTGTGAAAACTGAGTCGAAAGGAAAGGGCTGCATGGAGGAAGTAGAGATGCCCTCTACACATTATTGAATTAAACATTGAAATACAAGCCATTCATTATTTATATATTGCACACCTTTCAGTCGTCTCTTGTTTTTGACTTAGAGAGATGAATGTTTCATATTTTCCATTTGTATCCCATAGATATTTCATGTAAATAAATTAAGTCAGGTTTTTAAACAGTGAGAATGTGTGAACATTACAGTCTGTTCATTACACTTTTCCACTGTTGACTCTTGGTATGATCACAATATCTTTTTACTTTCGAGCCAGAAGCCGACAGTGTTATAAGTCAGTATCTGTATATTAAATCAGTCAGAATGTTTTATGCCTGTAAGTTTGGTAATACTGCAGCTTTGTATCCAGGGCTGTGGAGGCAAGCAAATGTGTACGGATTGCAATGATTCACCGACCCAAGTGGCTGTTTCCAGGACATATTCCAGGACAGACCTCACATCTCTTCACTCTGGTCAGCTCAGCTGCCCATTAAACGGGATGCAGGATCAAATCTAAACGATACAAATAAGGCCTCGTTCACACTCGCATTTTCCGGCTCAACAACCAAATTTATTAGCTGGAGTCGCTCATGTTCTGTGTCCGTATACACACGCATATTTAGAAGACCAAGAACGCTTACAAGTATGAACGAGTAACAGGACTTGCTCCTGTATTTAGAACACTGTCAATAAATTTGTAATAGAGCGACATTTGCTCTGAACGTAAATCTTGCATTTCAATTATCGCACAGGTGTAAACATGATCTCCAATGGAGTAATAAAGTGAGTACGTCAGACGTGGGCGGAGTCTGGCTTCGGAAGTAAATTCCCTATGACAGATAGAGCGGGCTTCGGAGACTATCGACTATTTCTTGAAATCTGATGAGCCGAAACGTTCCTGGATTGGCCTGTGTGGTATAAGGATATAGACTATATATCGCATGTACCAATTTTTATTTTTTGAAAGTAATGGATTAATGATTGTAGTTCATCTTGTAGTCCACTTTAACAGACTACATATCCAGTACTGCAACGCACGGGTGGTTCTCGACCAATACAATATCATCATCTCGTCTGGACTTTTTTGGCAGAATGGCAGCAGCCTGCCGCTGAAGACGACGTTAGCTTGCTAAATTGAGAAGACCGCCCGACAAGGTCAGAAACTACGCTACGGTTAACCACATAAAGCAATTCTAGCTTTTAGTCCTTCAAGCTAGCTAACTAACGTTAGAAAAAAGTGTTTAAAAACGGTGCTGTTTACTGGCTAACGTTATATGACAACGTTTGGAGACAACGTTATGCATCTGGAGGGAATTATGGGACGTTGAGTTTTTAAACAGTGCCAGCGCTGGTATATTGACAAAAAAATACGAAAACGTAAAATATACTCGAAGCTGGTCCAGAAAAACAACATATTTTGTGAACGGGCGTTATATTGAACAATCCATGAAATTGATGGTAAGACATAATCACTAGAAATGGTTTAAAAGTAAAGTTTTAGTTAATGTCTACGCTCTAAATAAATGGGGAATTTACTTCCGAAACCAGTGTGACGTAGTCACTTGAGTACTCCATATCAACAAACATGGACACTGCCATACAGATTTTGTTAATCTCTGCCGAGAGAAGCCGGAAAAGACGTGCATTTCCAATGTCGACTAACCCTGGATTTACACCAAGAGCGGCAGTCCCACGCCGTATGGCCGGAAGTCATTCAGTTCCAATGGAGAGAGGGCAACAAGGCACAATTCTGCCGGTGCTGCTGGGAGCTGTACGAATTACATGTTCGTTCAAGCTAAAAAAAACTTCTCCGCAAATCGCTATGACCAGCCAGTGAGCAACCAATCATATGAAAGGAGGAGGGTCATCTCAATAGAATATGTCACTTCCCTTCAAACTCATTCGTAGCTTAACTAATTTGCTTAAATTATGTCCCAAGGTCATAATGGGACACCAACGGCTCTATCTTGGCGATATTAGCGCCTGGTCTAAACGCATGGCGTTAAGTGCATTTAGGGCGTGTCCACTTTTGCTATTTAAACAGCGTGCTTTTTGAGCGCTAAGCACAGCGCAACGTGCAAATGGGCTAAACCTAGTCTCTTCATTAATTATAGGTGTGTCTTGGGCGTGACATGCAATAAATCAATCAAAATGTCATATCCCATTCCCTTTAAAAGCCTGCTTTTCCACCTCATTATAGGCATTTAGCAGACGCTCTTATCCAGAGCGACTTACACAACTTCTTATTACATTTATCCATTTATACAGCTGGATATATACTGAAGCGATTCAGGTTAAGTACCTTGCTCAAGGGTACAACGGCAGTGTCCTACCTGGGAAAAACTGCCGGCCCATTATACTACACCTCGGCAGATTGTTTATATGATGGCGAAACAGACATGCTAGTGCGTGTTTAGTGTGATCAAGGAATAGGCTATATGGATCAATAGTATGATCAATATTATTCGGACTAACCGTTATGAGTTCCCCGTACAGTGCTGTTATTTTACAAAATATATGCGGTTAAATTTCGTTAAAAGCCAAATTAGGCTCCTTGTTTAACCAATTTTGTTTGATTATACAATGAAGCATTGTCAAACATCAGTTCCATGAGGATGTTCTCATGGAGTTCTCGAAGTTCAAGCTTCATCCGAAGTTCATTATGTGCATTATAATATTGATTAATAACATAAATACCGTTATTTTGCCTTAATGACGACACTAGTAAATACACTAAAGCTGTCAGGTTGGCAACGCATATTTCCCACATATTTTTCCCTTGTTTTATAATGTCCTGCTTATGGAAATGTGACCAACCTGTTTTACTGGTCGCGTAATGCTTTAAAATAATTAAGTCCACTTTCCCAGGAAGACCGTGAAAAGTGTGATTTACAGCAGGGGAAACAGACCTGCTCCTGCATGTATTTAAATCACACATGCAGAGAATGGCATTCAAATTAATTCTGAATTAGTTGTGTAATGTTCTGCAAATTTGTTATCATAATTAGACTCTTAGTTCTCTTTAAAATCATTTCAGCGGGGTGTTAATAAGATGAGAGTATGGAAACCTGGTCACTGTAATTTAAAAAATATGAAGGACGATTTAAATAAATCTCCGTTTTTGAATCGTAGGCTATCGAAAAAACCTTATGCACAGCGAATCCCAGAGAGTATAGCCTAGGCCATTTGAACAACAATACACTGGACAAGGTTTTGAACATTTTTTAAGTCAAAATCATTCTATTTACTTAAAGACTGTAGGCCTAGATGAAGTGACCTGTATTGTAATGACATCTGAAGCGCATTTTCAAAACTCAAATGTCCGTCTATTGCAGTGCAAGAGTTTTCCATTGAATGACAATTTGCGCATTAGGCTTGATATAGGTGTTATCAGCAAAGTTTTTAATGGATAGCCATTGTCCCGTAACAGAAGATTGTCCCCCCCAGAAGATTACAGGAATTATTGGCAAATATAGGCTAAATCATACCTTGATCCAGAATAATTGCCAATAGTCTATACCTTACACGTACCATCGCCTGGATGTTGAACCCGCCCAGTTCACTTGCAGTGGGCGCAAGATGACTTGGTATTTAAACGACGTGAGTGCTAGGTGCTATAATGAACCCTCCGCCGCGTGTAAGATAGCAAAGACACTTGTGTTTGGGTTAGCGCCGCTTAGCGCCGGGTGTAAGATAGGGCCCCAAGAGGGAACGCCCACCTTCAACGCTTTTTTTCTTTTCCCAGTAGAAACGGTAGTACAAACGGCGCATAGCCTACCTGCGAGGCTGCGACACTACACGGCAAAACACTTTTGGTGTAAATCCTGCTTCTTTAAACAGTACTCAAAATAGCCCTTAGCACGCTCTATGGAAGTCAGGGAGCGTTACGCAGTTAATCACTGCGCATTTGCTACCAGTTTTCAACTCCCGCTCCCGTCCACACTCGCACAACCAAGCTCATTTACATAGGAACAAGAGTCAACTTCGGTAGTCGCTACCTGTTTCGAACAGGACTCGTTACTACTAATTATCGCTCTCGTTCATAACTGTACTAAGTGTGAACTTGACCGGAATAAGCACTAAAATGAGGAGTGACAACCACATTTAGCTGTAGTATGAAAGGGGCCTAAGTGTCATAATTGCTTAATTGTGTCTAAAAAATGTTTCAAAAACTAAATCAGTTTCAAAAATAATACAGAGGTATGGATGTGCCCAGCTATGGACATTTATTTGGAACAGCATTATTAGGTTAATTTTCCCATACTTAATAGACTTAGGGCCCTATCTTACACCCAGCGCAAAGCGGCGCTAACCCAAACGCAAGTGTCTTTGCTATCTTACACCCGGCGCTAGGTCCATAATAACGCCTAACGCTTACGTCCTTTAACTAGCATGTATTCTTGCGCCATCACAAGTGAACTGGGCGTGTTGGTCTTAAGATGAGGAGTGGTCAGGATTATTTTTGGCGTATTGCTATCTTGAGCCAGCAGAAAGCGCTTGCGCTAGAACCACCACAAACCTGGCCTAAAGTCATGTCGCGGTTGTTTACATGTTATTTTAACGGCGCATATAAGTACATAGGCGTGTGCACAACGCGCATACCCTCCTGTCTGTTACACACAGGGGCGTGCACAAGCATGACTAAAATATCTAGATCACAATGTGAAATATTATTATTGTGTAGGCTATATCAAAAATAATAATAAAAGGTTCCATAGGTCCACATACCTTTCCCTCAGCGAAGGGAAACGATGCCACATTACATTAATCTCAGCCCACTCCATCAACATCCAGGCGATGTGCGATGGTACGGGACAATGGCTATCCATTAAAAAGGAGCTGATAACACCTATAGCTACCAAGCCTAATGCGCAAATTGTCTTTGCACCTAATGCGTGAATTGTCATTCAATGTAAAACTCGCGTACTGCAATAGACGGACATTTGCGTTCCTAAAATGCGCTTCAGATGTCATTACAATACAGCTCTAGGAATACAGCCTGTAAGTAGGCTAAATAGAATGGTTTGTGACTGAAAAAAGTTCAAAACTTTGTCCAGTGAATATTGCTTTTATTGTTTTTTAAATAGCCTAGGCTACAGCGAACTCGCTGTGCATAATGTTTTTTCGATAGACTGTGGTTAAAAAACGGAGATAGATGTCATCATGTTAACTGAATTGTAGCCTAACCTTAGCTATTCTTCGTCCTTCATATTTTTTAAATTACAGTGACAAGGTTTCCATACCCTCAGCTTATTAAAACCCCGCTGATTTCACCTGTTATTCCATAACTGAACAAAAGATTTTAAAGAGAACTAAGTGTCTAATTAGAAACGAATTGTTACACAATTAATTTACAATTAATTTTTATTCCATTATCTGCATGTTCGCTTTACAAGAGCAGGTCTGTTTCCCCTGCTGTACATCGCACTTTTCACGGTCTTCCTGGGAAAGTGAATCGTTTTAAAGTATTACGCTACCAGTAAAACAGGTTGGTCACATTTCCATAAGCAGGACATTATAAAACAAGGGAAAATATGCTGAGCCTATGGGTTGCCAACCTGACAGATTTGTTGTATTTAGTGTCATCATTAAGGCAAAATAACGTTAGTTATGTTATTAATCAAAATTAGAATGCAGGTAGCCTAATGAACTTCGGATGAAGCTTGAACATGAGTTCATTGCATAATCAAACGAAATTCGTTAAACAAGCAGGCTAATTTGGCGTTTTCTAAGGTGAGAAGGAAGCAATTGGTCGCTTATTCTCAGCTGTTGCAGGTGCTTTTAATGAAATTTAACAGCATATATTTTGTAAACAGCACTGTCAGGAATTACCGGGAACTCATAATACTACTACTGCTACTGCTACTGATCTATATAGCCTATTCCTTGAGCGCACTAAACACGCACGAGCATGTCTGTTTCGCCATCATAAGCAATCCGCCAAGGTGGAAAAGCAGGCTTTTAAAGGGAATGGGATATGACATTTTGATTGGTTTATTGCATATCACGCCCAAGACACACCTATAATTAATGAAGAGACTAGGTTCAGCCCAGTTGCACCTTGCGCCGTGCTTAGCGCCCAAAAAACACGCCGTTAAAATAGCAAAAGTGGACTTGGACACGCCCTAAATGGACTTAGCGCCATGCGCTTAGACTAAGCGCCAAGATCGCCAAGATAGGGCCCTTATTCTCTAATGCAGCAGAGAAGATCCATCTTGGTGGATGGATCACTCCAAAATTATCTGATGAAGGCAGATCTGATAGCTGAAATGTCACATTCCACAACTAAAAAACGTAACATATTTGTGTTGTATTTTCCCACCTCTAAAACCACATTCAAGTTAAATTCAAGGGCTATAGCCGACATAGCATTAGACTATGGGCAGCAATTGAATGCATCTCTGCTAAACGCATCCTGAAAATCAGAGGCAATGGGATTGTCCAAGGTGCTAAAGTTAGCATTGACTTTCTATGCTAAGATCTCAACCCCTGTTCAGAGAAATTGACATTCCTCTTCCTCCCTCATACTGCTTTCACTCATTTCCATCTTTCTTTTGTACCTTTTTGCACTAAGTGAACGTTTTTGGCCTTGGTTCTTACTTGATTTGTATCAATACTGTAATGAATCATCATTAATATGGCATGGATATCATTTACAACTGTTGCACAATAAGCAGCAGAAATTGGGCTCAGCATACACACATACACACACCCACACACCCAGATGCACACACACACATACACAGAAACAAGTATGCACATATACAATCTGCAGAATGAATCGCAACCTTTGAATCAGTTGTCTTGCGATCCATCATTCCTATGAGTGGTAACTGAAAACACATATTTAAGAGTGCAGTGTGATAAAACTGCAACACACATGCACACACACATACATACACACACGATACTTGGCATCACAAAAAAGAAAATAAGAGGAAAGGAATTATGAGCTAACAAAACAGCAGACAGTTAAATTTATGATCTGTCTATTCCTTTTTATAAGAGAACAGTTATTGTCTTCCTTTGTGTTGATGCCAAATGTGTTGATGTCATTTCTTATTTTATATTGTCCTTAAATTGTGTCCTCACTGAGGAAGACAATTTGCCTTTAAGCAGACAATGATTAACAGTAATAAATAGTCTCCTCTTTTGAAGTGAATCATTTATTCAAGGAAGACGTTTTGTTCACAAAATATTTTCTGAACAACATTTATTAAGATGAATCTTTTTGTTATATTCAATTTTTAAATTTGACCATGTGCATGGTACAGAGATGGCTTATTTTATTGAGAGTCGTGTTCCCCCATCAATGCAAAGGCTACATAGGGGGCTTGCTTTGTCCCTGTGAAGGTTGCTGTTGCAGGATTTTAATCTGAATGTAAAACATGTGCTGGTCTGCCCTCTCTCCACTCAGCAGTATCTAGCAGAGTCTGTCTTTGAGTGCCTCTCCATATTGATTGGATGTGTTGCAGCAAGTGTGCTGGCGACACAGTGGTGACTTTGTTGTTAAAGTAGAGACTGAGTGGTAGGTGTCAAACCTGCCGTGATGGCCAATCATCAATCATCCTCTGACAGGCCTTTTTTTGTCTTTGTCTCTCTCTCTCTTTTACAGCTGAATGAATAGTCTTTATTTAAAGCATGAAGTAAAAATGTGGCCAGACCGCAAGGACAAGCCTGGAGTTGTTTGTCAGTGCTATCATTCACAGTTGCGAATTAAACTTCTGCCATTTCCATAATAGCCATGGGGAATGGTAAATGCAATGCATTTTAATAACTGTGTGTGCATATACACACGTGATAAGCAAAAATGTGCAAAAAATATATATATACGTATATATATATATTATTTATTTTTTATACATGTGCAAATCACAGCACCTTTCTTTTTGGACCAGAAAGTTGAGATACTCTGGTTTTGTTGGTAACTTAACTCACTTTCACTCACTAACCCAGCAAGGTCTTGCCATGGTACTGTATGGTCATTTTATATCAAAAGAAAGACAAGATACCAATTGTTTTCTGAATTGTCTTGAAATGCTTAAACAAGTATAAGATAGTGAAATATAACTGAAGTGCTATGTTAATCATTTTATTTAACACTGATTTTATACAAATCCCATTTGTTAAAAGTAACAGTTATTATATTTATTTATCTGTTATATATTGCAGTGATGAGGTTTATCAACTGCAAATATCTTGAGTCGTCTCACAGTTCATAGTTAACAAGTCTATGTATGAGGTTTAAAAGTGACAATTTAATAATACATCATAAAGTATTTTACTACCTGTGAATTATACCTCAGCTACTTGTTTGGAAATGGTATACAGTAAATCAGAGGCCACACTTTAATGTTAAATGTAAATACCTACACTTGGTCATGTTGCAGGAGAATAATAAATTCCATCAGTTTTATGTTCCAGATACAGCAGCACCGCAGTGAGGAGCTGAGTCAGTTTAAAGCGAGTTATTTATAACACTCATTACAGCATGGACGCTGCTCTCATCTGAAGTAAAATCTCCATTTTGGCTCAGAGATCTCACAGTTTCTGATTATATTCCTCCTGAGTCTATGGGCTCTGGAGCAGGTAGTGTAATGTATGCTTCTAATGTTGTAATGTTTATCTTATCTTCAGTAGTCCCACAATGAAAGCAATGTATTTTAGGCTTTTCATCTTTTTTTCCATATTTCTTTGCTAATACACATTGGCATTTGTCAGCAACTTAAAGAAACTCCACAGGGGAGTCCCAATCCACTGGTTAGGAAAATCGGAGCAGATTTTTTTCTTCTTTATACCTGCTGCTGCTCTTCTCATCTCCATACATGATTCTGCATTTGGCCTGTCAGGATTAATTAACCACATCCAGGTACGCAAACTTTTGACAGAACGCCAAGAGCAATAAACATTAATCACAGCACCAGACTTTTACTGCGCAGGATAGATGGGAATGCAGCCTTGTATACTTCTTTGTGTGTGTGTGTGTGTGTGTGTGTGTACATGAGCTTGTTTGTGTGATATCTGTGTGTGCATATGTGTGTTTATTTCAGCGTATTATTACAGTAGGAGAGACACATATCAGTAAAAAAAAGACATTTGTTTTTTCTTTTGCTATTGTGGGAGCCAAACATTTGATTCTCAAAATTAAATTTTGATAAAGAAAGAAATTAGCAATTAGCATTACGTGCTACTTTGAAAGTGCATGGGCTTTAAAGACACTTTGTTCTGAAATTGTTACTTTCTGTGGGGTTGTAGTGCTGGATGCTTTGACTAAATGACAGCCAGATGATCTGACAATAACAAATCTAGTCATTAGCAATGGCTGTTAGAGGGGAAAGGGGTCCCTGACATATATCACCCAAAGATGGGGGGTCAGAGGGGGAGACTTATGGGGGGTTAGGGTTGGGGGGGACTAGGGTGTCTGCGAGGCTGGGACAGCAGCTCCACTTTCGCTGGGAGAGGGTCAGCTGACATTGGGGCGTTTGTTCTGCACACTGGATGGGGAAGCCAATCGTGGCCTCCTCAAATTTACACGGGGTGTATGATGACCACAAAAACACGAGCAGATGGAATTTCACTTGGGTAGGACCCTTATGCAGTCTGGCATATAATGAAATCCACTACAGCACAGCAATGAGTTTTTACCATCTCAGTTACTTGTTTTTCAACATCTGTGTTCAAAAATGTACACAGAGTACAAAAACAAACAGAAAATAAAACACATAGCCTTTGATAACGTCTGTGACGTGATTATATCCTGATCTAAGTGTACACAGTCATGTGAAAGCCCTCATTAAAGTTGGTTTCATTCAGTGTTTTATTTTATTATTGTGGCTGATTGTATTTTATTAACTCTATCACCATCTGCACACAATAATTGTGACTGTTACAGCCAATATTTCACCCTCAGCACCTACCCGTAGGGGCAGGATTTACTCTAAACTGTGAAATGTCTCAAAATTACCTCAGACCAAATCTGTCAACAGCCTGCTATGGCCCACATTGCCATATCATAGGATGCATAAAAAGGCAAAGGCATTGTAGCATGAAGGTGTTGGCAGACACGGGGAAATGGAATGCTGCTACAGGGGTATTTATTTAACAAAGTTCAGAGATTCTCCTTTTAAAACAATTTAATCTGTGGGTTCTTATCAGCAGGCGTAATAGTGAGAGATGATGGAAGAGCTTGATAAGACTTTAACAAAGCACGATGAAGGAAAGCAGGAGGGGATTCTCGTTTATCTAGTTAAAATGCGGCCAGCAGGGAGGGGAAGGAAGGAAGAGATTGGGAAACTGACATGGATGACAGGTGATCACAGGCCAGACTGGTACACGGTTAAACCTGTAAAATCAACCAGTCAATGACTCCACTACCTACCATTTCATATTATCCAACACATGATTTGGCTTATTTTCGGCTTGTGGCAGACAGTAGTGTTTCAATAGTATTACTTGCTGTAATTTGTAGTCATTTTTAATATTTGTTAAGAGTATAATGTGTTTTTGTTAAGAGCATAATGTCCACACCTCGGTGAGTGAGGATAGACCTGTGATTACAATGGTGTCAATGACACCATCTCTTTTTAAAAAAGTGGGACTTACTTACGTACTGGTTTCTCCTGTAGCTGCATTCTTGCCATTAGCAAATGATACAAGCCAAGGAGTAGATATACATTGTTATTTCTTGTGGATATTCTTTATGAATACTTATGCCGGAGAATGATCCAGAAAGGCATAGCAGCACTGTGATTAAGCACAGAGACTGGCAGCTTTTTGGCACAACATCCTGGTGCCCAGGGTGTTGTATTTTCCAAATCTTTTGATTTTGTCTGTTTAAACAAATCACACTGTCAACAAGCCCTCGTAACTACTGAAGAGCCTGCGTTGGCACTGCAGAACTGCTGAAGGCAGGTGAAACTGGATTCAGAACCAGAATGTTGCAGATTTATTTTATTTATCAGAGTCACCGTTTCAGTACCTTAGCACAAGGTGCTTATTAACCTGAGATATTCCATTGAATAGTAAATCTTATTTCTTCCGTAATTAAGTGAATTTCTATAGACATCCCACCGTGTAAATGGATAACCTGTGAGAATTCTATTTTTTTTTTCACCTGAAATAAAAGCATCAGAAAATAAATAATGTAGTGTAAAACTGTTCTTTTTTTCCTGGTTGTACCTGCAGGCTCGTGAAGGGAATGCTCGGGTAAGCTCTGTTGAAACAAATCTAAGCTGCTAATGACATGCCTTGTGAAAATATTCACAGTTCATTTACCTTGATGACAACTGCCTCCCCTCAGCCTCCTCTGCAAACTGTTTTATGTATTAGTCATACTTACAGCGGTAATCTGTGAGGGACATGCTATGAAAACAAGGTTTGTTTCCAAGATCTGCTAATGCACGGCAAAGTGATCAAATCAGCCTGCTGCTGCAAGAGGCTATCGTCTCTGTCAAAGTTCAATGCTAGAATAAAAGGGCTTATTTGCCTTGACCTGAAACTTATGCTTGCATGACATAAAATAGCAATAATTCCCAAAGCTACTTACGTAATTGGTGCGGTATACAGGTCAGCTAATTGTAGAGCACATTTATACTATGATTTGCTTGTTTTTACATTTTAAGCTTCCTTCTTTTTCACAAATCATGGGCACTGGAAATGTAAACAAAAACCATCCAGATGGTATCATTATCATTGAGTTAATACACATAGTCAAAGGTCATACATTTGTCCCATCAGCAAGTCTGAACAGGCAGTTCAGTTCAATGGCAAAGTGGCCATAACCTTAATTAACCAATTTAATTGCTCTTTCAATTAAATAAAAAATGTGTGTCAGTAAGTAATAAAAGTAACATTCCCTAACAGTAATTCATTTCCACTTTGGGACAAACTTTGCTTTGGAGTAGGATTGGCATAAACCAATTCAGTTTATGTCACTAAGCAGACCAAAAATAATTTTATAAATGGTACAAACTTTTATGTATTTCTCTATATTTCTTTACTCATCGTACTGTACTGCATAACAGTGAACATTTTATTATAATAATAATAATAATAATAATAATAATAATAATAATAATAATAATAATAATGACTAAAATGAATTAATAAAAAAGGTTGAACCAAGTTCAAATATGTTATTCTACTTGGAAGAGTTCAAATCCCAAACAATACAGACTCTGTTCCAGTCTGGTCTGCTTCAATTTTGAGAAACTGCAATTCCATGTGGCATGTACAATCTGATGAAAATGCTCACTTTGAGCACACAGGCAATTTTCTGGTTTTATGCCACAAAATCCTTCACCAGGTACAATATTGTGCCTGCTCAACACCTGTTGGTCCCACCATTTTCATCAGATAGCTTAAGCTTAATTGTAGTCATCATCATCATCATCATCAGCATCATCATTTACATCATCACCATCATCATGGTTATTATTGCTATAATAATGACCATTCATTTGCTTTCTAAATTGTGCTGCCATTAGGTGTACACTGACTGCGTTGTACAGTGTTATGCCTGGCCATCTCTGTGCTGTCTGCTCAACCTACATACTGTATATGCACCTGTGGACCGTTGAGCCTGGGAAAACCTTTACTTTGGACTGCAGCTGCTGTCATACAGTGCTGCAGGAGATAAATAGAACTGCATTGTCCAGAGGCCAGGAACACAATGACAAACGCTGCAGCACACACCAGCATTGGAAGCTGTTATGAGATAATATACGAGTATATACTGTACTGCCATTTAAATAAAATATGATAGCATAAGTTATGATTTACTGAACTCTAAAGAATCACAGTATAAACTCCACTTTCTATATCTTATCATTATCTCCAAACTCGGCTGATGAGAGCATGTTGCCCAGTTCTGATTGCCAAAGTGAAAGCCTTGTTTACAGTGTCCAGTGCAGTAATATTCACTGTCTCATTGGACTCCAGAGAGCCACAAGACCACCAGAGATCAAATGAAACAAATTAGGGGGACTAGATACATATAAACTCCTCTACAGTTTGGTTTTGCTGCTCAGCACCACAGCTGTTGCTACAGTACACAGATTAGAGCCCAGTGTCTCTGGCCTGTTTGCATTCTGCTTGCATTGTTTTGCCCATTACCCCTCCTGTACGTTCTTTGGATCTGTACATCTCACAGCTGTTCGGTTAATCACAAAAAAAGTGGAATAAAAGGCCAAGTTAGAAAAGAGGTTAGACTTGTAAAAACAATATGTACTGGCAGAAGTATCTCCCCTTACAGAATATGCAGCATTATCTTGTGTAAATGTAAAATATATTTCACAGCAGTATGTCTTTATATATATTTCAATATGTGCAAGCAGAAATAATTTTTACTTTTACACATATATTATTAAATGTTGTGATATCTTGATATTTACTTCAATATATTCTCAATATGTTACATCTCTGCATTTTCTTCCATTTTTATGTCATTCTTGCACAAACACAGTATTGTATATACTCACTTTCTATGTGCCACAGAAATGGGGGTGTATGCTGGAACACATGCTGTATAAGAAAAATGACAATCTTCTGGCTGTTAGTTTAGCACTTTAGCATTGTGATGGATTAACTGAAGTTGGGATCAAGGCCTTCGGTGCGACTCATCAGCTTTTAAGCAAATTCTCCTCTTGGGCTCCCATTTTAACAGCCATCTCATTATCAAAGCCATAATGAATAGAGTTCTAATGAAAAGTGCTTAATGGGTCAAGTAAACAACCTGATTAAAGTAATCCGCTTTAAGGAGCTATCCGTATAAACTGCCGCTAATGTGATTTGCTGCAGGTGTAGGGGCATAAGACTCACCATTGTTGGTCATATCCTGAGCACAGCAGATGTGTCTCGAGGGAAGGACAGCGAGAGATTACAGGGATTCATACAGGTGGCGTAGATGGCATGGCATGTACTTCCCCCTGGCTGTAGTTCAGTGAGCCACGTCTTCCGTCTCTGAGGTACTTTGCACCTGAGGGAACTTGGATGGCCCTTCTTATTGGCTGGAGGGCTCCATGACCGAGCAGTTCTATCAATATCATTCATAATTAATACAGAAGAATATCTGCACTTGGTGCCTCAACTCTCTGAGCATGTATTGGGAAAGTGCAATGATGACGAAAATGTTGATTTGGTCATTAATTCAGAAGTCTTTGTCAGTAACTTTGTGACAGAGACCAATTCCCCCAAGGCTGAGAAATGTTGTGAATGGATTTCTGATTATACAACTCCCTTTATTTTGTCTTTATGACCAAATATTTCTCCTTCCTATAATATGTTTTTGTTACTTTATGATATTTTATTTTTTGCAACACTTGACAATTGCTGACTATTGTATCTACTGCTGTGTCCCTCTACCTTTTATATGTGGCTCAGGAAGCCAACTGCTGTCCACATTCATTAATATAATATATTGTATTTCCTTTACTTTTTGTCAATTTAATGTAAACATTCATGAAATAAAATGACTGAAACCCGTATTTTTATATTCAGTGGTTTATGAAAACAAATTTAATTGTCAATTAGTTCAAATTATGGCATTGCAAGTATTTGCAATTTTTATGGAAACCAAATCAATACATAAAAGGTTTGTTCACAGTGTACAGTATAAAATAGACACCTGATAAACCATAGTGAAGCCACAGAAATAACTTTAATTATCATTAAAAACCAACACGTTTCGGCAATCGCCTTCCTCAGGGTTTCAACAAAACAAGAAAGACAAGCCTTATAAATAGAAAGGTAACAATTTAAAAAAGGTAAAATAAATTTAAAATCATCCAATGGGAAGCAGAAAAAGGCATACGTTACAGCCAACATCCAATGAAACACATACACATGGGGCCCATGGCCACAGTCAGCACTGGCATGGTTCATATTTGATCCAAGTCTTGTAATGCTAGGGCGACCAAGAGATCAATACAGGACATTATGAAGCCACTTTTTAATCAACAGATAGTATTTTAAGCATCTCAATTAATCATTTAGTTACCACGAAGGTAACCAGGGGTGCTTAATCATATCTGAGAAGGGCTGGTGTGGGTGCAGGTATTTTTAATAGCCCAGCACGATGACGCCTATTAGTTAAAATAGTCTTATGAAGGGATGTAATGATTTTCATTTTGTTTATTGGTAGTAACTAAGCTGATGTTAACTTGGTCACAGTGGGCCTACAGAATATTTTTTAAATACATTGCTGCCTGCACTCCTTTGTATGTCGGTGTCAATAATAAGTGTTTTCTCTTCAGAAACAGATTTAAAACAGAATGGCCGGTAATAGGTTGCATAAATATTTGGATTTGTTTGGTAGTTTAGCTTGCTTGAACAGCGATATTGTAAAATCACTGTCGATCACCTGAGCTTTTACTGAACAAAATGCACTGTTCACTTCCAATACCTCAAGGCTGTTTTGTACAGTATGTTCACTCAATGTGCAATCGAAAATATTTCAAACAAATAAAGATTTATATTTTTTTAATTACAGTTTATAAGCTTAAGCAATGCATTTTATTCCCCATTTATTGAAAGGAAATGGTATTTAGTAATATACGTAAGTTGCACTATACAATATCACATTCAGGAAATAGGCCTCTTTACCTCTGTGAATCTTAATCTGAAGATCAAAATCAAGTCTATATTTTTACAATTCCCAAAACATGTTGGAGCTCCTTTTATTTTGTATTTTGACTAGTTAGGTATCTGTTATTCAATTCATACCAATATTATATACAATATACAATTAAAATTACACTGAATAAACTCACTATTTGCTCTGCTCCTGTCAGTTTAGATTAAGGTAAAAGAAGGGATAAAAATATATATTTTTGTGGACACATCTGATTGTTCTTGTTTCCTTTTTGAAACCTGCAAAGGCCGTGGAGCTGGGACTGTGATTGGAAGAGTTTCATTAATAGCAGCCACGTATGTCCTACAGTAAAGAATCATTGGTTTTCTCTGAAGTCAGTGGTGGATAGCAGTGACTTGCTTTGTTTTGTTTATACAGCATACAGTGATGTGCAGAAGAGCATCTCTGAACGCATCGCTGAACCAGAAATCTACACGATGTTCCACTGTTGTCAGCTAAGAACAGGAAGATGAGGCTACAGTGGGCACGTGATCACAAAAACTGGACAATCTCAATTTCTGCTGCAACAGATGGTAGGGTCAAAATATGGCATAATAAACGGCATGAATCCATCCATGGATCCATCCTGCCTTGTGTCAACAGTGCAGGCTGGTGGAGGTGGTGTAATGGTGTGGGGGATGTTTTCTTTTTAAGGGGCACACATTTGGCCCCTTAATACCAACTGAGCATCATTTGAATGCCATGGCATACCTAAGCATTGTTGCTGACCATGTGCATCCCTTTATGGCCACAGTCTACCCTTTTTCAAATGGATACTTCCAGCAGGATAATGAGCCACGTCACAAAACACGCATAAAGCTGGTTCCATGGACATGACAGTGACTTTAGTTTACTCCAATGGCCTGCACAGCCCCCAGATCTCAATTCAAATAGCGCATCATTGCGATGAGGTGGAATGGGAGGGTCACAGGTACTAGATAGGTGCACCTAATAACTTATTCCTGGAGGCCTCTAGCCCAATGTCTGCTGGGAGTTTTAGGTCCAAACTGTACTTTTCTTTCCCCTTCCAGAGCAATGTCTGCAACATAACAGCAGCAGACCAGCTTCCACTGCACCGCATTTAATTATTAACTGTCAGAAAATACAGTATGTTTTTGCACCAAGTCTGTTGATGAGACTGCACCAAGTCCTAAGCCACTTTTAATATGACATACTCTATTCAAAATTATTTTTTCGGTTCATGTGGAGTCCTCATAAAAACAGATATAGAGGAATTAAATACTTAAACACAGTGGCCGGTTACATTAGCTGGAAATATTAAATAAAATTAGCTTAAATAGCTAATTTGTTTGTTCTGACCCATATTAATGTATTAAAGCGAAACCAGTCAGATTTAAGATGTACATATGTGCACAATGTAAGTATACATACATATGTCTTGTTATGTTAGCTACATATCTACCTATCATATTGTGTATTTCTACAGACATTTTTTTTTATTGTGTTGAACCACAAGACATTGAACTCAACACATATAACGTGCAGTAAAACTAGCTTTAACAGAGTTTAAATTAGTCCACACTGTATAAAGGGTAATGTTACTGTATTATTGTAAAAATATACTCTCTCCCAGTTGATTTTACAATTTTGCTGTGAGGAATGGGTACATTTTCCTTTGGTTGGTATTGAGTATTTGCCTGGATGAAGCACTAGGTGGTGCCTGTATTCCTCTATAGTTCCTTGTTTGTGTGACAGAGAGAGGGGGATGGATGCTGAGAGGATCGGGTGTGACTTGAGTGTGTTTCACGGCCCCCCCACCCAACCCCACTCCCCTCCACACCTGAACCCTTGCTAGAGAGAAGCATGTGAGCAGCGGATGCTACACTCAGCAGGCAGAAATGTCACAGGAAACCTGCAGCGTGCGACTATCTGCCAAACTGAAAACAGTGTGTGTGTGTGTGTGTGTGTGTGTTAGGGAATTTGGGACATGGTTATTTTTTAATTTTTTTATATTTGTAACAGGAATGCTTCTTTTGTCCTTTTTGCTTCTATTTTTTGCAGACTGCTAAAGGGCAGCTGAAAACAGTGATAAAAGGACATTATAGAGGTTGGTATGGACTTAGGGACCAAACACACACCATCACCAACCACTCTCCTTTATCCCTGTCATTTGGATTGTGTTCCGGTAAAATCTCAATTGCTATTATTATTTTTAGTTGCTGTTGTATTATGAAATTCAAGGACGGATGGTCACTAATACATGAATCGGTACATGTATTGTTTTCATGCTATAATCTCATTTTCTCATTGTCATATCCGGCTGTGTCTGGAAGAGGCCATGAGTCATACTCTACAAGTCAGTGTAGTACCCTCTGTCATACCAAATGTTAGCATTTCCCAGAGCTGATGGTTTAAATGATTAAATAAAGGGCACAGATGTGTCGCTTTCTGTTTTAATACGAGACGTCAACCCAGAACACTGTCAGCTTCTGTATTTTTCATTGTTTTTCTCGACAATGCGCAGCCAAGTAGCGCAGCCATGGGTGGGGTGGGGGCAAATTACACTCACACCACTCCTCCTACCCAGAAACCCACATAAGTCCTTCCCCACGTCTTTATTTATTTGTTCCGCCTTGGTTGTTTAGACCCAATTAAGGGACTAATTGTGGAGATCATTGAGGATCGCATTGTTGTAAAAGTATAAAGCGTATCGCTAATTGCGGTAGCAGCTGCTGGTGTTTATGAAAAGCACGGGGACCTGGCGGGCCGCTGTTCTGTGCCTGTGTTCCTGGGGCCAGTGGCACTGGGCGAGAGCCAGGTGATCCAAGCCCCAGCACACAGGCTTGCCTAGAGCCGCACCCCCTCAAATAATGATCACCTCAGAGGCCTGCACTATTTCTCCGTCTTTATGAAGCCCCCACCCTGTGGGCACACGGCGGCTCACGTACAGCAGTTAGCATGTGGCGGGTTTCTGCGATGTGGAAAAGATCCAGGAAGCAGGAGCGCAGTGATTTCTCGTTTTCAAAGCTGGCTGGCTTTGGATGAGACCATTCCAAAATCAGGACTGGGTCATATTAAGTGCTTTATTTTATATGTTTTTCTTTCCTTGTCTTTTTTTTTATAACCTGCGGGAGGGAAAGAAAGATTCCAGCAAAACTGTGGGCTTGAAGCCACCTTCACTTCCTCTTCTAATATCACCATCCAAATTCTATATCTCCTACTCTCTCTCTCTCTCTCTCTCTGTCTGTCTCTTTAATTTCAGTTAATAAACAGAACTGTGTTGCCAAAGCATTTTAGAAGCAGAGAATAACAAGAAAAATAAGCTGTAAACAGCAAACAGTACGAGTGCTTAATTCAATATCCCTTAATTGAACTATCTTCCTCTATCACTCTCCACGCCCCCCCCCCCCCCCCACCCCCCTTCATATCACTCAATAACACAGAGCATGATGGGCTCAGGTCAGTAGGAGTCCGTATTACTAGGTGCTATTTTTTTGGTGACACTGTCTCACAGTCCAACCTTCCTATGATTGCAACATCAGCTTCAGAGAAAAAAAAAGAGATGTGCTGGCTATTGCACTACTGCAGACAACAAAGAGATGAGTCAAATGTCTAAAACGGTCTGTTTCATCTGGTTGTGTAAGTCCTGTCAGTATTACATTCTGCAGTTTAGCAGATGCACTAATGCTGAGCCACTTAATACTTCACACACCATTCATTTATACAGCTGGATTTTTTTAAACTGAAGAAGTTCAGGCTAAATAACTTGCTCAAGAGTACAATGGTAGCGACACAGTTGGAGAATCAAATACACAACCTTTGCATTACAAGCCCAGTTCCCCAACCATTATACTACACTGCTGCCGCAATATTGTTTGCAAGTGGATTGTTTTTTTATTATTATTTTTTTAAATGTACTGTAGACTTTTGACATAAGTTTGATTAGAAAATATACATATATACAGAACCATATAACTTTGACCAAAGTATATATAATGTTTTTTGAGGACAGTAGTGTCTGGCAGTTAGGTGTTGCGAGTCAGCGATGGGATTCAAAACCATCGATGCCCCTCTGGTGTTTCTCCTGCAGGTGTCTGAGGCCTTTCCCTGGGAGCGGGCACATGCGGCAGAGCTGTGGATAGATGGCACAGACCCAGCTTCTTGGGATTGTCCTGTAGGAGGCAGAAATGGCCCGGGCTCATTAATCTGGTGTGAGAGCCTTCCGGCCGCGTGGCAGGTTGACTGCTCATTTATTCTCTTTATAATAGCAAAGGCCTGTGATGAATGTCCTGCGCACTGCACACGTGATAAAATATTCATAAACCAGAACTCTTCAGTGCAAAAGAGCAAAAACCAATAAATTCTAAATACAGTGACGGTCGTGTTATTTATATGTTACACAAGCTACAGGCAGGACATGCCGATGAATCCACTCAGCATTTGCTTTTTAACCATTTGTAATTTGTTCCTTTAAAATTTTGGGAGGGCAAAATAATGCGGGCCAAGCTTTGATGTGGCCTGCCACAGGAAATGACTAAAGGTGAATGTTGAGCTCCAAAAATCTGAATAATATATATAGTTTTTGGTTAAAGGTTAGCTGTGCCGGTATTTTATTTTCGTTCCCTCTGTATTTCATCATAATTATTGAAAGCTAAAATCGACATCGCTCTCAGCATTATTGGGCATAACCTTAATCATAGGTTAAAAAAATTTAATCTAGACATTTTGCTTGACGATCACAGATGGTATTCTTTTAAAAAACAAACCTGATGGTTTCTTTTCCCCATTTAGCTGGCCTTCTCTTCCCAGGTCCTTTGTTTGCCGTTTAATATCTGCACGTGAGCACAGAATAGCGTCCATCTCTCTCTCCGTCTCCTCTTGCTTTCCTGTCAGTCACCTTTTCCAGAAGAAGCTGTGATGGGGACGGGAGCAGATGGCGGAGACGTGCGTCAGGCGCATAGATGCGTCTAGTGGGACTCTTCCTCTACTTAGGACGCTTATACTTCTTTCAACCAGCTTAGTGTTATTTGTTTGTTTTTTAATAAATACTCAGCACACAATATCTGCTTTTATTAAAGTTAAAAAAAAGTTGCATGTTTCAGAAAAGTCTGCCAGCTGCACCAAGCAATTGCGGGAAATAATGCCGCTTTTGCTTTCGATTATTCATAGACCATAATTATCACAACACATCTGTCAAATCACAGATTTCTATCAGCTGGGATTTTTGTCATTTCTATTTCTGCATGACACATTCTCAGGCGGACAACACAGCCAAAGCCGGCGCAGTACACTAGAACCCCGTTGCTTTCTTTTCAATGCGCTCCATCATGTGTAGTCCCCTCCCCCCCAACCCCACCCCACCCCTCCCCTCCTCTCCTCAAGTGTCTTTGATCTAAAATTGGCCCCTGTAGAAGGCTTGTGTACAGTCATTTTCATATGGGCTTTGAACGCATTGAAGGGGGCTGTCTCCCTGCTGCTCTCACTTTTATCCTCCAATTTCTTTTCCCTTGGAAACGATGAGCATATGGCAACCACCCTCGCCGGGCTCTCCCGACAACAGGATGGGCCATATTCCCATTCCTGCATCCTGTCATCCACGAATCCCAGGACAGCCCCCACCCCCCCGAACCCTCCTCCTCTTCCTCCTTGTTCGGTTAAAGAGACGTGTTCTGCATTTGTCACATGACCTGAGCTCAACGCAAAGCCTCTTTCTTTTTTCCTTCCTCGGCTTTTAATGGTTCAAGCCCTCAATCAGTTAATTAAAAATGATATAAATCACATGCTGGATCTGCGCAGTGCACATTCCGCAGAGCTCAGGGTTGGAAAGGGACTGTTGTATTGTGTGAAAACTGTGAAATGGGGAAGGCAAAGATTACCCTATCCCCCTCATTACTTTTTTAAAAATCAGTGCACTCTGTTCCAAGGGGCTGCAATTTTTGGAGATTTTCTTTGGTGCAACTTGAGCCACCGAGCTGTCATCTTTGACCACGTCTTCAGCGCCATAAACATCCTGTGTTTCCATGATGTGGAGTGGCCATTCATCAGTGGTCAGAGATCAAATCCCCTCCAGTGCAGGCAATTCAACATCTGTAGCTCACCTGGGCCATAGAGAGCACTTCTGATGGATATCCCAGCCCCATTAAAATCACTGCTTCTCAGTGCTCTCGCCATCACATGCACTGAGATGACGCTGGGAACATTGCTTTGTAAGGCCACAGTCACTTAAATTTAAAGATTTAATTACAGCACAGCTTTTTTTCCCTCCAGTAATTAATGTCAAGACAGTCTTGTTAATTGAGAGCAATCATAGTAATTGAGGATGGATGCCAATACAAAAAAAAGAGAAGAAAAATAAGCAGAAAGATCCAGGAACTGGAACCCAGAAATCTGAATAGTATACAGTGGTAGGTTAGCTATTTTATTTATTTATTTGATTTCATTGGGTTACCTTAATAAGATTTGTATTAATTAAGTCTTCAGAAAAGTGGTATGATTTCAAATGAATCAACTAATAAACAAATGCTTACACTCTAAATGCAAATACAAGCCAGCATTATTTAATTAATACTGTGGTACAGGTTATAACATAGTTGTGAAGAAAAAATATGAAATATAATGAATAATGAAAATATGTGATTTTTCAAACCATAGAGTATTGAGGACAGCATTCCTCTGTGATATTGATAGTAATGTACATAGGATAAAAAATATTACATAATAAAAATTATTATTATGGTTAAAGCAAGGACACTGTCCGCATATTATTTTCCACAATTATATCAAAATTATGCTCTTATAATTAATTGAATTTATTTAATTTGGATTAATTTGGATTTTTCTGCAATATGCTGCATTTGAACAACTCATTCCAAAGGTGTTTTTAGGCTTTAATTTTAAAGACAACATCCAAACCCTGTAATTACCAGAGCTTAACAAGGAACATGGAGTAATTACAGCTGTCCCAATTTGTCCATCAAATAAGTTAATAGTTTGAGTCAATTTAGCAGAGTTTTGTTAACACTTGGAAGTGCAATTAAATATGGCCCGGTAACAATTTACAATAAGGGTACACTAATTAGCATTAATTAATACAGTAGGCGCTAAGCGGCGCTAACCCAAACGCAAGTGTCTTTGCTAGTTTCAGACCGGCGCAGGTGTCATTTTAGCTCCCAGCGCTCACGTCGTTTAAATACCAAGTGATCTTGCGCCCATAGCAAGTGAACTGGGCGGGTTGGTCTTAAGATGAAGTGTGGCCAGGATCATTTTTGGCGTATTGTTATCTTGAGCCAGCAGAAAGCGCTTGCGCTAAAACAACCACAAACCTGGTCTTATTTCATGTCGCAGTTCTTTCTATGTTATTTTAACAGCGCATAGCCTATAAGTGCGTCTACATAGGCGTGTGCACAACGCGCTTACACCATCCTGTCTGTTACACACAGGTGCACACACAAGCATGGATAAAAATATCAAGATTACATTGTGAAATAGAGATTAATATTATTCCCAAAAATTCCTGAAAAATTTTCTCCCCCAGAATGGACGTACGTTGTCCCTGGAATCCCGTTTTAAAAGCATTAAGCTACCAGTAAAAACGCGT
This sequence comes from Synaphobranchus kaupii, assembly GCA_029718625.1. Taxonomy (NCBI): domain Eukaryota; kingdom Metazoa; phylum Chordata; class Actinopteri; order Anguilliformes; family Synaphobranchidae; genus Synaphobranchus; species Synaphobranchus kaupii. The sequence goes on along the minus strand of CM056380.1, from coordinate 70,195,678 downwards.
TGGTCATATTTCCATAAGCAGGGCAATTTAAAACAAGGGAAAATATGCGTAAACCTATGCGTTCCCAACTTGACAGCTTTAGTGTATTTAGTGTCATCATTAAGGCAAAATAAAGCTATTTATGTTATTAATCAATATTAGAATGCACGCAATATGAACATGAAGCTTGAATTTCACTCGGCGAAATGCATTGACTGATCTGACTGCTGTGAGAATAGCCTCATGGAATTGATGATTGACAATGCTTTATTGTTCATTGTATAATCAAATGAAATTCGTTAAACAGACAGGCTATTTTGGAGTAGCGTATTCTCCGATGTTGCAAGTGCTTTTAATGAAATTAAACCACATATATTTAATAGGAAATAGTTTGGTCGGGAATTACCGGGAACCCGTTCCGGTGTTAAACCCTAATGTTTAAGATTATTATTGGGTATATTAAAACACGTCATAAAGGTTAGTCCAAATAATATTGATCCTAATATTGATCCATATATTCCTTGCTCGCATACTTTAACCTTGCATGAGCAGGTTTCCCCAGCTGTAAATTGCTCTTTGTGCAGTCTTATTAAATTCGCCATTATATTAGCAATCCGCCAAGGTGCAAATGCAGCTAACTTTTAAAGGGAATGGGAGATAACACTGATTGGTTTATTGCTTGTTACGTCCAAGACACACCTATAATTAATGAAGAGGCTAAGTTCAGCACATTTGAACCTTGTGCCTTACTGTGAGTTCAAAATATTCACCCTCTAACTAGCAAAAGGGGAGTTGGACACACACTAAATGCACCTGTGCCATGCGTTTTAGACCATGCACTAAGATCGTCAAGATAGAGCCCAATGTGTTTAAGGTTTATGAATGTCAACTAAGATCATCAAATACATTAATAAATGGTTAATAATGATTATAGTTCACTTAAGCCATTTCATTTAATGGCAATGTCTTTTGTTAATGTTTATAAAGGGTGAATATCTTAATATTTCTGTTTCAAACAAACTGCCACAACTCCATGAAAAAGTGATAACAAAATTGCTTATCATGATGGATATGAAATAAGTGTAATCTTGACCCCCTTGTCTTTCCCATTTCCAAACTTCAGATTTTTAGAAATGGCAACTATATGAATTGATATTGGCAACTTACTAATGACAATTCTATAAATTATATGAATTGCTTTACAGGTGAGGAGTATATATCTGCTTGGAAGGACAAATACCATTATACAGGATATAATAACAGACGGGTTTGCCAAAATAATTATAGTTTACATACAATTACCCACAGTGTACTATGAATGTCAACTTTCACAATGTGAATCTCTCTCTCTCTAATTCAAAATGCTTTATTGGCATGACATATTTTCAAATACATATTGCTAAAGCGCAATAATCAATCATAATGATAACAGCAATCTCCCTCTCTCTCTGCTGTTTTTTTTCTAAAGCAATCCCAGAAGCAAGGAGGAGATAAACCAGGGCTTGACTTCACTGAATAATTGAAGCTGTTTTTACAAGCACTACAGCCACTTTCTGACCTCATAAAGGCATTAAAAAGGGACTATCACAAGCATCTGGCTGAGAAGAAAAAAATAGCATATAGCACAAAAAAAATTGCAATAGGCATAGTCGCTGGGTTTATTTTTTACCAGGGGGTGCCCTAAACAAACTGCACCAGGCAAGCCCCAAACCACCCCAATACCCCCACTCCGGTTAAAAGCCACGCTAAATTCTATTCAATTCATATTGCCTAAATGGATTTATCTTGCTTGCAGTGCTATAATAACTTGTTTATCTGCCAGGCTACTAACTGGCAAAATCTCTTGAATAGGCAGATACGTAGTCTACGCAAGTGTAAAAGTGTGTTAGCATTGTATCCAATAAGGGGTCCATACATCTGGAAACAGGGGGATGCAGGCTGCAGTTACACATAAACGTGTCAATTTAGCTTAGGTTTTACACGGATATAGCCTGGCTACATCCTAGCTGGTTAAAAATGTTTAAACCACTTTTAGTTGGCTTTTTACCTGAAAGGGAGGTGGCGCTTCACCGACTTTTCAACACAAAAATGTTCACTGACATTGAAGCTGTGCTGCTAACGTTACTTCCCTCAGAATCGTTTGACACAGACCAATGCTTTCTGGAAAAAGAAAATCTGTAAATGTATGTTTTTTTTTCCTTCACATTCTGGGTTTGTCCTTAAATTACTACAATACACACAGCAAAATAATTCTGTAAATATTCTGTACTCAGGGATGTACTGGAACAACAAAACATTACATACACACACTCACAAAGTATTAAACAGATATGAGATAAGATTGTTTTTCCTGCTGCCCCCTCCCATTGCCACTAAGGGAGTGTAAAGATGGGGAAAATGCTCGTTTTTGCAGAGGCAAACTCCCAGGTGAGCCTGTGCTTCATGCTAATTTCTAACTTTCAAAGCTTGTAAACTTTATCTAATTATGCCTTGGTATATTCTCCTGCGCGCATGTTCTGGCAGGTTGTGCCTCTAATTTATGAAAAACAAATCTGAAATATGCAGATGTCTTTTGTTTGAAGCAGATGTGTAGTCCTGCTTGCCAGAATTCAATCAGCTGTCTCCCTGGAGTCCCTGTGCAAATTTGTGTCCTAAGGTTGTTTGAAGTCTGATAGGGACAGTGACAGTGTGCAAATGCTGGCGTTTGTCCGCCTGTGGGTGATACAGTTCCCAAAATATGAAGCCTGGAGCCAGTGCTGCCTTCAAGGAATTTATCATACAATATCACAGTCTGTTCTAATCGTTTTATCTTTTTTAGGGAATGGGTTGTGGAGGGGGTGATTTCAACTGTCTAAAATTGTAGGAGAGGTCTGTGATCATTGGCAAAGAGAGTGGGATGGCCTGCTCCCCCCGATGAGCCCTACTACTCTCATTCACTTTAAGTGAAGTTAATGTCATGTTGATTGTTGTGGTTTGGCTAGTCTGCGATCACAGTCTTTTCCCCCAATGTACCATCCTGCCCCCCACCTCTTGGTCCGTGATGGGGATCAGCTTCTTAACACACTGTAGTTTGGGAGTCGGGCTCGCGCAGACCTTGTTTGGTGGAAGATTCTTTATGTGCGTCGTAACAGGTGCACTTGCAGGTGCCTAATTGGCAAGCAGGAGATGAGATGAGATGCTGGCTGTGTCTCAAATTGCATACTTGTGTACTTGTAAGTGTACTAAGAAGAATGTAGTGCTCAGTATACAAGAACGCAGAGCGCTTAAAAACCCGTAGTTGTACTACAACGTCATAACTGTTCTGACCAAAAAAAACGAAATTCATTTGTCAATTAGACTAAAAAGAACAAGAAAATATTGGCTGTCTCTGCTTTTTATTCAAATTCATTGTCATGCTCATCCACTTTGGATCCTTTTTTACCCTAATAGATATTAGGCTATGTCGGTTTTGGTGTCTTGTTTTTTGTGACATGCCTTTTACCACCAAAGTTGCATTTTAGTTTTTATTTAATTTAATTTCTGTTTCGTTATTGATGCATCTGCTGTCAGCTTTCAGTTACCTGTCTTTGCATTTTAGGCAACATTTCTTTTGGCTGAATATTGAAAATTCCAAATTTTCACTTTCAGCTCAGAAAACGCGTAGGGAAAGTACGCTCGGATGCATACTTCATTTTTCTGTCCTCCCAAGTATGCCAAGAAAACTTCCGGTGGATTGTAAGCATACTTGCGTTTTGGATGCACTTCATCACATAACCGTTTACTAAATAGTACACAAGTATACAATTTCAGACACAGCTATATTTCTTTTTTCGGTCCTTCCAGGTACCCCAAGAGAACATATGCATACTTGCGTGCTTGCATACCTGAGTTTGGGACGCACTTCATCATGTGACCGCTTACTTCCGGACTTGATATACACACTAATTAGAACACAAGTGTGCAATTTGAGACACAGCCACTGTCGTCTAAAATGGCCGACTCACAGATTCTGTTGATACAGCAGCATGCAACAGTCCAAGAAAGTGCATGAAGTGCTCATGCAGAAAATGTATCAAGTATTACCGAGCACCTTAGCATCACTAGGCTATGTTCAAATCTGGAGAAATGTAACCTTTCAAGAACGGATCTCTTGAAAAACTGTGTTTTCAGTTACTCCAGTAGTTGGACACAACACAGTGCTCAGATCATTAAGAGACAGATTCAATGGGCCATCGTTTGTCATCATTTTGATTCGCCTATAATTGATAAAGCAGGCTGAGGTTTATACTGTATGTGGGTTTTCTGTGATCTCATGAGAAATGAGAGCCAGAATAGAAGCCCTCTAAATTGACTTAGATCAAATTACATAAAGACTCACATGCTGTTTTGGAACTAGCATATTCCAGCTATTGAAACATTTTGCTGACATTTTTGTATGGGTGAGATATCTGCTGTCAAATTAAATACGAAAGTCTGTAAAATTTCTGACTTGGAAATGGGGTTGTCCTCGGGGAGTTAGAATGCTTAGCTGCTCGATCAGAAAATGGCTGCCACCCCAAACGCTTCATATCGGAGGGTCTCTCATTTTCTCTTCTCTCCTTCTTGATTGCACATATTTGATGGACTGTGCATGACACAGCTCTGAGGTCATCTTTACATTGTCTGAAACTGTTATTCTATGCCGCTTAGTACATTTCTGTGTTATTCTGTGCCACTTTTCTTCTTAGCTGTATCGGTGTTTTCTCGCAAACACTCTGCTGCTGTTTTCATTTTTTATTTATGGGACTCATTAAAGGAGGCGAACAAAAAGACAGAGCAATTATCATTTATCTTGATATATTATTTACGAGGTCTCACATTCCTGATGGGGGGGGGGGGGGGGGGGGGGGCTGGGGCTGGGATGTGTGTGTGTGTGTCCGTGCGTGTGCGTGTGTGTGTGTCCGTGCGTGTGCGTGTGCCCGAGTAGGGGGGGGGGTCACTGGAAAGGTGGAGTCCCAGGCCCATGGGGTGTGTCAGACAGCTGCCACCACTAAGGACGACCCGAGTCCTTCCTTGTATGCCATTGTCTGTAGAAAACCAAAAGGTACATCGCACAAGAGGAGGCCATGCACACTTCTTAATGAAGCTGTGTGACGATATTAATGAGCATTCTTTACAAGGCCCTCCAAGCTAATCAATTATTTATTCTGTCAACTCTCTCAATAGTTTACTTTCTTCTTTTTCTTTCTATCTTTCCCTCATTCAGGGATGCCCCCGCTTGTTATCCATTCCGTTTCCTCAACAGATGGATGCTTTGCCAAATTTCCATCTTGTTCTGCTTCCTCTCATCTCCAGCTCCTGCATGCCACCTTGCTCATCATTTCATCATGGTTTGAGGGAGGGATATGTGGTAAGGGAACAAATAGGGGCAAACAAATTCAACAGGCTTCCAGGTCTATTGGATGTTCACCAAAGGAAAGACTGTATAAGGAAACAACAACCGAATCAAAAGTTCAGGGCTTTTGAATGATTCACTTTATCTCATACAGTAGGTGCTGTTACATCACTTATCGCAAGCTGGCTAAAATAGCATCTTTTCAAAATTTGATCCTGGCAAAACTATGAACATAACTAACCACATTGGGAATCAGTTGACAGATTTTACTGTAAAATAATTTTTGAAAAAATAGTGTAGTTACAGAACATGCCCTGATGGCATGTATTAGATATTCTTACTATATCTCCCCCAGTGACCATCATTTTGTTGGTTTTGAATGAGTCCCTCACACCACAGATTTTAGCCTATGTTATTTTTGCCTCAGGATAACTGTTTGTTTGAAATGGTTCATACAAAGTAACTCACGTGGACAGCTCATTTGTACATATCTATACAAATGATCAGTGACTTTGTTTATTGTTCATTTTTACATATCTATAGTTATCTTTTTTTACATGAATATCTGATTTTTATGGACAACTGTTTTCACTATTATTACACATCACCAATGTGTAATGAGTCATGTTAACCAATCTAAGAAGCACTTTATTATTTATCTTTCTGCCAATATTGTTTAACATTGTTCTAATAGTAAACAGAACCAGAAGGTGTGCTATTTAGTGTGCTATCCTCATTAACAAAAAAATATAAAAAGAAATAAAAAGATGATACTGGGTGCTCAAGGATATGTATGGTAGAATCAATGGTGAATCCAAGGTGCTCTTTGGAAAAGAGGCGAATGAAGAGAACGATTCATGATCATCCAAGATGGAAAATAGGACCTGGGTTCAAAAATACCAAACCTATCCTTTAAGTGGACATTGCACATGCTTATTTCTGGTCTGAATAGGCCCTAGTGTGAACAAAATTGATACAATGCAGACTGTCCAATATGATTCCTACAAATGGATAAATGGTAACATTTGGCACTGGATTTTAATAAACTTTTCATTTATTAACAGTTCCCATCACAAACTCAAGCCTTTGTGCATTTAGTAGACAGAAATCAACAATAAACAAGGTTGTTGAAAATTACAGAGCATCTTGAAAGCAATAAACACCTGCACTTTGAGATGCCAATGAGGGGTATTTGCAAGAAATTTAAAACATCTTTGCTGTCTCTGCAGTCAGATCCAGATAAATCAAAGGGAGGTGCTCAGAGTAATTCCCGAGGCCAGCTTGTCTGTTGCTTTGCCACTCTGTGAATTAGATGTGACTCTTGAAAGAGGTTTAGTTGGTACAACTATTTGAATAGGTAAACAAATAATGAGTACAGTTTTCCCAAACATTTAAACCTGTAAGGATGCATTCAGCAGTGAATGAAGCTGAAGATTACTAGACTTTCATAATGTTTTCATAACTTACACGTTATCAACCAAGGACAATGAACTTTCATAACTGGCAACAGCTGAAAGACATGCTGACAGTATTGACAGTAATCTGTTCATCTGTTCAAGGAGACAGGGCCATGGGCAGCCCAGCTTTGGCTCTCCTTCCTGCTTGAAAACAAAAGAAAGCCAAGAGATAGTTTGGAATAAAACCATCACAATATGAAACTATCTCCCTCCTCTCATATTGCAGTGGGGCAGGAAGAGGAAGGCTGCTGAGTCTCCATAGCGACAGTGTGGTAATTAACTCTCAGGATATTGTTTCTTTTCCCCTTTGCGATCCAGTTGTAAGCACCTTCTTCTCCCTCCCTCACCCCTCTCTCCTCTCCCTCCCTTGCGCTCTCTTCTCTCTCTTGTGGCTCAGGTTAGAACATTTCCCTTTTGTGAATTCATGACAGATGCCTAATTGAATGATGAATGTCCCTTTATTACTGTGTAATTGAACTGCCAGCTTTTTGATTGGTTTGCCGGGATGCATCACTCCTCGACGGGCGCCGCAAGGGGTCTCTGTGGCTGCCAGTCCCGGACTACACTCCATCTGTCTCCCCCATCCAGCCCCTCCCCTCACTACAGAGGATAGGGGGGGGGGGGGGGGGGGCGTTGTGTGGAGGAGACCATTTTCAAATCGTGATAAATTATGCAAATTATGTATTAAGCTGACAATGAGAATATGGGTTTATTGTTGGGGCCGCATCCTCCAGCTTGGAGGATGCCATGGTCCCGCGCACGCCTGCCTTGACCTGACAAGGCTGCGATGAAGATTAACGACACTCACCTGACTGACAGCACCAGGGCAGGGATTGTGGGCCAGAGAGCGTCATTAATCACACTCTGACATGTGCCATTCAGTCCCACAGTCTCTCCAGCAGCACACAACGCCACATCTCTGTCATTGCCCTTGCTCTTCTTCTCTTCCTTCTTATTTTTAAACAAGGAGTTTAATAAAGCATCGCATCCAGGATTAAAACTCCGTCTTCGGGGTGAGTCTGACACATGAAAATAGAAAAATCAATCCTCCTCTTTTTCCATAGATATCTGTTCAATGGCTAGGACGCTTTTCCTGTTTAATTTGATTCTTTGAGGTGAGGCACAATTGAGGCGTCATCCATTATCATTTACCAATAACGGCAAATTTCAGGATCATTACTGGGCCTGCATTAATGATTAATTCTTTAATACCCAGGGTTATTACCCCAGGATCCCAACCTCATACAGCAGGGGAGACATCTGATCAGCACACCACGTCTCATCTTTTATCACCAGCGTTTAAACCCTCTCACCTTAATTAATATTGCTTCTGAAATTACAGGGAAAAACAAAAGACCCTCATTATGCTCTGTTTACAAATAGAGCTTAATGGAATCTAGATGCTTAGTGTGTTATTTGATCTCAGGGCGTAAGTGTCTAAGCGCTTAGTGCATTTGTGCAGACATGAGGACATTTGTAGAATACCTGAATCCCTACCGCAGATGCAGAGATAGACACATATTGTAGATTGTAGTGTGCATGTTTAGGTACTTTTCAACACAGTAGTCTGGGAAAACATTTTTTATATATTCCAAAATTATGATTAAAAAGAGAGGGTGTAGTTCCTTTATTAGGCCCTACATAATATTACATCTTCATTTTCATAACTATTAATCATCTTTTATATCATTACATACTGCACAAACATTCGTTATCATTTATCAACATTAACAGCCACAACGCCGACATTGAAGGTACAGGCCTACTCATGCATTTGATAATACCAATTGTCATGAACTAAGACACTTTATATTGGCTCAGTTGTATTTAACAAGTGCTTATGAATGACAACATAGGATACCGGAAGTCTAGCATTATCGTGTTTTGTGTTAATCTGTAGAGATTTTGATTTGATTTTTCTTGGTGCACATGAGGTAAGCCCCCAGTCATACTGATCACTACATCCACAAAGTATTTTATTTTTGGTTCAGCGTAATTAATATTTTTGTGTCTTTTTACTTGATTCAGAATGCTCACAGTAATGTTCCTTTTTTTTGCTCAGTCTTTATGGGCTAATGGAGCTCAATAATTCATGGACTGTTAATAGTGTCTTGGTCTGTAATTAGCATTGTGTTTAAGGAATATGAGCATGCATCTTCATTAACTATCGGAGAGAATCCTTTCATCTTAATTATGTCCTTCAATGTCATTTTTCTCTGTCTTATCATGTCTTTTGTATCTTGGTTACCAGTGTTACACAAATGACAAGAATTAAGAAATATAGTCATTATACTGTAGACTATTCAGTAACTTGAAGAAAATTAATTTAAGATTTAAAAAAATTGCTCTGAAGAGTACATTTTGAAATTGGCCATCCTATGCTTGCTCGTAGCAGAACTAAACATGATCAAGAGACCCCCCATTTCTTATTTTGGGTCTAATATAAATAAATTGGATAATGAACCCATGAAATCATATAATGTTGTACTACGGCTGAAGCAATATTATAAGCAATGACAATCATGATTGAAAGAACATGCACTGTTATTTAGTGAAAACCACTATAGACCACATTAAAAAAGACTCCTTTCTACATGATCGGCATAGCACCGATATCATTGAAGGCTAATTTAATAAAGTCAGTACCATTTCAAAAGTGAGCCTCCTCATACCTCACCTGTAAGTCAGATGCACTGCAGTATATAGTTGAGACCGTGACCCCATTTCCATGGTAACAGAGGGGTCAGTCTCCATGTGTTTGATGCAACACATCAGTCTCTGGGTTCATCACTACTGACATCAAGCACAGAGACATCTGGTTGGCTGGGAGGCCCTGAGGCCAGATGTGTCATCATCCCGCAGATGTAAGATGCCAACTCAGCTCTTTAGTCCTGGATTCACTGGTCCTCTTTTTCCTATAGTATCATCTTAATTGTTCCGGTAAGTATGTTCAGCAGTTATATGATCAATTTATTGCCCCCCTTGCCACCCCATTAATCCAGCAGTTAAAATACAGTAACCATTTGATCTAACTATATGCAAGGCATAAACCTGTCGCAGTGTTGCCCCTGGGCTTGCGATGTTGGGGTTATTCCCTCCACCTCCCATGCTAACAATCTAAATCTGCCAACTTTCAACAGAGCCTACGATTCACTGCCATTTATGCTGCGCTTTTACAGATTGTATAGATCAAGAATTTTTCAGCCAGAGGTATTTTTAAGTAATATTTTAAGATTGCGTCATGTTAGTAGGTGTTCTTTGAGTAGTCAGCATTCCATTCACATCTATACACACATAGACCTATCAAGGATTAAAACTGATAAAAACTGATGAACCCAACAGACATCAGCTCTCACTGCATGGTCATCCAGTTATGAACAGAATGCTATGGAATTTAGCATGAAAAATCTAATCTAATCATAAAGGCCCATCCACACCAAGAACAATAACTATAATGATAACATTGTGAGCATCCATTCCACATTAACGTTCTGTAAACAGTGGCACCAAGCACGCCTGGAGTTTGGCCTTTTCTAAGGCCTTTTTTACCGCTTCAATTTGAACTGGAACTCGTGAGTAGGTGTGGTCATATGACGATGATGCCACATAGTCATATGAATATTCATACGGTCAAGGAGTGAAAGGGTGTGTCTTGGTGAACTGACTCAGCCCCACTGAACTCAATACGCTCTCTCCTCACTACTAAACAAACAACAAAATGGTGAGCGACAAGAGTGACAGCAGTACTGCAGGGAGTTTTGAGGTGGAGGAGTTTGAAAGGATTCCTTCATGGTGGAAGACTCCTCGCGAAGATGTTGCTCGGGCAATACAGCCGTATTCATTTGAACCACTGGCAGCAGCAGCCGCCACCCCAGCTGTATTGGTTGAGCAACGTCTTCGCAAGGAGAGGACCGGGGATGTAACCGAATGGTAGAGCTAACTACCGTTACCTAGCTAAGTTAGCTTGTTTGTCTGCCTAAAGTAACGTTACTATTAAATACACAGCAAAACCCAGTCCCACAGTAAAGTTAGCATATTGAACATGGCTGGTTGTAGCGCGCGCATCCACTTGGTCCGGAGAGAATTGTTATCATTTATTAGCTAACTTTATTCATAAAGGATAACTAGCTAGCTAGCTAAGATACCAGTTCTCTGGACAAAACGGGGCTAAACTCACACACAATAGACTGCCTTGCATTACCTAACTTATTGATACATTCCATCGCTCGGCAGATTATGATGGTGTATTATTAATTATATTGGTAATCAACTGACTTCAAGTTCAAATTGGCTAACGTTATAGCTTGTGGCGAGTTGCTTTTTGCTAATATTCCAGCTGCAATATGCCATGCCTATGTAGCCTATGCGCAGCATATACTTTCCTTTGCCATATGTTCCATCATCATATTATCACCAGAATTTGTTGTTCATACATTATTCCTATTTTAGCCTATGCCATGTGGATGCTGCTGTCAACATATTTCCATAATAGATATACCATGAGCATATTCATCCTATTAATAAATTCTAATTCATTTTCATTGAGTTCATTTTTGTGGCTCCATTTGCGACCGTTGTCACTCTTTTATAACCTAAACTGTGTATGAACATAACATGATTTAGCACTCCAATGAGGAGTGACAACCGTATTTATATATATATATTTTTTAAAATTTATTTCAGATTTTTCCCATTTTCTCCCAATTTAGTAGCCAATTGAACCCCTATTCTAATTCAATTCCCCCCGTGTAGCAACCGCTAGAGAATCACCACTGCACAACCCCGTCAGCCGGTAGTAGACGGAGGGCGCGACTCCTCCAAGCCCGACCGTGATTCCAGCTCGTCTAGGGCCGCTATGTGTGCAGCGATTCTCTCTGAGCCCCTCCCCCCACCCGGAAGCAGCCGCCAATTGCCATGCTCGGATCTGGCAGGACCGGGGCGCGAACCCTGATCCTCGGAGCACAACTCTTACCGTTGTACCACCGCAGCGCCCGCGTGACAACCGTATTTAGCTGCAGTGTGTACGTGGCCAATGTATGCAGCACACGTTTCAATTTGTGATTCCACATTAATGGTACCACATAGAAAATAAACTGAACAAACTACCATTTAAATGCATTTTAGACAACACAAAACATGACAAAACCAGAGGATTAAATGCCTGTATGAAATTATACATGACAACATTTGGATTAGGGGTGTAACTTCTAAATGTTTAATCATTAAACGTTAATGAAAATGCTAAACATTTAGGAAAATCTCTAAACGATTAGACGCATTAAAACAATTTACTTTTAAAGTGTCCTGTTCTACACTGTGATTGTCATAGGTTTGTGTTAAAAAGTAATGCTGATCTGGTGTCTGTTTTTGACATGGAGTGAGGTTGTGATATGGACATGGGAAATATGTTCCTTGATCAGCTCTCAAGTGATAACGTAGGCCTCTACTTGCAAGCATAGATAAGTGGTAAAAAAGGTGGGATTTATTGACATAGTGGCACTATTTGATAGTCTACAAAATCCCATTAGGTCATAATGGTTCTAAGGTTACACTGGTAAAGTTTTAAGATGCTATAGCTATCTAACTTTTTCATCTGGTAACTGCTGAAGCAACCACACTAACCTTTATTCATAAACTTTATATTCTAGTTTTGTTGCAATTGTTATAAATGGAGATAATTGGCCAATGGCAATACTTTTCTGTCTGAACTGCAAGAGCTTTGGAACATGGAGGATATAACATGTCTGAAATAAGTAGCTAATGTTTGAAGGAGCAGTAGTTGCATTTTATAGTGGTTTCCAGTGTAGCTGCAGCTGTATTCCAGTGTTCATGTCATCACAGACATACAGAAAACCTATGAAATACCTTTGAGTTTAGATTCAGTTGAACTGTTTGGCCCCCCTTTGATGAGCCCTCATGATGAGGTCATCAACAGTCCCAGCAGCATGACTGTGAATGAATAATTACATGTTTTTTTACACGCTGCCTTTTTGCCAGGTAAATAAGGCCTAATGTCCACAAATACTTATGAGGGTTATGTAAGAGCACACATTTGTGTCACTCTTTTCTACCACATTGAAGAAAAGAATTTGTCAGCCAGTTCTTTCAAAATTATATGAGAACATACAGTGTGTGTGTGTGTGTGTGTGCCTCTCCCCCACCCTGATCATCATGGTGGGAGGAGGATCTCATTAAAGCAGGTGGGATAATGGTGCCTTCAAGGAACACCAACACTTGAGTGACCGCAAAACGATTATTGTATTCTGCCACCCTTTCAGGGTCCGCTGGATGGCGGAGAGCCTTCTGAACCCACATTATCCAATCCCCCTTGCCTGTGACTGCACCCCCTGACCAATCACATATGTGGGTGACTACACCCATTGACTAATCGCACGTGTGGGTGACTACACCCATTGAGAAACCCCTGTGAGAGCGCTGAATGCACTTGGGTGAACAGCTATCTAATCAATGAAAGCTAGCATTGGCTCTGACGGAACATTGCAATCCCTTCAGCTCACATGACATGGGCCATCTTTAAAGAACTGATGATGCCATTCCCACATACTCCTCCTTTTTTTTTTGGGGGGGGGGGGGGGGGGGGCATGCATGGAGTGGTGGGTCACAGGGCAGATGTGTCGGGGCCTTTGGGCAGCCAGACCAGCAGGGGGCACTGACAGTCTGCAGCCAAACATTCCCCCTCAGCCCCCAGCCCCCACCCCAGCTGCAATGGAGAGCTGAGCCTGTATTTGTATAAGGGACAAAGGAAAAAAAGGAAAAATCAAGTCAAGAACAAAGTTTGCGTGCTGAGCCGTGTCCACACATTAAGATGGTCAGATACAGGCAGATATTCACAAAAAGATAAAGCCATTGAGACAGATCCATGATATTGAGACATAAGCATGCGCGCGCTCTGCTTGCTACCAATTATCAATATGACACAGACCTGTAATCTTAAAGTTTTTGTTCTTCACTCATTTTATCCATAAAGACATACAGTATATCATGGCATGAATCATAATGTTCTAAAGGTAAGGTTGATAACTGAAAATTAATTTACAATTGTGTACCATAACAGTACTACTCACACACATTTGTGAATGAGCATTTGTTAAATGTGGTGCCTTGTGATGATGACAATGATAATGGAAGGAAAGAATCATCAGATGCTGCTACTTGTTGAGTACTTTGGACAGTAATAATTCCTTTTCCAATTATGTACAAAACATTTTTTTTGTTTGTTTAACATGACAAATTTAGCCTGCAAAAAAAAAAAAAAAATCTTTTAAATAAAACATTTTTCCTCAAAAGTTTTGCTCAATTTCCGTTCCATGTACTTCGGTCTAAGGTTCACTTTGTTTCTCCAGTGACTGTTTTGAAGGCAACAGAAACCTGCCTTCACACACTAACATTTAATGAGAAAGGAACTTCATTGGGCAATTTGAAAGGGAGCAACCCGCAGTTACTGCCAGCTCCAGCACAAAGGATTATGCACTCAGGGTCTCATATAATTGATGTTTTTCAGAGGTTCCAGTTTATATTATAATTGCTACTCATTAAAATTAAATTAGTCAATGGAGACAATTGTATATTTTATTTAATATATTTATTTGGTTCATTTATTTTACTTATGTCGTCGGTAACACACAGAACTTTAATTCTGGGATGCTCAATATACTCTGACATACTGTAGGGCAGGGATCTCAAACTCCAGTCCTGGAGGGCCGGTGTGTCTGCTGGTTTTTGTGATTTCCTTTCAATCAGCAGCCAGTTTAGGCCTTGGAAACAAGGTGTGCAGACTCTTTAGCCAATCAATGACTTAAATTAAACACTTAAAGGTTGTATCAGCGATTTTGGGTCGAAACATAAATGATCACATTCATCTGATTTTTCCTCACGATCCGCTAGCTGCCCGCCCCATAAGCAGGCCGTCAAAAAACCGCGTCTCTGTAGGCAGCCTATGCTCCGAGATCGTACACAAAAACAAATGGTACTACCAACCACTCAAAACCAAAATAAACAGTATTCCAACCAATCACCGACAAGGGGTGGGTGATACTAATACGCTAATACTCTTATCTCGCTGAAATCTTGACGGATTTACAAATGGTTTGGTTTCTTACAAACGTTATTAACGTGGTTATAATTCTGGATGCTTGAACACTATTTTTTAAAACATAACATAATTGGCTCTGAGCTGGAGCTGGCTCTGTTTGTTTGGGATTTCGCTTCAGAAGTGACGTCACCCAAAATCGCTGATACAACCTTTAAGTGCAGGAACACATCGAAAATCAGCAGACACAGAGGCCCTCCAGGATTTGAGTTTGAGATCCCTGCTGTAGGGCATTGGAAGTTTTCATGTTGTGATCCACAGAGTGGATAAACTGTACCACTGTAATTAATTTTCTTCATTGGTGATTTGAAGTTCATTTTTGTGGGTATTGGTATTTTGATGCTATTGCAGGAAGAATGTGTCATCAAGTATAGATGGTATATTAGTGTGCATAGTGTGTCTTGCAGGTAACTGATTGATTGGAATGTTGCCAAGACTAATAGTGGGCCTATTTAAGATCAGCTGTGCTGACGAATGGGGTTATTTTTTTCCAAATAGATTTGGGCAGTATGGTAGCAAAGCTTTCACCTACTTTTTCCTAATTTACCCAAACAATTTTGATGCAAAATGCAAATGTAATATGCAATATATGATATGTAAAGTTTCAGTGCCTGCATCTCTAGCTTGTTTGCAAATGGCAGAAGCAGTTCATTTGGATCTTTAACATGATTGGACAGTGCGCTTGATCTTGGCTGCATGGTAGAGAAGCGGTTTAGAAATGTGATTTTGGGGTGCAGACAGTGTTCAGCTGAGCAGTACTCTATGGTTCAGACAGGGGGAGGCCAAACCCTGGGGAGGGGGTCATTGATTCAGCTGCCTTATCTGCCATACACAAGAACACCAGACCTGACAGCCAAGGATTCCCCAATATGCACCCAATTCACTGGGGCCTCCACCTAGAGCAGGGGAGGGCAATCTTATCCAAAAAGAGCCGGTGTGGGTGCAGGTTTTTGATTTAGCCACTTGGGCCTCAACCTAGAGACATGCACTCACACACAGCACCAATACGCGCCCAAACCACTGGGGCCTCAACCTAGAGACGTGCACTCACACACAGCACCAATACGCGCCCAAGCCACTGGGGCCTCAACCTAGAGACATGCACTCACACACAGCACCAATACGCGCCCAAGCCACTGGGGCCTCAACCTAGAGACGTGCACTCACACACAGCACCAATACGCGCCCAAGCCACTGGGGCCTCAACCTAGAGACATGCACTCACACACAGCACCAATACGCGCCCAAGCCACTGGGGCCTCAACCTAGAGACATGCACTCACACACAGCACCAATACGCGCCCAAGCCACTGGGGCCTCAACCTAGAGACGTGCACTCACACACAGCACCAATACGCGCCCAAGCCACTGGGGCCTCAACCTAGAGACGTGCACTCACACACAGCACCAATACGCGCCCAAGCCACTGGGGCCTCAACCTAGAGACGTGCACTCACACACAGCACCAATACGCGCCCAAGCCACTGGGGCCTCAACCTAGAGACGTGCACTCACACACAGCACCAATACGCGCCCAAGCCACTGGGGCCTCAACCTAGAGACGTGCACTCACACACAGCACCAATACGTGCCCAAACCACTGGGGCCTCAACCTAGAGACGTGCACTCACACACAGCACCCATACGCGCCCAAGCCACTGGGGCCTCAACCTAGAGACGTGCACTCACACACAGCACCAATACGCGCCCAAGCCACTGGGGCCTCAACCTAGAGACATGCACTCACACACAGCACCAAAATAAAATGCTCTAGTTAAATTTAGGATGTAGCTAGCTAGTAGCTAGGCAATCGCGGTACCTAGCTAATTTAACTCATATGGCCAGTCAGCAAGGACATGGGCAGTTAGTTCAGACTAATTTAATAACTGTTGAATTAAAACGGCTTGCCATAAGCTATCGTTAGTTTGCTAGATAAATGTTAAAATGACTTACCATGAGCTATCATTAGCTTGTTAGCTAGCTAACCCAGCATTGCCAAACATGACTCGGGAGACAAAGTTAATCAACCTCCCCATCAGAAACACGCCCAAACAAACGGGAGAGTAGGGCGATTTTGGACGGGAGGGGGTGGAATAGCTAAATTAATATCTAAATTGAAGACCCTGGTGCTAAAGGTACTGAAGTCACAAAATGTCTATTTTAAGAAAATCTAATCCGAAAATATCATTGATCCATAAAATCAGCCATTAAAAGTTTTGCCGTTTTTATGCATTTCTTAGGCACCTTTTCTGTTAACAATATTTGTAGGGTGGACTTAGCTAAACAAATACAACATGTTTCTATGCTCAACTTGAATTGTCTAAAAATGTGACTTCTAGTACTTTTAGCATCAGGGTCTTCAATTGATAAACTAGCTAATGTCTTCGAACAATAGTGGCGCCCAGATTTTTTAAAAAACAACCCAAAAAAACTGCAATCATCAGAAAGGACCAGCCTAAATTGCATATGTAGGTCTATATAAGCAGGCAGCTCTGGATTTTGCTTTGCTCCAGGAGGTAGCAAATAGGCTACAAAGCGCTGGGGCCAAGTTGAATGCGGGAGGACGGCATGCTTGAAACACTATCCAGCGGTGGAGAGTGACGTTTATGAAATGCGACCGATTGCTGTAGTGATGTAGTTCACTTTAGCATTACGTTATATTTAATTTATATTAATTGCGTGTGTGGTTCAAAAATCGCAAACAGTGCATTTATTTTTGGAGATTATCTTTATTAACAAAACATGAAAACTCTCTTAGGCTTATATTAACCACAGACCTTATATTCGGCACGAATCCAAAAACCCCATGTTAAAACTCCATTGGAAATCGGCAAGGGAACCCATGCCCGGAAGAAACCTCCGAATTGGCCTACAAAAATACGTCATGACTGTAACACTCTACACCTAGGCAGTAAATGGTGGTATACTTATGGTGTATTTAAATTATCTTGGAAGTCGGAATATTTACAATTTACAAGGAGAAAAAACTATTTGAACGTGACACTCCGGTGATGAGATGGTGACGAGCTGATGACAACGATCTCGGAAATCCGACATTCAACTCGGGCACCTCCTGAGGTCCCAGAGATGACGAAAAATCCGTCAGAGGTCAAAGGTAAACAGCTGAGCATCTGTAAACATGGAGAGATCTGGAGATAGAGACCCATTGCGTGGTGTATATAGTCTTTCACCTTCTGCGTTTGTTTTCATCTTCAATTGTTTTTGCATACACTACGTAAAACATTTGGAACTGCAAATGCTGATCAGAGGCCAGCCAAACAAGCATTAGCTTTCTGCGGGCATCCATGTTTTTTCCCGCTGACTATTTGAACACCTTTATCGTAACGAACGGGACCATCGTCACAGCAAACATCACGCACAATCCTCCCGAGTTGGCCACTTGAATACACCATTAATTTAGAGCGTAGACATGAACTAAAGCTTACTTTTAAACCATTTCTCGTGATTATGTCTTACGGTCAATTTCCTGGAATGTTCGATATAACGCCCGTTCGCAAACTATGTCGTTTTTCTGGACCAGCTTTGAGTATATTTTACGTTTTAGTATTGTTTTGTGAATATACCACCACTGGCACTGTTTAAAAACTCTACGTCCCATAATTCCCTCGGGATGAGCAGCGTTGTCTCCAAATGTTGTCATATAACGTTAGCCAGCAGTAGCACATAGCTCCGTTTTTAAACAATTTTTTCTAACGTTAGCTAGCTAGCTTGAAGAACTAAAAGCTAGAATTGCTTTATGTCGTTGACCGTAGCATAGTTTCTGACCTTGTCGGGCGGGCTTCTCAACTTAGCAAGCTAACGTTAGCGCGTCTTCAGCAGCAGTACTCCCATCTGCCAAAAATGTCCAGTCAGACAGACGAGATGATGATAGCTTATTGGTTGAGAACCACTCATGCGTTGCAGTACTGGATATGTAGTGGACTACAAGTTGAACTACAATCATTAATCCATTACTTTAAAAAATAAAAATTAGAACATGCAATATATGGTCCATATCTATATGGAAAGCCAGTTCTATCTGTCATAGGGAATTTACTTCGGAAACCAGACTCCGCCCCCGTCTGACGTACTCACTTGAGTACTCTATTGCGCACATTTGACCGGTTTTGTAAATAAACAAACCAAAACTGTGGCAACTTCGGCGCTGTGCACACATCGTATACGGAGTATCCAGTGCGAACAGACGAGAGAGGTGAGCTATCTTTGTTTCATTTCATTTAATGTTAGTATATTGTTTGGTCGGACAAGTAAAATTTTCCATCCACTTGTCCGAAGGCACAAGTGAGAGATAAAAGATGAAATAAAAAAATTATCTGAATAATAGTAGAAATTGCATGATGCTCGTTTCACCTGCCATAAGGTTACATTGTTAATGAGATAATTTTGCTAATAGGAATTCAGAAAACGCAACAATAAATTTAATCTGTTTTGATCACAAGTGGAGTCAAGAAAATTAAGTCCCACTTGTCCGATGGACAAGTGCTCAAAAAGCTTAAAGTCAGGCGCTGGATAACGTTATTTCCACCCAGGTAGCAAGCTCCCTTGTGTTTGTTACCTTGAATGGTAAGCGAGCAAATGCGTTGCTTTTACTACATATCGTATAGCCTACGGAATACATACATATATATATTTTTCTAATTTTTTCAGTGTGACATTAAGCAAATTCACCAAACGGTGAATTTTTTATAACCCTTTTTACTCATCTTTACTAGGGGTGCCAATAATAGTGGAGGGGACTGTATACAGTTTAAGTCGAAAGTTTAGCCAAACCCATTTAAAGTCAGTTTTTTAATCCTAGTAAACATTCTTTGTCTTAGGTCAGTTAGGATCACAACTTTATTTTAAGAATGTGAAATGTCAGAATAATAATAGAGAGAATGATTTATTTCAGCTTTTATTTCTTTCATCACATTCCCAGTGGGTCAGAAGTTTACATACACTGTTAGTATTTGGCAGCATTGCCTTAAATTTTTTTAACTTGGGTCAAATGTTTCGGGTAGCCTTCCACAAGCTTCTCGCAATAAGTTGCTGGAATTTTGGCTCTGCCCACAAATTTTTGATCGGATTGAGGTCAGGACTTTGTGATGGCCACTCCAATACCTTGACTTTGTTGTCCTTAAGCCAATTTTGCCACAACTTTGGAAGTATGTTTTGGGTCATTGTTCATTTGGAAGAGCCATTTGCAACCAAGCTTTAACTTCCTGCCTGATGTCTTGAGATGTTGCTTCAATATATCCACATAATTTTCCTTCCTCATGATGCCATCTAAACTCCTCAAAAAAAGTTCAGAAACGTTATTTCGGTCGATTATTCCTCCCCTTTAATAATAGCAATTGGTATTGCATTTTATATCGCTGGAAAGCCTGATTAGTCACCTTTACAACGAGGTACAACTTGTAAGGATCATGCATTCGTGGAATGAGCAACACAGCTAACCGTGTGGGTAGCGGCCCAAAAAATGTGCCAAAATCCCCTGCAATATTCTTCTGTTGGTATTCACTCTCGTTTTGAGTTGCTTGGTGGATTGGATGATTGCACTCTCCCACAGTAATAAGGAAAAAACAACACATATTGGCCATTTTTACACTTTATTCATTTTACACTGTCAGGGACCTCAGTAGCGTGTGGAAGATCCATACGCAGTCACAACAGCTTGTAGTGTTGTCACGATACCAAAATTTTGACTTCGATACCGATACCAGGTTTAGTATCATGATACTCGATACTGAAACGGTACTTGAAACTGAAACGATACTGATTCGATACTCGGTACCTCTACTGAAATGACCTTAACCCTATTTACTTTGGCCCTTCAGAGGCAATTTCCACCTGGTTTCTACTAGTTTTATTTAAATGTCAATATCTAAAAAAATATTCCCTGCACATCCATGGTTTTAAGTTCGAACTGAAGAAGAAGCTGTATCATTCAGAAATGTGCTACAGAATACATTTATTTCAGAATAGTCACATACAGTATATATATAATAACCATAACATACGTCGCCTAATGTATTTAAATACGTTTAAAAAAGAACGTACGAAAGCGCGTGTGTATTCACACAAGTAGCTAGGTACAGCAACGTATTTCAGCCCTAAGTGAGAGGGGTGGTCACTGCGGAAATGTCGACTGTACGGGACTGTGGCGAAATATAACAAGATAAACTCTTCAGGGTTCATCAGAAAACAGCTGTAGCTGAATATACTGGTAAGTACTTGGTTTCTTAAACATATTTATACGAGAGATTTTGGAGAAAAAAAATGGTGTCTTCTAAACCGAAAGTGCATCAGGTAGCCTACTGTATATAGTACAGTAAGCAAGGGAAAACGGCGAATACTCATTTGTACAACGTTTAAAAAAAATATTGTTTCTATACGTGACATGATAAAATACGACGACAGTCTATTGGGGTTATTTTCAGTGATTATACCATAATTTTTCAAGTCAAACTATCGTTAAATCCTTTACTTTGTGCTCACCTAAATTCTCCGTGGAAGTAAGGCGTTAGTTTAGTAGGTAACGTAAAGTAGCCTATATAGTCTAGCTCTGCCGGCCAAAAACAATATCGCACGTGTGAGAGAATCAGACTCGTAGTATTGTTTAGCTAACGTTCACCTTTCATCCTCTCAATCAGTAATGCAGACACATAACAGCAGAGCACACATTTGACCTAAAAGTACCGAACGTCGGAAAATTCTAATACCGAACCGTTTTTTTTTTTAAGTATCGAAAAAGTACCGAAGTTTCGATGTACCGTGCAACACTAACAGCTTGGCACCTCCTCCTCATGCTGGTCACACACTGCTGTGGGATGGCATCCCATTCCTCAACCAGGATTTGCCGCAAGTCAGCCAACATGGTTGCGTTGGTCACTCTGGCACGTACAGCACGCCCAAGCTGATCCCACAGGTGTTCAATTGGGTTGAGGTCTGGACTCACGGCAGGCCATTCCATCCTCTCCACTCCCAAATTCTGGAGGTACTCTGATGATCCTGGCTCTGTGGGGGCAAGCGTTGTCATCCTGGAGGATGGAGTTAGGTCCCAGATTCTGGAGATATGGGATCGCCACTGGCTCCAGAATCTCATTCCGATATCTCACTGCATTGAGATTGCCTTCAATGATGACAAGTTCTGTTTTGCCTGTGAGAGAGATACCGCCCCACACCATGACACTGCCCCCATTGAAAGGTGTCATGCGATCTGTGCAGCAATCTGCATAGCGTTCTCCACGCCGTCTCCATACTTTGATCCTGCCATCCAGCTTCCGCAGACAGAACCTTGATTCATCACTGAATATGACGTTGCCCCACATTCTTAGGTTCCACTGTCGGTGCTGTCGACACCAGCGCAAACGGGTCTGACGGTGAAGGGCAGTCATTGCAGGCTTCCTGGCAGCCTTATAAGCACGAAGACCGGCCATGTGCAGTCTGTTCCTCACCGTCTGATCAGAGATCTGTCTGTGGTACCATTGTGCAAATCTTGCCTGTAAATCTCTGGAAGAAAGCCTACGGTTCCTCAGTGAAGCAAGGGTGAGGAACCGGTCTTCTTGGGGTGTTGTCTTCCTGGGACGGCCACTTCGTGGTCTGTCTTTGACTTCACCAGTCTCACGGAACTTGGTCCTAAGTTTGGAAATGGGATGGCACACACACACCTGTGACTGGCATACACCTGCCAGCACTTGAAGCTCAAAACGAGAGTGAATACCAACAGAAGAATATTGCAGGGGATTTTGGCACATTTTTTTGGGCCGCTACCCACACGGTTAGCTGTGTTGCTCATTCCACGAATGCATGATGCAAAAAAAATGCAAAATGCCATGCATTATGATCCTTACAAGTTGTACCTCATTGTAAAGGTGACTAATCAGGCTTTCCAACGATATAAAATACAATACCAATTGGTATTAGTAAAGGGGAGGAATAATCGACCGAAATAACGTTTCCAAACTTTTTTTGAGGAGTTTTTTTATGAAGTGCACCAGTCCCTCCTGCAGCAAAACACCCGCAGAACATGATGCTGCCACCCCCGTGCTTCATGGTTGGGATGGTGTTCTTCGGCTTGCAAGCCTCACCATTTTTCCTCCAAACATAACAATGGTCATTATGGCCAAAGGGTTAAATTTTTGTTTCATCAGACCAGAGGACATTTCTCCAAAAAGTAAGATATTTGTCCCCATTTGCAGTTGCAAACCGTAGTCTGTCTTTTTTATGGCGGTTTTGGAGAAGTGGCTTCTTCCTTGCTGAGCAGCCTTTCAGGTTATGTCGATATAGGACTTGATTTACTGTGGATATTGATACTTTTGTACCTGTTCCCTCCAGCATCTTCACAAGGTCCTTTGCTGTTGTTCTGGGATTGATTTGCACTTTTCGCACTAAAGCACGTTCATCTCTAGGAGACAGAACGCGTCTCCTTCCTGAGTGGTATGACAGCTGTGTGGTCCCACAGTGTTTATACTTGCGTACTATATTGTTTGTACAGACGAACGTGGTACCTTCAGGTGTTTGGAAATTGCTCCCAAGGATTTGTGGAGGTCCACAATTTTCTTTCTGAGGTCTTAGTTGAGTCAGTACAAACATACCACTAACATGTTGGCTCTATTCGCCGCACATGTTCTTAATTTTTGGGACTGAAAAAACATTATCCAGGCGTATAATATTATCCACTCGTTCCATAGACCGTATATCCCTAAACAATCAAATAACTTAGCCTAATAACGTTAGGCTATTGTTCATAATACCCGCCCGAACCTGTCCTCTTATTAAAACATTTGTCTGTTCTAGTTAAACTAACGTTAGCTGCTCTTAGGACCTAGCTAGTTGGAGAAGCTGGCTAGTAACATTAGCTAGGCAATGACCGTAGCTATCGTTAGCTTGCTAGCAAAATGTTTAAACAACTTGCCGCGAGCTATCGTTAGCTTGCTAGCTAACCCAGCATTGCTAAGCAATGGTAACGTTCATGGCAGGGGAAGTACGGCGATTGCGTACGGGAGGGGGTGGAATAGCTAGATTAATATCTAAATTGATAAGGTTATACAGGAATGGAGCAATTGATTTCAGATACTTAACCCAGTTTGGCTGCTTGTTCCGAGACGCTGGGCCTGTAGTGTAGCTGCAACATCCCCTGCTGTCTCATCTCACGAAACGGTATTTTTTTTCATAGTAGACACATTGTAGCTTGCTCCAAAACGAATATGTGATGACAAACATGTTGAAGATGAGCGACAAGGCAGTCAATTTATTATGGTACAAACTGCGTCCACAAAACAACAACTTGTTCACGGTAGGCTACTAAGGGATTTTCTCCATCGACTTCCACTCAAAAGTACAGCGTGTCTCCCTGTCCCAAGCATAGACTGTATAAAAATAGGTCCCAAGATGTTACTAAAAAAGCTTCAAGACCACAAGCCCACTGTGGAGCTGCTCCGCTTCAGCCCCGGGTTTAAATATATACATCAATTAATACGGGCGCAGAAATGGAACGGCCACTCGCTCCACTTGCTAAAATTTGCCTGTAGTCTATTTTTTCACGAGCAAACCGCATGACAAATCCACAGAAATACACTGTTTACATACACTGTAGACGCTTATACACTGTAGACGCTTATACACTGGTGCCCGGCCAAAAAAAAAGTCGCACACTCTTAATATTTTGTTGGACCGCCTTTAGCTTTGATTACAGCGCGCATTTGTTGTGGCATTGTTTCGACAACCTTATGCAATGTCACAACATTTATTTCCATCCAGAGTAGCATAGGTTTTTGGCTGAGATCTTGTATTGATGACGGGAGAGTCGGACCACTCCGTAAAGTGTTCTCCAGCACATCCCAAAGACTTTCAGTGGGGTTAAGGTCAGGAATCTGGTGGCTAATTCATGTGTGAAAATGATTCCTCATGCTCCCTGAACCACTCTTTCACAATTTGAGCCCAATGAATCTTGGCATTGTCATCCTGGCATATGCCCATTGATGGGATAACCTGGTCATTCAGTACATTCAGGTACTTCGCTGACTTCATTTTATTGCTGCATAATGTTGCTGAGCCTAGACCTGACCAACTGAAGCAACCCCAGATCATAACACTGCCTCCAGAGGCTTGTACAGTGGGCACTATGCATGACGGGTGCAATGGCGACTTTGTTTTTAGCCAGGCAGTGTATTTTGCATCATATAATCACAACAGCACATAAATCATCGATGTTCACCTAACCATTCCCATCTCCAACCATTTTAATACAATGTGATAAACAAGCTGTGTTGTTACCTGTACGAAAAAAATTCCGAAATTGGTATGCAATACTTTACGGAAAACGAGGACATTTCTACGCACAACTACAATTAATAAACCATTGTTAAACAGACCTTGGTGTTGTTACGAAAGAATAATTTGAAAGAGTTAGGGCCGAAACATACCTTACGCAAATACGTGGACGCTTCAAGCTATGCAAACAGCTTTTCTTTTGCCATAGCATTTGTGAAAGAGAAACTAGAGGAAAGCACAGATCGAACAAGAAAGTTGTTTACTGTTGTTGCCTGCTATAGCGTCCCTTGGTGTAACGCTCTGGTTTGTCTTTCACACATGTCATGGCAAAAGAAAAAACTTTGCGTAGCTCGAAGTGTCCACGTTCATGTATTTGCGTGAGGTATGTTTCGGCCCTTATTGCGCCTGGATCTCTTCTGGCGGCCTGCGTTTAAAAAGCGGTTCTGGTGGGTACAGGCACTCCAAGTGCGCTCTGCTTGTGCGTGCGCTTTGAGAGTGCGCATCTGGTGTAAAACGGGCGTTAGAATTGCCCATGCGAGCAGCAAGGTTAATTTCATGCCTTGTGTTTCAATGAAACCATCCACGTTGCGGTTGCACCACTCATCCACAAATACCTCTGCACAGAAGGCTGTACAAAAAGCTAAAAACCTTGGCTTTAAAACCTTTAAAAAAAAAAGTTAAAACCTTGAGATTCTGTTAAAAAAAAAACCTTGAGATTCTGTTAAAAAAATTCAGATTCTGTTCAACTCCATTTGATTAGTCCAGTTAAATGCAATGCTCTGCTCGTATTCATTTCAATTATTTAAAAACTGTTCCCTATTCATATTAGTTCAGTTCCATTCACTCTAACTTAATTCCTTGCTCATATCAGTCAGTTCAATTTCGGTCCGTGTACATTCGGTATAATTAGTTTTTCGTTTTCATCCCCAAGACGAAAAACAAATGCAAGTTCCTTATTTTGTTTTTTCATTTTTACTACAAAATGAAATAACGAATAAATGGCGTCTTTATTCAATTTCTAAAATTTTCTTCCGGTATTTGATTCAGATTTCAAACTGTTTTGTATACACGCATGAAATGAAAAAACAATAATAGAAAAATGAAAAAATTCCTTAAGGTTAATGCAATGCTCTGCACATATTTGTTTATTTCTTGGCAACATCAGTTTTTATCTACTATTAACCACAGTCCATAGTTAGTTATTAGTGTTGCCACAATGTTTCATTGCTAGATCTCACAATTATTCAGCATTTAAACATATAGTACGATTAAACTTTGCTGCAGTTTAAATTAGAGATTTTTCCTATATTTAGTCCCTCAACTCTTCAAATTCCACAACTCATAAATCGATGTACTACTACAAGTTTTACTACTACATCACCGTGACTACAACAGATACTGAATAAAATGTTAGCTACTTCGACTGCCCCCCTCAAGCACTGCCAGTATTACCTATTATTATTATTATTATTATTATTATGTCCATCATACTTCATTTCTAAACTGTAGTTGCTTTGCAGAATTAATGTAAAGATAATTCGCCAATTATGTTAAAATATTTAATCAAAATATTGCATTTTAAATGCTTAAACATCAAAATTTTGAGACTAAAAAGTGTGACAAAAATAAAATCTGGTCTCTCATGGTCACAGTTGTGTTTGTATTTCTGGTCAGATCCAATTTATTCCAACATACAGTGGACATACATCATCACAACGCTGCCGGTCAGAGTGTTAAAAATGTTTCGCCCCTAGAGATATATGTGTAAAACATATCAGAAAGCTATGTGTATGTACTTAGTTTCTCCAGGGATGTGAGAAAAAGGGGAAACACCACGAGGCAGCCCTTTCAAACAGTATCATATGACTTGACACACAGTAACAGCAAAGCGCTTATGGTTTTAGGGTTGTCATCAGCATCAAACGCGTGGCAGTGTCTCGTTAGCCCTTAGGTTTTAATGAATAGCTTTTACTAAAGGGTAGATTAACTGATTGATTTTGAGCAGTTTTGGGTTATTGATCCCTTTTTGTAAATTGACTCTTGGCATAATTGCCACACAGAGATACATTTTAATACGTGACTCCAATGCTGCAGATTCTCTGTAACAAATCAAGCACACCAAAAAAAATAAAAAATGAATTCTGAAAGCCTTTGTACAGTACTTTACATAATTACATTAATCTCAACTGGGGTTGTGCTGAGACAAATATGTGGGTGTTCTTTGTTCTTCTCCTGAGAAAAGTAAAAAAAAAATATATAAACCCAGGAAAGCTTTTTTTTAATCTGCTTGTGGTAATGCAAACACAATACAGTACATATATGTGTGTGTGTGTGTGTGTGTGTGTGTGTGTGTGTGTGTGTGTGTGTGTGTGTGTGTTTGAAAGATAGAAAGAGAAAGCTATTTAAATGACTTCATGCTGCTGTGAGGTGTACAGCAATCAGCTTCTCTTCTCTTGCCTCTCTACTCCTCCATTCTTCTCTCCTCTTGGATGGCAGGCTCCCTCTAACACCTTTTCAGTCTGCAGTCCACCAGCTGAGCTGTATGCACAAGATTAGCCCAGTTGTTCATCAAACAAACAAACACACACACACACACACACAAGCATTGAGGAAGGGAAAACCATACTGATGGAACCCTTGCTGTCTGGGCAATGCTACAGATAATTAATTACACTTTGCTCTGTAGCCCCATTGGCTGCAGTTGGCAATAGAAGAGTCAGGATTCAATACCAGACCATGGGGAGCATCACTGAGAACCATAAACAACTGCCAGCCCTCTCAGCAAGACCCCTCTGGTAGGGCTCTCACAGCCGAACCTTGGTGTGGATTTAAAAAATCGCACTTTGACGTGGATATGACCGTATTTATAATATTATTAAGTTTATACTAGACGTAAGTTGATTACCTGTTGGTTATGTGGCCGTACTGCATGTTTGAGGGCTGTGCACGAATTCCCAAAGTGGGTTGTGTTCACGGTTTAAGAGTAACATTTCATGATTAAGTGCTACATAAGTGAAATAAGAAAAAATCTGAAGACCGCAGATTCCCTAATATCAAATTTTACAAGGGACAGAGCACCTCTATTTAAACTATACCAAGAAGGTCATGTGACCGGTCGTCTCACAAGTCATGTGACAGATGATCAAATACAAATACACTGCACACACATATAAATCTTATTACTAGCCAACTTATTACTGGAATACAAAAATAGATATAGCAAAAACCACAGTGAAATTTACACCAATTATTACATGTACACTATTCACAATATCTATAATATGTAAACATCTTCACACAATTTATAATAGAAAAATACATGAAAACATCAGGTCCAAAAAATTTACAACAGCGAATACAAAAATTGATATTTTTAAGTTTTATATATTTTTAAAAAATACTTTCATTACTTGGACTCTTAAGGCAAGGTGAAAGGGAGAAGTACAACACCCCAATAAAAATGTATTACCCCCCCCCCCCGGTGTGGACATTTGACATGCTCTATGCCCACATAATCTCCATGGTCTGGTAGTGTTTTCCTATATAGGTAAGCCCACATGGACATTTAAGTAAGTAAATAACATTATTCGTATTGCATGTGATGACTCTCTTGATATGATACAATTTCCCTGTTTGTGGATGATTAAATATATATATATATATATATATATATATATATATATGTATAGGTCTTATATATATGAAATTACACGGTTGACAGTTTGTACATCTGTAATTGTCATGGGGAACATGTCGTAAAAAATTTGACTGTTGTGGTTGACGATCAGCTCGAACAAGAACGTTCCTCAAATTGGGGGTCTCTTAAGGACTACACGAGGTGAGTGTGGAAAACATTAGTGGAGAGTTGGATCAGATTCTATGACATGCCAGTGTTTCTTAATTGTAGTAGCAAATCTTTACTCAAAGGTGAATACTGGATAATACAGTTAACTCTAGAATGTGTCTCTCTTGGTCTTATTTTATTGAGACACTGATTGAGAAAGATTTGAAAAACGATTGTGTGCTAGAGTAATCAATTTTTGTTGATACTGCCTTTGTTGAAAACGATGTTCAAGAATAGATGATTGTTGATTGTGATACATGAATACATAACGATTCTTGCACTCACCAAGAAATGTGGCTGAATACTTCTAAAAGAATCAATGACTGCCTTATTTATTATTTTAATTTGCAGAAACATTAATAATCACAATAGAAATGTCCTTGTCACAATGATACACTTTTCTTTTTCACCCCATAAAATCCTGTAGCTAGCTAGCTAGGTGCTAGATGCAATTGGCAGATATTTTGGAAGACACTACATCATAACTACAGTGGAGGGTGCATGGTGAGCAGCGCGCTGCCGACTTCACACAGGGCCTCGGATATCTGCCAGACAGCCCTGCCCATATATCTTATGTGTAAACTGATACATAATGTACATTTGGGTTTAAAATCAGGTAATGTGGTAATTACTTCACTTTAAATTTAACACATGGATACACAGCACCATTACTTATGCGACAGCCTTGTGCAGTAAATACATACTAGACTTTATTTGATTTTGATATCAGATACATGACAAATATAACTTATAGCCAATTAAAAATCTATATGCAGCACATTCAACCACTGTGCGATACACCAATAGTATATGTCTACTTTGTTTATTCAATGTAGTTATTTTTAATTGGATTTTCTATCAATTAAAAACTACACTTTCAGTATCATGAATGAGACCACCAATTATTTTTAGGATGACATCTTAGCACTACAACTGTAAAAAAGAAAAAAAAAACATGATTCCCACCCTTACAAAACTTGATAGTTTGCTGCAAACTAAATTGTTTCCACAAAATGTTGCCAGAGGTTTGTCAGGCTTTGCCAGTAGTGGTGAACTAAAAACTTGCCAGAAGTGAATGGCAGTTCCCACAAAGCTAATTTGCATGTGAAAATATGAGCTTGCTGCAAACCTGTGGCAACAATGCAAAAGGTTTGCCGGAAATTTGGTGGATGGCCTATATTTTTACAAGGGCAATATGTTTCATTTCAAGAAGGTCTCACATGCAAATATGCTTTCCAACCTGATAAAACTTAAAAACCTGCTAATGAATAGTATAGCATGTGCATATAGCTAATGACTGCTTGACTTGTGACTTGCTCTTTAGCTGGGAGTTGAGCATTTGTAACAGACAAGAGTGGCTCTAGATTGAATCAGGAAAATAAACCTTCTGCACAGTTGCTCCTCAGTCTATGTAAGGCAGTTCTTCTGGAAAAAGCTCTAAATCTGGCCTTGGTGTTGGAACTATTTAACTTCAGCTGTTTGTGGCTTAGCGTGTGCTTGTTTGTGCACCACTGAGAATAAAGCCAAGCAGCACATTTTAACAAGCCTATTTTTTTTTGCAAATGCATACTATTGGCATCTGGCCAATGATAGATATGCATAATATTTCACAGAGAGCCCTTGCAAATAGAATAACCTGCTGTGCTAAAGAAAACAATGTGTTTCTGAGCACTAGAAAATAATCCATCACTTTGCCGTCAAGAGTGGAAAAAAAGGGAAAAACACCTACCTGTTTTTTACATCAGAGGGAGAAGAAAAATGACAGACTTTGCTTCCAGAATGTTCTCTGTGCTTTCAAGCATGAACTGTGAGGCCAGTGCAGACCCTAATCAAAGAATCTCAGAGCCTTTGGTACTGAAACAGAAACCCATTCCAGCCGCTGCTCCGTAACCTTTTTCATCAATCACAGGCCATTTGGATGTAAGGGTGACATTTTGTCAGGATTAATTGCACACAGTAATCCGGGGGCTTTTGTAAACACAGGCCCCTGTAATGCACATCTCATTAGAATCAACAATCCACATTACACTGTCCATGAAACCGTAAGCCTGGAGATTCCGACTGTATTTAAGTGCAGTTTGATTACATTTTAGGCTCCTGTCACTGGAAGAGGATGTGCTACATGGAGTTATGGTGTACCTCAATCAGTCAGGCTGAATATAAGTAAAATGCATTATATTTTGCCTTACTGGTTTTAATTTCCTCATTTTAATTTTCACGGGAGAAGCTGGCTTTCTTTTCTAAGTAAAAAAAGATTTGTAAAGATAATATTTCAGCATGATGATCATTATTAAGTATACTACTAATAATAATAATAACAACATGTGTTTGTTGAACATAATAATAATAATAATAATAATGGTTCCAACACCTGCAATGCTTCAACCCCTGAATAGGGTGCATATGCAACTGCTTGTCCTGGCCCACTAAAAATAAATTTGAAGTGGATGTTTTTCCTGAGGACTGAAAACCTATATGAATGCATACTTCTAATTTGCAAATTTTAGCATTGAATTGTATTTCCATGGGTATCCTACAACATGGTATGATAACATTACTCCACAGGAATTGTTGTTTTCTTGGAACAATTTATTTCCCCTTTGTTTTCAGCGGATTGATTGCATGCAGTCTTCTTGTAAAAAGCCTTGACTAATGTTACTTTGGTGGGGTAGAAGCATGGGCCAAAGCAGAGAGAAAATTGAAATGCGCTCATAGACCTGAGAGGTAATTATTATTATTAATCTATCAAATTTGCAGTAGCGAGTTTTCATTCTCCTGGCTGGCCTACTTTCGATTAATTGATTGAACATGTGCTGATCTCAGAATGAAATGGATTTGTGGCGGTGGTCTTTCATGGCTGTACCGAGGACAGAATCTCTGGCCAGCATGGATTGGTGTTTAGGCCCCAAACAACTCCTTTACCTGCGGGTCCTGTTAATCATTTTACTGTAAAAACTTGGAAGGCTGTTAGGAGGTGGATCTGCCAGGGTATTTGGATACGAGCCTAGAAGGCAGGTTATCCTGGATGGGCAATGTAAGAGAACGCATCGTTTGTTTGAGAAGTACAGGCACATATGCGTGGCCTGAGACTGCCGATTATACTCTCAGCACTTCTGAGAGACAGGTGTTTGTTGAACATAGCAGACAAGCCCTGTATTTCCTGAATCCAGCTGTTCCAACAGTCAATGCCCTTGTTGAAATGTTCAGCACTCTGAATACTGAACACAAGTGGTACTGCATGCTAAAACCCCTCACTTAACCCACAATTAAAATATATTTTATGTGATATAATTTAGTAATTATTATTAAAAATGACAATCATCAATTAACATGGCGAATTTGTTGATAGGTCAGTCGAACAGTAACCTGGTGGAATTTAAAACGGTCACATCTCGTGCCTCCACGTCCTAGTCTTGTTCTGGTTTTTTCGTTTATTTGTATTTTCTATCTGGTACTCCATTCCATGTTTTCCCTTTCTCCCTCCATTTTGTGTCTCCGCTTCCCCACACCTGAATTGTGTTTTCTCATTCCTTTGGTCTCACCTGTTCCTCATTGTTTCCACGTTAGTTTGGTATTTAGTCTCCTCTGTTTCTGTGCTCTGTACCTGATTGTCTTGTGCCCTGTGCTTGTGTCTCATTACTTTCCAGCGGTATATTTCTGCCTGATCTTTGTTCCTGTGTCCAGTCCCTGCCTGTCCTGCCCGTCCTGCCCGTCCTGCCTGTCCTGCCCACCTGCCCTTCCCCGTCCTAGCCCTGTTCCTACCCTTCGCCCTCCTGATCCCCTGCTCTGAAGGATTCCCCGGTTCTGACCCCTGCCTGTTCCTGGACTTCACTTTTGCTTATCCTGCATTGCCCTGTTCGCTGGACATTGACCCCTGCCTGGAACTGACTACAAGCCTGCCTTGCAATCTGTTTGCTGGACATTGACCCTTTTCTGTCGACTATGAATAAAGCCTATTTCTATTACTTTTGGTGTCTGCGAGTGGTTCCAATCAGTTCTCCTAACATAAAACAAAGTCTAAATCAGGTTTTAAGGTTAAATGAAAGACTGTCAATTAGAATAATGAATTGAAATCATACATTCACTAATAAATGTATAATTTACAAAAAGGAAGACATTAAACCAGACACTAAATTGAAAGTACCAGTAGAGAGAGAGAGACCGAAAAACCAGACCTTGCCAGATTATTGCCCTCACCCAGTTTCAGTGCAGCAGGAACAAAAGGACACACAACCAAGGAACCACCACGACAAATAAAAGAGGAAAAACTTATTCTCCAAGGTTCCAAAACCAAGAGAGAGAGGCAGCCAACTTAGTAAACATTGTAATATTGTATCTACCATAAGCAAGTTTGTACTATCTCATTATATTGCCTCTCTCTCGCAGGCCATAATCTAAACACTAGATATCCTACATGCGTGATGGCAGCTTGGGGTCTATCCCATGCACACAAGAAAAGGATGTTAAAATATTATGTGACAGAGCTCATCCCAACCTCAGGGCTAGGAAGAGACATTTATGTGATTTATAATAAATCTATTCATCGTGAATAATGGCCTCCTTAAAATTATAAAATCAGTTTATGTCTAAAGGTGCTCTTATTGATTTTATAGATCTCAATTATTGCTAAGTTAATGGCACCATGTAACAAATTATGCTGTCAGTGCATTCACAATTAGTAGCCCTTCAGAAATCCACATTGAGCATCTAAATTTTGGCTATTTGAATTTAAACGTTCCCTACAGTGGGGTTGGCACCCTTGGTCAAAATGCATTTTACAATTAATATCTAAGTGAACAGAAGGTAACCTGACCTCTAAATGGTACAAAGTTAAACATGACACATTTCTTCAAATTTTAAAGCAAGTTGACTTTTTATTTAAATCATTTTCAAAATAGTAATACAAAAATTTAAAAAAAGGAGAATGGTCCTGTGCAAAAGTTTGGGAACCCTGTCGGGCAACTATAACAGCTTGCAAACTCATTCTGTACCCAGCTAAGAGTCTTTCAATTCTTGCTTTTGGAATTTTTCCCCAATTTTTCCCCATTCTTCCTGGCAGAACACCTCTAGCTCATATTCTTCAGCCTCCTTGCATGCACAACATGTTTGAGACCTCTCCACAAATTGCCCATAATATTCAAGTCTTGGGACTGTGGTGGCCATTCCAAAACCTTCATCCGTCTTTCCTAGAGGTACTTCATGGTTGATTTTGCGGTATGCTTTGGATCATTGTCTTGCTGGAATACCCAACTTCTCCAACTTCAATGTCTGGACTGACCTTCGAACATCAGCCTCTAGAATTTCTTGTTATTTGGTGGAATCCATTCTTCCTTCCACCCGCACAATATTTCTTGTGCTCCCCCACTGCCTCACAACCACTGCCACATCCACCTCCATGCTTAACAGTTGGCAAGGTGTTCTTCTCTACAAATGCTTCACCCTTTTTTCTCCAAAAATACCTTCTTTGGTTGTGGCCAAAAGAGTTCCATTTTGGCTTTGTCAGTCCAAAGCACATTGTTCCAAAATCCTTCAGATGCTTTAAGGCTTCTTTCTGGCAGCTCTACCATGTAGGTCTTTGTTGTTTAAAGTATGTTGTATTGTTGTCCTGTGAACAACTGCTACTCTTTTTTGCAGGTTGTTTGCAGTGATGTGTGGGTTCTTCTGAGCATTTCTCACCAGGTCTCGGGCCATTCTATCTGAAACTGTTCTTGGTCTTCCAGATCTTGCCTTGACTTCAACTGTTCCATTTATCTTCCATTTTCTGAGAAATAGGTAGTTTGAAACATTGAGAGAGGTTTTTAGCCTTCTCCTTGTTGGTGGAAATGAACTATCCTGATTCTCACATCCTTGGACAACTTTTTAGAGGAACCCATGGTTGTTTACACCAGACAGAACAGCCACCGCAGTTGGATGCTTTAGAAGGCGAGTTACTTCAGAATAAATAGTTCAGCCCTGGAATTATATTCACCTGACCCATTGAAACCCTAACACGTACGTATATAACCTGGGTCTGGGCCTTAGTAAACTTAAAAATTACCAAAGAATAATCCAAAAGGGTTCCCAGGGCCTTTGTCTTTGCCAAAGATGAGCATAATGCTGGCGGAGGGTTCAGTAGGCCCATGTCCCTGCCACCAGTGTATGCGCTTGATACCAGATAAGTCAAAATCCTGGCTATTTTGTTCTGGAATTCCAGGAGAATTTGTAACGTAATCCATTTGATCTCAATTTTTCATGGAGTGTGGGTCAGGATGGGGGTGTGATTTTGAGTTCTTTAGCCACCCCAAAGCTCTGTCGCTCAAAATAATACCCCAGTGGGTATTGGTAGATGTCAAAATAATAATTTTCTGACATGAGTCCGCAACAGTAAGGGACTTTAGAGTGAAAACAGATTACAGTGTATGCCTATTTGGGCATTTCAATCAAAAAAATGGATTGAAAATGGTTGTTTGAGTTCCAGGGATTCTGTGTCGATTGAGAGGAGTACAGTATTTTCAAGTAATTGCTGGCAGATATGGGGGGGTGGGGTTGAGGGATGATAACACCATTACCAAACTGGGACTGCTGACAGACATTTTCTGAATTAAAATCAATACATTGGCCATGCAAATGTCATCAGACCAGGAGAGGTGGCATTAGGAATTTATAAGAAGCCACGCATTTGCTGGATTTTATCGCCTTTCTCAGGTGATGAGTAGATGCATTGGATCCAGTGAGTGCCATTGGCAGTCATACAGTGGCATGTTTTGAATGGTAATCCTCCTGTTAATCCAGTGAACAGGCCAGTGGTACATCCATCATGCACGTCCCTGTGTTTGATTTAAACCCTTATGCTAAAGTGTTAGCCATAAATGTTTGCCAATGTACGTATATAACATTTATAAGATTATCTTGCCAGAGATCAGCAAAGTGCATAACAGTTTAAGTATAGTCGATCCAAGCAAAATCTCTTGGTTCACAGTTAAAGAATTTTAACCATGGATGGTCATAAATCTTCATTTTTAAAGTTAGTAATGTTCAATGAATCTGCAGTATTAGAACATATATTTGGAACATATTGATATATCCTCCATATTTTAATGACTAAAAGCTCGCCTTCCAGGAATGCTACAAATAGGTTTGCTTGGAATGGTTTTCTGTGACTTTTACTGAACTTGCTTGGAATAATAATTACTTCTAAGAGTAGCTGCATGGGAATCGAACGAGAATGTTTCCCAATGTTCTTAAAAGGTTTTGAGTTTGCAGGGTTGTCTCACGTCTCTTGTAGAATAGAATGCATCTATTCCCATATGGCAGTCTCTGTGCAGAGTGAAATAGAGGAGGGTCAATTCCACCGAGAGACCAAACGCAAGCACTTCCAGGTGACGCAGAGGTTTTTAAATCACTACCCTGCCACCCCCAGTATGCTCTGGGTTAGACTCTGAGCCGTGTCTACACCGTCATGGTTCAGCAGTAAAACGGCTGCCGAGGCCTACACCCTGGCGCTACGTGGTCTCAGACCATCGGCAGCCATTCACCCACACATCCCCTCATCCATCCATTCATTCATTCATTAAATCATCCATTCTTCCATTGTGTCACTTTAAGACTGAACATTTGTTAAAAAGGGAATTCTTTAAACATTGCTGGTCTGATTAGTCTTTTTGAGATGAATGTTGAGGCTGGTGAGGGCTTCTCTCTGGAGCGGAGTGCCTCTCAGCATGCAGCTGAGGAAACAGCAGCTTATTGCTCTCTGGAGTCGGAATGCGCCTCGCTCCCAGACGGGATGGGGAGAGGAGACGCCTCAAAGTGTGGTTCTGGGACCCCTGCGCAATCCATCATCGTCCCGTGTTTTCTTTTCGCCTCTCCCGATAACTCTCCTGGTGTCCCGGCTCCACATTATGTACTCCCCTCTCTGATGAGGGAAGGCTTGGAGAAATCACCAGAAGGATCCATCCCACATCAGTGACCCATATACCACAGGAAAAAAAAACAACAACTGGATTTCCCTTAACTCATCCCGTCCTCTCTATGTACTCCATGTGGAATTAGTATTCGCTGAAAGGCCATAAGGTCAATAAACTTCCTGACCTCATCCAATCATAAAATAGTGAAAGCAATCAAGCACCGATTGATTAAGCTTATAACTCGGTCTGAGCATCATGGCGAAAGTGGCAATAAACTTGAAATGAACATAAATCCAGCACGGGGAAATAATCCCATGAAAATTTAAATGCAAAGTGGTTCTATCAATAGTTTATTTTTCATCACGTGAGAACGTCACTCATCTGAACAATTATTCATATCAATTAATTATCTGTATGTACTTTAAAGGGACCCCTTTAATTAATCTGAAAACATTTTAATAGAAGAGAAGCTTTAGCAGCCTGTTGAACCTTTTGAGCCATTCGTCTTGCTAAGGGCCATTCGAGCTAGGTAAGTATCTCATTTCAGACATTTTTTAGATTGTGAAAAGTTCTGAAAACAATGGGGTAGATCCACGAAGAAAGAATGCTGAGCAGTTTGTGCTTCTTACTGCACAACCGATTAATTAAAGCACTAATACAAATCAAGTAACCTCACAAGTCACAACCACACCTGGATAGTTAGCAAGTTAGTTAGCATAGTTCAAAAGTGCAATAATAACTGACTTTTAGTTGTGAAACATGACATTTTGCCCATCAGATGAACCGTCATTAAATATTACATTTTAAATACATTTCAGCATTAGATTACATTTGAGTGAGCCTAGTTCTGAGTTAAAAAACAGATCTAGCTATCAAGTGCACTAAAGTAAAATGTAGTCCCCTGGGAGGGACAGAGTAGCTGGACACAGGGATATATGGAAGCTCCGGTTTTCAATTGGGTTTTATTAGAGAGATAGCGAGTTCTTTAAACAAATGATGAAACAAATGAAAATCTCCACCATTAACCCTCACGGGATCCTGGCAAAAATAATAAATGAAAATAGCAAAGACAAAATAAACCAAACAACAAAAAGCTAGCTGTCACATCTCTCTTGGGCACTCTCTGTCTCTCTGCATGTGTATTCCGGTCTCAGACACCTACTATGAAAAGAAGCTCACTTTTAGAGCTTTGCCTGATTAGCTAATACAACCACCCACTTAAGCAGTAGGCGTGGTCCCATATTGCCCCTATTTCCTCTCCCAGACTGTAGATATGCCTCTGATTTGGACACAGCCATAGTCACTCTGGACAGCAGGGGAGACATTTCTGTCTCACCAGCTATGGGTGTGTGGATACTAGATGCTCCTCCCCTGCATCTCCATCATCTGTAACCACCTTACCCCCGACTACTGTAAGAGTTGTTGTTAGGCTAGATGTTAATACCACATAAAACTAGATACTTTGAAAGAGACCACTGAGGACACCTAACCAGCTTTCCGTAAAAAATGCACTATAAATAAAAAAGATTTTTAAATGCTATTGCTTTAAAATAAAAGATTAAACACCTCAACAGCAATATCTGTCACTACCAACAACCGACAGTACCTCCTGCAGTCAAAGCAAATTGTGATGTTCTTTCAGGACAACAGATATGATCTAATCACAATGTGATATTTATGTTCATGCACGTCACAGAATTCTGAAATTGTATAGGGTACATAATGTTCCAATATAAAAGACCCAGCAGGTCCATTGTACAGGACAGAAACTGACCACCCCCTGCTCCCCCACCCCAAAGCTCCAGATAAAGTTAATGTCTTTTGGGCTCTGCTTTACGTACTGCCTGTTTCACTAAATAAACTGCACAGCCAGGCATTTTCTTTTCTTTTCTAGGGCCATATAAAAGTGGGTTTACATTACTGCTCTCCACTGGGGTGACATGCCTCCCTGGACTCTCTTAGACAGCATTAAAAAGCAGCACACAGGATCAAGCTAATCTGCAGTGTCGCCTAAATAATTCATTTACGCACCGATGCTTTTCAGACAGCGCTTTCCTAAATGGTGTAATGAGACGAGCTATAAAATGTTTTATGCAGGAAACAAAAAAAAAATCGGACATGGATCAAAAAGAAAGTAGCTCTCTGCCTACTTTCCCAGAGATTTAAGTGTACAGAGAGAGAGTTCAAACAGCCACACTGCATGCCTTGACACAATTAGATATTTCTAATGTTACTTCTTAGGTGTGATGCTTAGACAGACTCTTTCCTGAGATCAAAAGATGGATTGCTGTGGAAATAAATGCTTTATTGTCCGATGCATTTAAGGCGCAAAAGGAAAAATGCAGAGAGGAGAATAATATCTGGATGAAAAGATGTTGGCAGAGGTTCAGAATGCTTTGTAGAGTTAAGCTGATTTATTCTTGGGACTGTGGTTGGTGTATTTCACTCTTACTCCTCGTCTTTACACCAGGGCTTCCAGAAACCAGCCTCATGTTTCAGATAATTTTACATTTTCAAAGGAGGGGCAGGGGAAATCATTTAGCCGTTTGGAAAGAAAATCACAGTAAGAAACATAACATTGCTGTTCAGAATAGACAGCTTGTCTTTGTTGTTGCCTGGGAGTCTTGGAATATCAAAGGAGACAATGCCTATGACAAATAGGTAAGATTGGGTGACATTTTTCATAGAGCATTCAGTCCCAAATGGTGTCATCTAATGTTATAAGGAAAAACCCATTCAAAGGGATTACGGGCAAGAGGTTCTAAATTCAGAACAGAGCCGTCTTTATTATAAAGCCAAGTGTAGCCCCACTTAACTGTCACAAACCTTTGAAGATCATTTATCTTTGGTTTCACCTGGTTCATCTGATTTAAAAGAAAGAATGTCAATGAGCCATGGGTGTGGATCTGTCATGTGCAACAAACTTAATAAAAAAGCCAATGGAATCTGCAGCTATATGGCAGATATGAAATTAGTGATGTTAACGGTGTTTTTGAGGAAGGTGTGCAGGATTTAATCTTTGAAAGACTGGCAGAAAAATTCTAACTATTATTATAAATTATCATATATACTGAATCTCCAGTGCTGGAGCACAGCATACTCCACTTTCCACTTGTGTGTATTATTTAAATGTCATTCCTGTTGCTTTAATGACAGGAAATGTGGTTTTTGGTCATATCGCTGAGAGTAAATTCATTGTGTTTGATTAAAGATCAAGTGTCTCTCTTGCATCTCTCAGACTAGTGCTGCAGTGGAGTATTGGATGAAAGATTTCCAAGGGTCCTCTGGAAAAACAATATTTGAGCTGACTGAAGATGTGTGCACTTCTGTCACGTCAGCATGGGTTGGGTTGGCATCAGACCGAATGGACGTCATAAAGAGGAGTGGCCAATAGTCTGAAACACCCACCAGAATAATGATTAAGAAAATGGTCTTGGATCCCAAGGTCAAAAGACACTCCTCAAAAGCAAAAAAATGTTCATGAAAATCAGTTTGTGAGCATGTTTAACTAGTGAGCTACATTGTTAGCATTGACCTCATACTGCAATGAGCTAGCTATCTTTAGAAGTTACAGATGAACCCACAGTCATAA
Organism: Synaphobranchus kaupii; assembly: GCA_029718625.1. Lineage (NCBI taxonomy): Eukaryota > Metazoa > Chordata > Actinopteri > Anguilliformes > Synaphobranchidae > Synaphobranchus > Synaphobranchus kaupii. The sequence goes on along the minus strand of CM056380.1, from coordinate 70,155,185 downwards.
TTTATCCCCTCAAAAGATACCCAGATATACAGAGAATTTTGAAATATTCAGTCATGTAGCCTATGTTCCTCTCTTCAATGCAACCTCCTCCTCAGTTCAGGAGAGCATAGACAAACATGTGTTACATGGGCAGTTGTATAGCCAGTTATGAAGCACCCTGCAGGATAAACAGCCACAGTCTGAATTGGCATGTCCAGGATTTCATTACTATGGGGTGTGTCAATACACCTAAGCCCAGTGTATTAGCAGGACATATGCCACCAAAGTTAAAGCGGGATGGCAGTGTAGTATAATGGTTAAGGACTGGCCTTGTAACTGAAAGGTTGCCGGTTGGATTCCCAGGTAGGACACTGCCGTTGTACCGTTGAGCAAGGTACTTAACCTGAATCGCTTCAGTATATCCAGCTACTGTATATAAGTTGTGTAAGTCGCTCTGGTTAAGAGCGTCTGCTAAATGCCTGTAATGTAATGTAATGTTAAAGTTACTTCTCCACACAGCAGCTCCGAATAAAGCGCCTTTCACACATGCATCTTAACCCATAAAATTCCTGGCTATTTTCCATATCGAACTCATGTGTGAACAGATTTCCCATGTAAAACATTTTTCAGATCAGGACCTAGTAAGACTTCCAGAAAAAATGAGATAAAGAAGATAAAGCACACATAAGGTTATGATGTTCTTATGTAACACCTTTTGTTTCTACCACAATTTATTTCATGAATACTTTGCTGAATCTGCCCTCTCAACAAATCTTGCACAAATATGAGACTTTGCACATAGAATATATTCGAGTTGCATTGTGTGATTTTGTGAGGGAAATTTTAACATTTATTTGTTGGAATGAAATAAACAATGTTGCTGTACTTGCTTGTAAGAGCACCATTAAAAATTGTCATCATTGCCTCAAGAAAGTGCTTCAGGGCCACACACTTTCTGGGGCGCATATGCTCAACAAAAAAAATAGCTGACATTTTGTTTCTCTAAACGCTTGGATACGAGGTTAAACTTGGGGAATGACAGAGACTAGCCTTCACTGCACACACATTATGTACACTTAGTTTATATACATGTATGTGTCCATTCTTTTCTCAAATCATCTTTGGCAAAGACTCTTTTCTATGCAAATAAATAAAAAAAGATACACAGTCCCACTTTAACCATTTATTGTGGTATGCCTGGCTTGATCCATGCTGTAAACCTGCTGTAGCTCCCTGGCCTTCTGTCTTCAAAGTATCTCCTTTCTGGGCATTGCACTGCAACCATTAAGAGTTAGTACGGCAGGGCTATATTTGTTACCATTCAATAACCAGGACTGTATTGTAACTCTCACTAAATCACTAATTAAAACACCATTTAGCATTGAGACTGATCACCTCTCTAACTATCAGTTTAATTGGCCTAGTTGTAATTATAGTCTGTAACTATAGTACTTATCCTATTAGGGCTATTAATATAATTAAGAGAAGAATTAATCAATTAACCTCTAGTGCCAATCATAAGTTGTGGACATTGAAACCATTTTTTCTAGTCACCAGAATTTCAGCATATGTTGGTGTCTATCGCACGCCTGCTTCACTTGTGTGCTATGTAATACTTCTCCCAGGTAAACATGCCTGCTTCACTTGTGTGCTATGTAATACTTCTCCCAGGTAAACATGCCTGCTTCACTTGTGTGCTATGTAATACTTCTCCCAGGTAAACATGCCTGCTTCACTTGTGTGCTATGTAATACTTCTCCCAGGTAAACATGCCTGCTTCACTTGTGTGCTATGTAATACTTCTCCCAGGTAAACATGCCTGCTTCACTTGTGTGCTATGTAATACTTCTCCCAGGTAAACATGCCTGCTTCACTTGTGTGCTATGTAATACTTCTCCCAGGTAAACATGCCTGCTTCACTTGTGTGCTATGTAATACTTCTCCCAGGTAAACATGCCTGCTTCACTTGTGTGCAATGTAATACTTCTCCCAGGTAAACATGCCTGCTTCACTTGTGTGCTATGTAATACTTCTCCCAGGTAAACATGCCTGCTTCACTTGTGTGCTATGTAATACTTCTCCCAGGTAAACATGCCTGCTTCACTTGTGTGCTATGTAATACTTCTCCCAGGTAAACATGCCTGCTTCACTTGTGTGCTATGTAATACTTCTCCCAGGTAAACATGCCTGCTTCACTTGTGTGCAATGTAATACTTCTCCCAGGTAAACATGCCTGCTTCACTTGTGTGCTATGTAATACTTCTCCCAGGTAAACATGCCTGCTTCACTTGTGTGCTATGTAATACTTCTCCCAGGTAAACATCTGTGTCAGGCTCTTCCAGTTTTAAGTTGCTTTTTTACCCAATGTAGCAAGCTGGCTAGCGCTGCATATAAATGGAAAATAGGCCTATAGCTAGCTATTTATCCCCTTTGCGCAGACCCCCTAGTGGCTATGGTGCCAGTGCCAAGATTTTGCTCAACTCAGATATTAATTTCTCTTGCAACCAAACTATGAGTGGAAACAACAAACTCTGTGTTTTAGCTTTATTAGTACTCTGTCACTATTGTCGCATAGCTAGTCCATTTAACAAGCAACCCCCTACCCAGTCTCACCTGCAACTATACAAACCCGTGTGTGACACAGTGGACAATAGCGTCTATGTGTGAGTTCATAAAAATATTTTCATATTCCGTCATAGCAACTAGATAAAGCCAACAATAGCCTGATCGTATGCCAAAACAGCCATGAAAATACTTCACTCACATGCAAAATAAATGTGAAATTCTTGTGTAATTATACCACATAATTATACTATCAATACCTGCTACTAAATATGAAACAAATATACAATCCTACCCCCCCCCATTTTAAGTTTTATTAGTTTAGTTTTACGCAAACAACTTAGAATGTAGATTCACTCACCGAGGCGTAATAGTAGTTTTCCTGTTATTTTCGCACGTTTTTACTCATTTACTAATTCATCAGCGTGGCTAGAGAAAATCCTCGTCTGCTTGCATGGATTTTGGGAGTGGGTCAGAAGAAGATACTGTAGTTACCAAGATACCATATATACCATATCATTGATTCTGTCAGAGAATATGCATAAGGGAGATTTTCCTCCTCGATATCGACAGCCTCATAACAAAAGTGCCTAAGTAATTTTTTGGACATTTTGAGATTTTCTGCCTAAATCACTTGATTTATCATTCGTGAACAGTGTAAAAATGCTCAAGTCACTGCAGGTCGCTGTGCACTTCCTGAACCACTCTAAGAAAGAGTTAATAAATACTCATTGACGTAGAATTGCAGCAGTTTTTTTGCCTTTTTCTCAAAACTACAAAAAATGACTTAGGCACTTTTGTTATGAGGCTGTCGATATGTAAGTATTACTGCTTGTGATATTTCAAATACTTTTTCCACTCTGCCACAGTGTTGTGCCATATGATTGATACTGTTATTATAAGGGTTTTCCTGTGTCCTGAGAGACGGAGAATATTATGGAGGACCAGGGGCGATAGACGGGGTCTCTAAAAGTGTCAACACGTGACACCACAGGGAACAGACAAAACACAAAAGACGAGAACAGAATACAGTCCCTCCCTCTCAGACAGAGATATAAGGGAAGAGATAGGAAAACGTAAAAGTCTCCTCAACAAAAGGACGAGGAACTCGTAACTTCAAGTAAATAACAAAAATAACAAGCGATAGGCTTGTAGAGCTCCAAAAACTGAGGAAAAATAAAAGGAAATTAAATAACAGAGAATAACCCTAAAACTCAGGGTGAGCAACACTCGTAGGCTTGAGTGTAGGAAAAAGAAAAAGATACGGACAGGTAGCTGGAAAAGCAGAACCTCTCTAGCTCCGTGGTGACGAGCTAGACTGACGAGAGGAACTGACTAGAGCAGAGAAATAAGGAGAAAAATAGGAAAGAGAGTTAGAGTAGCAGGGAAAAGAGATCTAAAGATCTACCCTAAATACTAACTTCTACGGGACCTTGCTGCTTTCGCTTATTAGAAACAATAAGCCAAAACAGTCTCCCAGTCCTATACCTTACCAGCTACCAGAAATACAAGATAACATGGAAGCGCCGGAACAGGAAGATGCGGAGTTTAAATAGGCAGCGGAAGAGCCGAACAGGTGCATTCGCTGAGTAGCGAGATGAAAGGAAAACCCGACATGGACAATGAAACAGAAAAAAGACATCCAGAAGGCGCTTAAAGGGGACGAGAGAGTAAAAAGGAAAATAAGCCTGCACACTATGACAGCTATTTTCACATTTTGAGTGCATTTCACAAACTGTTGTGTAAGCGTTCATATGTGGCTCAGTTATGTTTTACGTTTGATTTGCCCTTAAGCTAGAACATCTGCCAAGATTTCTTTGCATTTGTGGCACTTTATTTTGACCTAAATTATGAAATTAAACCAATCTAACGAATCTGTGAAAAGGGGTTAACTTGGCAGAGTTAAAAACAGAATTGGGTAATACTTTATAATAATGACTGTGACTTTGACTGTGCTGTGTTTGTAGGATTTGCATCTCTGCCAAAATTATTATTCAGCAAAATATCTGGCCATTGTAAAGACAAACTAACGTTAACATTAACTGTCCTGCTTTGCTTCAGGTAGAAATCCTACTTTGCCTAATCTATCCGGAACTGTCATGTCATGTGTGAACAGACTCAACACGGACATTTTCCATATAGGAGACCTATGTGTTAATGGGAAAACCACTACCTAACTCGAATAATTGAACCCGGCAATTTTACGGATTCCATGTGTGAAAGGGGCTCTAGAGGCGGTGGGCAGCAGTAGTGGGAGGGACCTTATTTCCACACAGAGGTGTCTGCTGAGCCAGAGAGAGGTTATTACCCTCGGCCGCCTGCCACATGGATTTGGAAAGGTTCAGGCCTCAGGAAGCAGAGGGCTGCTATCCTGCCACCACGCCCCACTCAGCACTAATCCCTCTAGAGAGTGGGTGACCATAACAGCTGTGAGCATGTACACATTAATGAATGGGATTACATGTGTTAACATCCATCGTTTAGGGGCCTTAGCCAACAGGAACACTGCAGTTTTGCATATGAATTAAAAAAAACTAGGTGGCTGGTGAGGAACTCTTTAACTCTGTGGCTGGGTGGTATGTGGACTGAGTGATTGGATAATGAACACAACATCTCTGCAGAGAGCGCTCCGATGCACTCTGGTTTGTGTAGTTCAGAGACTGTTAAATTTGAGGATCACACCATATAAGGTATAAGGTCACCCTGAGGGGAAGTGTCTGCTTCTAACACAGCTGTTTTAGTTATGGATCCGCATCCCCTTAATACCAAATTCAAGACCTTTTTGGACATTGTGTAGCCACAAATAAAGTCTGGGCACAGAACTGCGTGTACCCCTTAAACTAACACACTGGCCAGACATTTGGCCTCTCTGGGAAATATAGGTGTTTGTGCTCTGAAGGTCAGGCTTTTGTGTAAAGAAACTTCTCTCCAGATGTGATAAGGTGGTAAATTGCAGATGCATCAGTTTTTTTCCCCTTTCTTTCTCTGTCTGTAGCTCACTCTCTCTCTCATTCTCTCTCTCTCTCTTTGGTTTTGACTCTGGTTGTGTGAAATGGGCGAAATGGCGGCGGTACGGCGTGATTTATAGCTCACTCTGGGCCCACTCTTATCAGGCGAGTGCAAGCCGTGAGTTTGTGTGTGAATGACAAAAGACGACCAGCAGCATTATGCTGCAGAATCTCTCCTTCTGCTTTCTGGACACCACAGATTACATCTAGCTCATTGATTTATGGCCGCCATTCAGGCCCTGGGGGACCAGTTTACGCAGGCCGAGGTGAAGATAGACTAATTTTAAAACTGGGCAAACAGCTCTTTATGTGAACCTGGCTCACATAAAAGCATTTGCAAGCCTCCTCTACATAGATGGCAGTGGCAGTGAAAATGGAACAGGGAGGGTATACAGACTAGGAGCCACGGCTACCAGCAATAAAACTATACCCTGCCCTGGTTTCAACCCCAGGGGATAGCAAAGAAAAATGAATAGAATGAAGTAAGTTTGATGAGAAAAAGTTAAATAAAAATTGGAGCTAAGCGACTGGCAATAAAAGCTTTGAGAGAAGAAAGGAAGGTAGCACATTATTAATTTCAGTTTTTTTTTCTTCCCTGTAATTGAATCATTGCCATCTGTATCTCTGGAGATGATATGTTATTTGGGAAAAATTATTTAAATTTTAGAAATGTGTTAGCTAATGTAATTAAATGGAAATCATCACAGCTGCAGTTCTTTGTGGGAAAAGTAATTATGTGATCTAACACATTAGATTGATGAAAATGAGCAACACGCTCAAACACTGTCTTCCGTGTTCAATTCTACAATACAGTCCCCCCCCCCCCCCCCCCCCCCCCCCCCTCTTTCATCATCCATTCCACAATACACCCACCCCCCTCCCTCTCTCTCAACAACTTAGGGAAACTGTACAACAACTTCTCAAGTAAATGTATTGTTAATTGATATACAACAAATTTCAAATGACATGCTAAATAGCAATTAGTGTTACTTTTTTTGTGCTTAGGTTGTAATGCCTCTTTAAGACTTGCATAATGTTAACAAACACTTCTGACAAAATGTACTTGAAAAATACCAACATAATACATTATAAATACTACATTTTCCGCAAAAGGTAAAAGTGTTGCACTTCCAATCACACTCCTGCATCACACAAAAAATAAATAAATCCTGGCATTGGTAATAAACAATTCCAACGTGCCACTAAAAAAATAATAAAAATGCTCTGGCAGTGAATGTACTAAAACAGGCAGGACGGTAACACTACATTAAGTTGCACCTATACCTGTGTAGTTAAATTGTAACTAATTAGGTAACAAGAGGTTATTACTGAGTAACTTCACATAGGTAACATGGAACAGCAGTTAGTGGTATTCTTAATTACACATGTGAAACAAGGCCAGCCCTGTTACATCTCTCCTGCTGAAATGAAATCATTCCATACAATAAAGACACCTTGTGAAATTAACAGACAATGTTTATTTGTTGTGTATCATGAAGATGTGGTCTATGAGTGTAAAGAAAATATTTCAAAATATTCACATGAGTAATTAAGAATACCGCTAACTGTTGTTCCATGTGACCTACACTGGAGTTACTCAGAAATAACCTCTTGTTACCAATTAGTTACAATTTAACTACACATGTATAGGTGCAACTTAATGTAGTGTTACCGGCAGGACTAATGGTATTTTAGTTAGGCTTCGTGGGTACCTGTATGGCAAGTATGTGTGTAACAGTGCTGGACCCTGATGCCAGAGGAGAGCTCTGTGACAAGGGTAATCTTGACCTTTAATGCCGCTCTGGAAAATCACTAGGGTTTGCTATTATTTTATGACACAGATTGTGAATTTATGTAAAATGCTCAACTGTTTTACATAAACAAGAGCACCTCTAGAAGGCTCTCCTGTGGCAGCTCCTCTGAATAGATGTGTGAGGTGTCTAAAACATTATTATGAAGTACCGATTCACCAGGGAACGCAAAGCGGACCGTGCACAAGCCATCTTCCAAAAATAACTAACTGCAGACAGGGTGTGATTTAAGACTTCAGAATGTATCAAGAAGTGGCAGTTTTGTTTTTTGCCATTGCCAAATGAAGGAGGGCAAATTAAGATAATTCTTCTTTGTGTGGCTACAATGTGAGACAATGTAGCCCCCTTCATCCGTTTCACAGAGATGGAAATGACCAGGAGGCAGTACATCAGTGTCCCGGGCAGGTCTGAACACTGTGTTCCTGTGAAAACACACACATGAAGATTCTTCCAGTGTGAGGGGGCGGTGAGTTCGGAGGACCAAACGCGACCGTGAGGGATTCCAAAAGTGATCCACAGGCGTGGAATCACCACAAGAGGAAGGAAAGGAGAAGAGAGGAATAACCTAAGAAAGGAAGAAAATCTTCCTGGTGTATATATGCCAACAAAAAGCGACCCAAAAAAGAGACAATATAGAAAGAGAGAACGGAAATCCTCCGGCTCGATAGACTATAAACGAGCCCTAATAAGGAGGTAAAGGGGAAAAAATAAAGAAACAGCCTCTGGCTCGATAAATAATAAAGAGCGAAACAAAGAGGCAAAACGAGGAAAGGTAAACAGAGGTACTGTCTCCGAGAGACAGGAAATAAACCAAGGACAGAATTTAGAAAAGAGAAAGAGAATGGAGAAAAGGTAGCTCTAAAGCACTACCCTCACTAACTCAAATCTAACAAAAGCACCGGAACTGGAAAGCACAGCGCTTAAAAAGCCAACTAAACACCTGACACAGGTGAGATTAATAAGTGCCGGGCGGAGGAAAAACACGGGTGCCGTCCGGAGGCTGCGCGAAGAACCTCCGCAGTGAAGGGACGGCAACCTGCAAAACCCTGACATCCAGCAATTAGGTTTGTGATCATATAGATCAGTGCAAAGATCCATCTGACTTTTTGGTTTAGTGAATCTTTTAAACCAAAGAAATGTGTGTATCAGGGCTGTGTTGATTGAGAAGGTCCTTGGCCAGGATCCTTATCCAAACCTCTCTGTGTTAATTGAGAAGGTCCTTGGCTAAGATCCTTATACAAACCTCTCTCTGTGTTAATTGAGAAGGCAGCTCTTCTAAGTGACTTTTTCTCTCCTGTCTGACGGTTGCCGTGGTGGCCAGTTTTTGGAGCAGGATGCTAATTGTATCAAGCATGCATTTCCATACATTGATAATGTCGGAGCCAGAGATATGCAGCCAGTTTCTCTCCCGAACAGACTAAAAATCAGCTCTATTGGGCTTTGGTTGAGTAATGCAGTATGATTGTAAACTTCACAGCCTGTATTGAGCTGGTTTTGTAACTGGCTCGCCACACATGTAAGTGAAGCCTTATGAGGTTCAGCATCACACTGGCAAAAAAAGAAAAAGGACCTTAATGGTAATTGTTTTCATGTGTGGTCTGTGTTCTAACACAAAATGGCTGACGTTCATCACCCAAGTGTCATACATCCTTGCTGTAAGACCCCCCCCCCCCCCCCCCCCTCCCATATGATGTCATGTGAGTATGTACATGGTCATTTGTAATATTGAATTGATTCATTCTATTCAGATATGATAGTGACAAAATCCATCGCCACTGGTTGAATTATCATTACAGTTAATCGAGACAAAGCAAGCAATACTGGTTAGCATGTTATCTGGTAAGTAATCATGCCCAAAGTACGTTTTCAGAAACGAATGACAATCTCCATGATTTGCATTTACGATTTACAAAATTAGCTATTTCGCCTACCTCAAGTATCACAGTAGCAGTCATTTGTTTTTCTCAAAACTAAACTTAAATATATCACTGGAAATGTACTATTTACCATATGAAAGGGACACTATAAACATGAAATACATATGATTGCTTTTCAAAAACAAAGATGTGGGAGAAAGATTTATTCACACACTGATGATGCATGGTAGATTTTCCAAGCACATATCTGGCAAACCCATTTCCTCTAATTTTGTAATTAGAAGCTTGAGGAAAATGTAGTATAATCAGCCCCCGGCTGATTCTCTTAGCATAGCTAAACACTTTCCTTAAATTTGGGCAATACATGTAGCATTACATTAACATTTTAAATGCTTACCGTATCATGCTTCAATGACTCTCAAGGTAAGCCAACTCTATTGCAGTATTATGTTCTTAGCATCTGACTGTCCAACCAAGTCATATCTGAAATTATTTTGTGTCGAACTGGCCCATGCTGTATGAAGGTTTTCTCTTTTCAGATGTGCAGGTATTTCCATAGTTACTGTATCTTTGTCCCGTCCTAGCACTTTGTGTTTGCGTGTCATGTTTGTGTATTCTCATTTAAGCTGGATGCATCCGTGTGACCAGGCTTAACCATGTGTGTGATTGCTTGTTTTGAGATAAATAGTTAAAGTGCAGTGAGTGCCTGGATGGATGGATTCTTGACCTTCGGGGACCCTATCCCCTCCTTTCTGAATTCATATCAGGTGACACCACTGCCTGGGACATAGGCTTCTAAATCCTGCTATAGTTGGGACATGCCAAAATAGAGAGCTGAAAAATAAATGGCCAGAACAATGGCATCTCTGAGCAGATATTCCAGGGTCCAGGAGAAGCGGAACATACCAGGGGACGAGTGACCAGCATGCTGGCAGGATGGGCGAGGAGGAGCCGGGGGAGTCTGCTCAATAGTGGGGGATTAGCGGAGGCTGGAGAGGGATTACACGGCATGAATAACAGAGATCACTGGGGCTTATGTTCACTGGGTGGCGTGTGCCGGGATGGAACAAAACGGCGGGTTAAAGCGGGCCAGCCGCCGGCTGATTCTGTTAGCATAGCTTGTGCGCTCATCACAGTGTGAATAGACTAACCTCATTATCAACACGTGCAGTGTGGAGGAGTCTACTGAGGGCCCTGTTCCAGTGATTCTGACCCCACGTCTGAAAACCTCCTTCAGTCACAAAGCGGATTTAAGGAGTGGCCCAGTGTAATGTAAATAAAATTAATGTGTACCGCCTTCCCATTTCAGATGAATGTATACCACATTCCCATTTCATGGAGCTCTGGTCTTGCAACTCGCAAGACCGTTGTAGGTTCAATTCCAGGATGTTGCACTTTTGTTGTAGGCTACCCTCGATCGAAGTACTTGAACCTGAGTAAGTAAAGTCAGTAAAATTCCAGCTGTATAAATTAATATTGTGTAATTCATATGCTATATTATTTGTGCTTTAAATGGGTTTCTGCTAGCCACATAAATAGCTGAATGTATTTTAACCCATTGTTGGGATAATATCAAAATCAGAATACAGTCCCTTTTGACCTACCGTTAAACATCCAAACACAGTAGAGATGTGCAGGCTGCTTGAAAATTGGTGTGAACTTTACAGAAGAAACATTTGTATGGCTATCTAGAGATTTATATAGAATAGTATAACTTTCATTTTCTTGTGAGGGAACTTCAGTTCAGTAGTACCAGCAATAGTGGGCAGACCCACAACACGCAAACAAACATGTTAAATAAAGGCATCCGATAAAAGCATTGACTTATTTTAATTAAGTGAATTAAAGTGAAGGTATGAGTCGAGTGGAGTACAGCCTTAACAAGTGTTATGATGAAAAATTGAGCATTAAAAGCAATAACATTAATTAATTAATATTAGGATTAACGTGTGTTTTTTTAATAAATTGCCAAAAAAAGAATGAAAACATTGCTTGGGTAAGGAAATGATTTAGCATTTGAAACAATGACAGACAAGCTAGCAAATATGGGTCAGCCACTTGAACAAACCAAAGCTCTGAAGATTTCCTGACTGACAGATATGGGAACAGTGCCTGACTGCTGCGTGCGTGCGTGCGTGCGTGCGTGCGTGAGTGCGTATTGCTCAAGCAGCTGACCTGTGACATGTTTGTTTGTCCGTCTGTTTCGAAGACTATCCATCCAATTATTTTTATGCTTTGCACTGCTATGATAATAAACCAACAGAAGTCCATGATTATTTACACAAAGGTTCCTCCTGTGGCTGAATGTTCCCAAGAACTAAGAGAGGTCAGGAGAGAAAGGGAGAGAGAAGGAAAGGAGAGAGAGAGAAAGAAACTGAGAGAAGAAATAGAAAATTCCTGGACCATAATTGTAGGTTGTAAACATAACAAACTGCAGTGGAGCTGTCAGCAGAGTGGCGGTGTGGTATTGAGAGAAGGCAGAAAACATAGCCCCGCTCAGAGCCTGCCGACGTCCCGGCTGGGACATTATGGAGTGATCCCAACTGCACCGTTTGGCTCTGAGACCTGGGGTTTGGTCCATGAGCAGCACCAGGGAGCACAGAGAAAGCTCACATGTCCCTGTACATTTCCCATCACTTCCAGCTATCTGACAAAGCTGGGAGATACACATATTATGGTAGCTGTGCTCAAATCTTGTTTGAGAAGAAAGGAATTACCGTTTTTATTTTTTTGAGATGCTTGGACACACTTCTTTACTCAGATATTTGTGTTGTGACTGCTTTAATGCTGTAACAAGAGGGGGATGGGAGTTAAGGTGAATCTCTCTACCAAATGTGTCTGTGTGGTCATATACAGTATAATATGTATGTGTATTTGTGTGTGTCTAGTCGTATACAGAGTATGTGTATGTGTGCATGTACATGTGGAAGTGTGTGCTTATTTCTTTCACCAGTCTGACAAACAAAAGCAGGAGCGTGTTCCTAAACGCCCTGCAGGGGCTGGACCATCAGCTGGGGATTATTATTGTTTATGCGTCTGGTTGTGCCAGCTCCAGCGTCTCTGTGCTCCTCTGTGCTACGCCGTGCTCCACACCGCTCCGTGATGGATGACTATTAAGGCAGCTTATTGGAAAAGGGCTGATTTATAGCCCAGCACTGCCGGAGTCTTAATGGCTTCATTTCTCTCCACCAGCACATGATGTCACAGCCAAGGTCATTCCAGCAGTGGACCTTTGTTGTTGCTGCTTGCTGGTGACCAGAGGAAAGTCTGTGACCGCAAAATGTGTGTGTGTGTGTGTCTGTGTGTGTGTGTGTGTGTGTGTGTGTGTGGTGTGTGCATGTGTGTGTGTGTGGCATATATGTGAGCTTGTGTGTTTCAAATGTGTGTATGACTGGCTGTATACAGTACATACTTGCACATGCATTTTGTTTGTGTATTTTTGTTTACATTTGTGTGTGTGTGTGTCTGTGTTTTAAGCATATACTCAAGTATTTTATTGTACTTCAGTCATATGCTTTTCACTGTACTTATGTAGATGTGTGTTTGAGTTTCTGTGCATGTGCATATATGTGCATGTGTGTAATGTATTATTTTATCCACATTATTATTTTTTTTTCTGAATAGGATTTCACATCTCCATTTCTCCATCCCTTCATCTTCCTCCTCTACCTCATCTGGACAATGAGCCTCACAGTAGATGAAGCACAGCTCCTTTGTTCTCTAACTGACACTTCTCAGAAGAGAGAGACTGTTTTATGGCCAAACTCGGCCATATATTACTCACATCTACTGTGAATGGGCCCACATCAAATATCTACAGCTCCCATTACAGATAGGATTCATAAAACTGCCATTTAGGTAGTAAAAAAATCACTGATATTAGCAACGTCCAAACAAAATGTTTGATTTTCCAGGGGATGGTTTTGTATGGAGACCTGGGAGGCATGTAGCCATAAGAAGACTTGATACTGCTCCATACTTGTTTTTTTTAAATCTAGGATCTTTGTTTAAGTTTCACATGCCATCATCCCCCTTTGCTCATTCTCATCATTAATTGTTATGTGGCATTGAAATGCAGCATGTCTGGGGTCCAGGGTGGCGAATTGGAGGAGAACCATTGAGAGCGGAGAAGGGCACCATTCTGTCTTTAGGCACAACACAAATTATGTGATGGTCATGAATGTTACCTTTCTTGATTTTTTCTTTGTGTGTGTTTTGACCTTCTCTGCATTGTTTTACCTATAACTACTATGAAATTATGTTTTTGAAAACCTTTTATATTGTTAATTACAGTTCAAACTGCAGGCTTCACAGTACTATCAGTGTTTTTGATTGTCTAACAGCTATGTTGCCGTTAACCTTAATTAGAGTAGAAATTGCTAGTTATAGTTGTGTTTTAAAATAGTGATAGCTCATTAAGGCAAGTTTCATACCAATGCATTGAATATGATGGAGGGACAAATTCATTAATGAACTGAAAATTTTAGAAAATGAATGCATCTTTATCTTTCAAACATTTCATGTTGATAGGTTTGCATAAACCATTCAATGGGTTGTTCGCTCCCCCAACTCCACCAGACGAAATAAGAAACATTGGGCCTCATTCATGAAGTGTTCCTAAATATGTCTGTACATGTATGTACAAATCAAGTTTGTATGAAAGTTTTACGCCATATTAATCAAACTGTGCGGGAAAGGTAGATTTGTTTGTATTCCGTCCGTATGTTCATACATTCCGATTCATCGTAAATGACAGGCACATACACTTTATTTTGCGATTAGCATAAATCCACGCCCATGAATTGCCTACAACTACCATATATGGAAGTTTAAAATTCCATTTACAGGTGCATACAAAGTAAAAAATGATCCAGAAATAGCAAAAGGAGAAACTGACACTGAAATTTAAATTTTATTAGCAGATGTTAAGGAAAAGAAAAATAGTATTGTCCGTCCCGGTGTCTACAGACCTGTGAGCCATTTTATTGTAAATTTAGTTAATTTGGTTGCATGTGTGTTTTAATTAACATATTTAACGTCATATGACATTTACATTTTATCAATTCTGTCATGGTTTCTGGCAGCCTGCTGTTGTTTCTGCGGTCGTTCTTTCTTTTGGCGACGTCGGGGCAATCCATCAGATTTTTTCGCCTCCGTTTCGGTGTTTGAATCTCGCCCGGCAATTATTCCTTTCACCTGTTTTGGATTTCCTGCCGGTTATAAATAGCCCAGGACTTCCGCATTACCGACGCTTCGATATTGTCTTTTCTATTTGACATTGAAGTCGGTAAGGTATAGGATTGTGGTCTCTATGTTTCTGGTTGTTACAATTAAGAAACGTAGGTAGTCTGGTTAGAGTTATGGTAAAAGATTTATCTAGTCTTTTTGTTTCCTTTTCTCTCGTTATCCTTTATACTCCTCCACCTGTTACCTTTTGTTCAGCTCTTTCACTCCTAGAGCTGTAGGTAACAGGTTCTATTTCTATTTTGTTTCTTTCGCCCTTGTTACACAGGCTTTCTAATGTTTTTCTCTGACCTCCAGTTATACGCTTCTTGTGTGAGAGTGTGAGGTTCTTTTGTTGTTTTATTACTCACTATCGCTGAGTTTGCCCTCTTTTGGGGTTGTTTTTGTGTTGGCTTACGCCGGGAGGTTTTTATTCCCATTGTTTTTGTTTCATAGCCCCTACTGGGGAGCTATCCGCTTAGTGGTGTATTTCTCACGATATACACTTTTAGATCCCCTGGTTGTGGCACTTGGTTCTCCGAACCTTACACCCCCCCCCCCTTACAAATTCATAAAAATAGTACTGGGAGAATTCATTCTGTTGTGGGTCTAATTAAATAAATTCATAGCCTATAATTGATTAATAGGCATAATCTAAAGTGTTCACTTTTTACAATTGTAATTATTACATTTGCATTGTACACTTCAAAGGCTACATTTAGTCGTGAATTTAACAGAAAATCTAAATAAATTCACATTCTAATTGACATTCAGAAGCTTCATTTAGCGGCATTTAGAATTTATGAATGCTTTATGGGCCTGATTTATTAAAACCTTTAGCATGTGCAAAACCTTTTAGCACACGCAAAACCAATAACATGACAAATGATTGGCCATGGTATTTGTTTTGCACCAATCATTTGTTGTGTTATTAGTTTTGCGTGTGCTAAAAGTTTTTTCACCTGCTAAAGGTCTTAGTAAATCAGGCCCTCTCTGTGATCCTGAGCAGGTGTAAATTTTGTTCGTACGTACAAACAAATCTCAGTTACGAAAACTTTAATGAATGCCAAAATACGAACAAAACTGCTAGTACGAACAATTAACGCACAAATTCCTTCTGTGCATGTTTCATGAATGAGGCCCATTGTGTTTTGTGATCGGTCAGTACAACCAAAGCTGTTGAGTTTAGTTTTTCCGCCCAACAAAGCAAATCAGTTTTGAGGCTACTCATTAACCAGCCTGGTCAGTAGCAGCTCTCACTAATTGTTTGTATGGCCATTTGGAGCTATTAACTTTGTGATTTTTGATTGCACTGTAAATACAGGAGGCTTACAGTGGCTGATGTATGTGTGACAGGCAAGGCTTAGGTCATCCTGTGGTGGGAACACAGGGGCCTTGTTTGTCTTAGATAGAGGTGGGCGAAGTGTCTCTTTCTGTCTGGCCAATGTGTGGGTCTATCATTCCTCTCAGCACACGAGTCATGTTTATAACAGATGTAATTTTGTCAGTTGACAGTAGCTTTTTACAACACTAATACTACTGTATAGTACATATAAATGCCTTTGATAAAGGCCCTGAGCATAATAATTATTATTATTATTATTATTATTATTGTTATTATATTATTATTAGTAGTAGTAGTAGTAGTAGTAAATACAATGCCTTGATTCTATGTTGGTTTCTGTTTGTTTTTTTCAATTCAATTATTTAATTTTAAACCAATTACCTTTTTTTTTTGTAAAAAAAACAAAACAAAAAAAAAAACATGTCAATTTGGTGAAAATATGTAAGCACAATTGTGTTGTGGCTATAATAGTTTCTCATCCTGTGAAATGTGGACTTGTGGACCTGTCTTTCAGCTGCAGGTTTGTGTGCATCTTGCAGTGAGAGCAGAGAGAATGGTGGCTCAGCTGCAGGTTTGTGTGCATCTTGCAGTGAGAGCAGAGAGAATGGTGGCTCAGCTGCAGGTTTGTGTGCATCTTGCAGTGAGAGCAGAGAGAATGGTGGCTCAGCTGCAGGTTTGTGTGCATCTTGCAGTGAGAGCAGAGAGAATGGTGGCTCAGCTGCAGGTTTGTGTGCATCTTGCAGTGAGAGCAGAGAGAATGGTGGCTCAGCTGCAGGTTTGTGTGCATCTTGCAGTGAGAGCAGAGAGAATGGTGGCTCAGTTGCAGGCTGAACACACTCCTAAATCACGCGTGCTCACCAGACACCAGGCAATTCTCTTTAGGCAGTGGAATACGGCTTGTGATTTATGAGAGGTCCCTTGCTCAATCTGTCACGGGTGCGAGGAATATATTATTCAAAGCATTTCTTTATTTATATATTTACCAACACACACACACACACACACACACACCCTTTCCTCCATGTAATCCATTGGATGCCCACACAGACCTTTTTTTAAAATGTGGTGTTACTATGTAGTGGCAAAAACTTATTTCATGGTTCTGAAAATGGTTGTCGGAATTGTTTAACCGAACAGCATGCTACATCAAGCTCATGCAGTTTAAGCTAATAGTTCAGTCAAGCAGTCTGTCCATAGACCCTCTCCTTCCATGTATTCAGTATACTTATGAATACACTGCCCAATAATTCTTCTTTGTTCAGTCTCTCCACAGCTTTTGCAAAGTGACTTTCAAACAAGATATTTTAATAATATAATACATCATTGTCAGCACTAAATTATATATGGCTTAAAATCATGTGAACGTGGTTGGCTTACGTGTGGTTCAGACTACCAGGATAAAATAATGTATGTTTATGATATAATTTTAAATAACCTGCAAATATACATTGTTTTTTCATTTTCGTTTGGATTTTTTTTCAATTGTGCACATGCTTGTGTGAGGGAGAGAGTGTGTTTACATGCTTGTGTGAGGGAGAGTGTGTACACGCTTGTGTGAAGGAGAGAGTGTGTTTACATGCTTGTATGAGGGAGAGTGTGTGTGTACATGCTTGTAAAATAACCATGTACACTTGGGGCCTGATTTACTAAGACCTTTAGCATGTGCAAAACATTTTAACACATGCTAAACTAATAACGCAACCAATCATTGGTGCAAAACAAATACCATAACCAATTATTTGTCCTGTTATTGGTTTTGCAAGTGCTAAAATGCTTTGCACATAGGGTTGCAAAGGGGCCAATTTTAATTGCAAAAGTTAGCCTATAACATGGTACTGAAATTTAGCTGGAAACTACACATAAAATGCAATTCTAGATCTTGCAGCATGCTTTGGTTAAAGCAACCCAATTTAATGCGAATTCAGTTGAATTTCAACACTGCACTGTGCATTCTTTCATTACATGTGCAGTGCCAGTGCATTCTTTTATGACATGCACTGATAATTCCTAGCATCCTGCACACTACTGCACGGACCTCTGCATGCACTGTGCATTCTTCCATCACATGCATAAATAATTTCCAGCATCCTGCACACTACAGCAAGGCTATAGAGTACTCAAGTGAGTCAGACGTGGGCGGAGTTTGGTTTCGGAAGTAAATTCCCTATGACAGATAGTCTCCAAAGACCATTCCATCGACAATTTCTTGAAATCCGATTTATAGAATGAGCCGAAACGTTTATGTGTGGTATAAGGATATAGAGCATACATTGCATGTTCCAATTTTTATTTTGTAAAGTAATGATTTAATGATTGTAGTCCGGTTTGTAGTCCATTTTAACGGACTACATATCCATTACTACAACGTATTCCGATTCTCGACCAATCACATATCATCTCGTCTGGACATTTTTGGCAGTGCAGACCATCTTGCTAATTCGGCTATTTACTTAATTGAACCGTACGAAGGGAATTATTGAACATTTATTTTTTTAAACAGTGCCAGCGCTGGTATATTCACAAAAAAATACTAAAACGTAAAATATACTCAAAGCTGGTCCAGAAAAACAGCGAACGGGCGTTATATTGAACAATCTAGGGAATTGATGCTAAGACATAATCACTAGAAGTTGTTTAAAAGTAAGTTTTAGTTAATGTCTATAATCTAAATGAATGGGGAAGTCACTTCCGAAACCAGTGTGACATAGTCACTTGAGTACACTATTGAGGCCACACTACTGCATTTTAGCCCAAGGACTACACCCATTTTGAATGGGACTTTTTTTTTTGGGGGGGGGGGGGGGGGGGTAGGGAATACATTTTTTTTTTTTGTCAATGAAAGAATCCATTAAAGTTCTACTCACAAATGTTTGTATGGATGTCTGCTTATGACAAAACAAAATCTTTATATTTATGTCTGCATATGACGAGGTAAATACAACTAGTACAAATAACGCCAGCATTTCCAGTTAATTCCCGTTAATTCCTGTTTATTCCCATTAATTCCCATATATTCCCGTTAATTCCCATGGAAAGTTTCCACCTTTGAATAATCCCGGAATTTTGCAAAAAAAACACAGGTTTACTCTTAAAGTATTGTAAAGGCACTGGGCCAGCTGGGATAGAGTGTAGTATGTGCATTTGGAAGTGTTGCTGAGATGTAAAATAGATTGAGTCCAGTCATGTGTGCAGAATGGTCATTATTAGCAGTTTGAGACACAGGAACAGTCTGCCATGCTGCCAGCCAGCAGTGTCCTCCTGCCCGTAATCTCCTGTGAGTTAAGCCAGATCTGACCCAAAGCAAATTTCTGAACCCAGCCCCTGGGATGCATCTCAGCAACATGATTCGATTATTTCCTTACTCAGCTGGAGGAATTAAGTTACTGGCCATAATGTAGTTCTACAGACTGGTCCGGTCACAGAACATGGCCTGGGTGCATGCTGCATTCTGGAACTTTCTTTTATACATTTATCAGATAAAGCAATGAGTACACCATTAATAAGACGAGCAACAGATAACAGTGAAAGAAACGGAGGAAAGCAGTGACTCGGGCCGTAACGCGACAGCGGATTGAAGGTTTTACATGCAGGCTATTGTAATGAGGTGTATTGATTTGTCACATGCCCCCCCCCCCCCCCGTTTGGCGCCATGACAATGAGGCCCACCCAGAGGTTTTGGGTTCTTCGATGATCAAATGAACAAAGGAAACATGACCTAATGCAGCAGGATGGGCTTTTGTTCACATGTGTCATATAATTTAAAAAATAAATTTTCATTGTCAAACAAGCAACTCTGTCTGAGGTACAGCAGGCTATAGACGGTCTCTGTGCTGTTCAGTCTTCATGACTCTGAGGTAGAGCAGACTACAGAGGGTCTCTGTGCTGTTCAGTCTTCATGACTCTGCGGTAGAGCAGACTACAGAGGGTCTCTGTGCTGTTCAGTCTTCATGACTCTGAGGTAGAGCAGACTACAGAGGGTCTCTGTGCTGTTCAGTCTTCATGACTCTGAGGTAGAGCAGGCTAGTGTCTCTGTGCTGTTCAGTCTTCATGACTCTGAGGTAGAGCAGACTACAGAGGGTCTCTGTGCTGTTCAGTCTTCATGATTGTGGTAGAGCAGGCTAGTGTCTCTGTGCTGTTCAGTCTTCATGACTCTGAGGTAGAGCAGACTACAGAGGGTCTCTGTGCTGTTCAGTCTTCATGATTGTGGTAGAGCAGGCTAGTGTCTCTGTGCTGTTCAGTCTTTATGACTCTGAGGTAGAGCAGACTACAGAGGGTCTCTGTGCTGTTCAGTCTTCATTGCAGAAGCATACAGCTCTCTCTTGATTAAAGACATGGCCGGTGTCAGGAGATGGCAAGGCCAGGTTGATCAATCCAGTCCACACAAGCTCAATTACACCGAAGTGCACCTGTGGGAGCCACATTATTGCAGTGCATCAGAGAACAGTGTTACTGCATTTTTCCCTGGGAAAGGATAAAATAGAAACCAATATTTGGATCTAGGATGGTACCAAAACATGTATTACATTAACCTGTTGTACACTTGCAAATTAGCATTACGGATCATAACCTGCATTTATCTGGAGACACTGGGCAAATAAGCTACATTTGAATGACTGTGCATGACTGATCTCAATGCATGCAAAGACAGCTCAGATGTATACTGTACAGAGGCCTGCATAGACATGGTGGAATATTTCCCACAGTAGGGTAACTTCCTGACCAAGAAACTGGTGCAAAAGTAAATATCGCCAGCAGCCATACCACTATGCAATCTGCGCCTGCTGAATGGCTGAAGCTAAGCAGGTTGGGGGCTTGGTTAGTACTTGGATGGGAGACCTCTGGGGAAAACTAAGTTGCTGCTGGAAGTGGTGTTGGTGGGCCAGTAGGGGGCAGTCTTCCCTCTGGTCAAATAAACCCCAATGCCCCAGTGCAGTGATGGGGACACTGTGCTGTAGGAGATGCCGTCTTTCGGATGAGACGTTAAACCGAGGTCCTGACTCACTGTGGTCATTAAAGATCCCATGACACTTATCGTAAAGAGTAGGGGTTTCCCCGGTGTCCTGGCTAAACTCCCAACCCAGGCTCATTCAATCTGTCACCTAATCATCCCCCAGTTTAATTGGCTAAAAAAATTATTCTCTCCCTCTCCACCTCAGCTGATGTGTGGTGAGCATACTGGCGCAAAATGGCTGCCGTTGCATCACCCAGGTGGGTGCTACACATTGGTGGTGGTAGAGGCGAGTTTCCCCCTCATCATTGTAAAGCGCTTTGAGTATCTAGAAAGGCGCTATATAAATGCCATGCATTATTATTATTATTATTATTATTATTATTATTAATACCGGCTGGGCAGGTTTACATCCACAACACCCTTGTAATAAAAAAATAATGCATATATATATACAGTATATATATATATATATATATATATATATATATATATATATATATATATATCTCACTCTTGATATCTTATTTTCTGGTACTCTTACAAGCGATACTATAACGTCTCTGCATTTGAATGGATCTCTATGGGAATTGGGGGGTGGGACTAGATTTAGCTGTAAATTACACTGGAACAGTATGGAACACATGGTTGGCTAAATGGCTCTAAGTCATCAATGGACTGATGTATCAAACAAGCCTTAAACCATCACTCTGCTGCCAGATATGCAGTAGATATGGATGGATCACTTTAAGGGTTGTTTCTCCTGACAAATTTCCTATTGAACTTTATGGAAAAATAAGTCAGGAGAAGAAACCCTTCAAGTTATACATCCATATCTACTGCATATCTGGCAGCAGAGTGATGGTTGGAGGCTTGTTTGATACCTCAGACCCTTGAGGACTTACAGCCATTTTACCAACCATGTATTCCATACTGTCCCAGCATAATTTACAGCTAAATCTATAGTCTCACCCCCCAATTCCCATAGAGATCCATTCAAATGCAGAGACGTTATAGTGTCGCTTGTAAGAGTACCAGAAAATAAGATATCAAGAGTCTTTTGATGCTGTTGGGTCACAGACATCAGGAAGTCATGGCATGCAAAGGATATGCCACCAAATATTAAAAATTATTACTTTATTCTATATATAAAGGCAGGGGTGCCAATAATTGTGGCACACATGGTTTTGTTAAAAATGATTATTTCTTGATGAGGGATTTATTTTTCTCATAATAAATTAACTTCAATTAAAGGTTGGATTTTTCTCATTTTTTCAGTGTGAGATTAAGCTAATTCACCAAACTGAATTTTCTATAACCCTTTTTACTCATCTTTACCAGGGGTGCCAATAATTGTGGAGGGCACTGTATATATATATATATGTGTATATATATATATATATATATACACTACTCACAAAAAGTTAGGGATATTTGGCTTTCGGGTGAAATTTATGGAAAATGTAAGTTCACGCTACAGTGATATTATACGTATCATGAAAGTAGGGCATTTAAGTAGAAGCATGCAATGGTGATTTCCTCATCTCAAACAATTTATTGAAACAAAAGCCAACAACAGTGGTGGGTATACCACAACAAAAATGTCAATGTCTCAATAACTTGTCATGTGCCCTTGAGCATCAATTACAGCTTGACAACGACGTCTCATGCTGTTCACAAGTCGACTTATTGTCTGCTGAGGCATGGCATCCCACTCTTCTTGAAGGGTGGCCCTCAGGTCATTGAGGTTCTGGGGTACAGAGTTACGAGCCTCTACACGGTGAGTCAGCTGATCCCATAGGTTTTCTATGGGATTCAGGTCTGGAGAAAGTGCAGGCCACTCCATTTGAGGTACCCCAGTCTCCAGCAGCCTTTCCCTAATGATGCGACCTCGATGAGCTGGAGCATTGTCGTCCATGAAGATGAAATTAGGCCTGTGTTGTTCATGCAGGGGCACAATGACTGGATTAATGATGTTATTCAAGTAGTATGGGCTTGTCACTGTACCATTCACAAAGTGTAGGGCAGTTCTGTATTGACTAGACACACCTGCCCACACTGTAACACCGCCACCACCAAAGGGTCGTCTGGTGACAACAGTGGCTGATGCATAGCGCTCTCCTTGACGTCTCCAACATCGTTGGCGGCCATCATTTCTGCTCAACGTGAATCGACTTTCATCAGAGAACAGCACTGAGGCCCACTGGTCCCTCGTCCAGCGTAAATGCTCCCTGGCCCATGCAAGACGATGACGCCTGTGCCTGGTGGTGTGGTCTGGTACCCTTGCAGGTCGTCTAGCACGCAGACCACGCTGATGTAAACGGTTTTGAATGGTCTGACGTGACAGTTGGGTGCCTCTCACCTCCCTTAAATGTGCCTGGAGTTGAGTGGCATTCATCATCCGGTTCCGCAGGGCACTGTTCACAATGAAGCGGTCATCAGTGTGTGATGTGGCCAAAGGACGTCCACTTCTATGCCTTTCTGTGACTCTTCCAGTCTCTCTGTATCTCTGTTGCAACCTGCTGATGACACTCTGTGACACTCTAAGCTCAGTGGCCACTTCCCTCTGAGAACATCCTGTTTGAAGCCTCGCAATGGCGAGGTACTGTTGATCAATTGTTAGGTGTCGTCTTGGTCTCATGATGTCAAAATGTGAACAGCATGATGAAGAGGACTGTTTAAATACCAATTCTAATTGAACCAGGAAATTTATTGGTCGATTCATGGATCAAACACCTGTTGTGAATTTTGCCGTTCAGCTCCTTGTTAGAGAACAGCAAGTTGTGCAAAAAGTACTGAAACATTGAATAGTTGGACATGTGCATTCAAAAGTTTAGGGAAGGTCAAATTAATTTCACCTGTAAAGGTTATAGTGCATTTTAGGTTCATCCTGAAATTTCACCCGAAAGCCGAATATCCCTAACTTTTTGTGAGTAGTGTATATATATATATATAATGGTCTGTATGCAGATGGTCTTTGTGAATAATAGGCCTCTTCCCTGTAAATATCAGCTCTTTAAATCATAGCAAACCTTACCAGCCGAGTACAGAATGCTTCATCACTGCTTAAACTACAGCCCCCCATTTATAATGTGTATAAATCACCCCGCATTCTTTGCACAGGGAAAATAGAAAAAAAAAAGAACAAAAAAAGACAGCACTTTTGCTGAGTGTCACAGTGAATGAGGCAGGTTGTGAGTGAGATAACAAGCCCGTGTATATTGGACATCGTCCGTGCTCCACCTGGAAGTGACTGATTAACGCTGCTGGCCAGTCACATATTGCAGTGGCAGAGAGTGCTGCTTCTCCTCCACTGCTGATATGGACACTATGACCCACAGTGTATCTGCTCTGCCAGTATAGGGCTTTGATTGATGAGCGCTGTTCCGTTGATCAGTATCATGCTAATTTAGTGGGGAAAAGGAGCATCCAGCAGAGGTGTAGGTTTGGGGTTTTTAATAATGTTCAATGGGGGTCTCTCCATTCAAGGTGTCGTTCAGGTGCACCATGCCACTCCAGTTTACAAGGCTTTCCTTTTGCGGCAGTCTGCAGTCCTAAGGCGAAATCCCAACTAATAAATACCCCCCCCAAACAACGACTGTCCTTTCATACAGTGTAACTCTCCCTGTGCAGATCAGTCAAAATAAGCAAATCATTTCTTTCATCCTTCACTTTTACTGTGCTGTCTCAGAGATTTATGGAGAGCAGCGGCTGAGCGTAATGTAATCCAATATATGTGCGTACGCTTAGTGTAGCGCTACAGTTTCACCCTCATCGCCGCTCTCATAAAAGATGTCGCGTTCCTTTTTTTTCATTTTAACTGATGCTGTTACATTTTAGCTGGAGGGTAGTCGTGGTGAGGGAATGCATAGAATTCTGGTACACCTCTCTCACCTGAAGCCATACCCGCGCACCTGCACGTCCACGAACAGACTAAGCTTGTGATTCTCTCTGGCTGGGCTGGACGGTTCGGTTTGGAAAGTCTTATTTAGCCCCCTGCAAGAACCTCCTATTGTCTCTCTCTGCCACCTCGGCCAGACGATACAGGGATCCAGTTCTATAGGGTCTTGCATTAGTTCTATTGCTTTGCATTACCATACGGTGCTGGTGCATTTATAATTAATCAGTTATAGGTTATAGGTATATAATTAATCAGTTATAGAAAAGTTTCATATGAAAATGGGTTTATGATGATGGTGATTATTATTTAATTTTTATTTATTTTTTATTAAGAGTTGAGTGGATTGGCGGGGCTCTGAAAGTGTTGAGGTGTTGAATTTGGAGCTTATGGCACCCATGTCCTTTCGTGTCCTGCATTCTCCACCCTGGAAATTAACATACCCCCGCCCCCAAGCACCACCGTCAGGCTTATCTTCTGGTCAATGGCTTCATTTACTGACTGTCTGAACGGGACTTAATTGAGCTGTAGCTGTATTGACTGGTGCAATTTACAAGTCGCTCATCGAATATGAAAAATTGAGTTTAGAGAGGAAGAAAAATCAATCTTATGGATCAAGGTGTGGTGGGCAAGCTGGAGCTACAGCTCTTGTCTGCGTTTATCGGAAATCTGCATGAATAATGGCCCGATCTCAGACTGTGCAATAACTATGGCCGCTCATCTATTACGGCAGAATGGATGGCTGCAATATCTACCGAGGGAGGCTGTTGACAGACGAGGTCTCCTAGGTCACCAGTCGTAGAGTTCCAACAGCCTGTCTGTGTTATCCCTCTCTAAGAACTCACTCTGGCAACATAACGCAGTGGACTACCCCAGGTGCAACCACTTTAATAAAAGAGGATACCCAGTTTTTTTCTGTTTTATCCAGTTTATTCAGTTTTCAGTTACCATAAACGATCTGTTACCTGTGCGGATTGGATTTCACTATGGGATTGCAGTATTTTACCCCTCCATCTCTGTCAACCCCACCCCTCCAAAAGGTTCTCCAAAATAGGGGTGGGGTACGAAAAGACTAATGTAAAAATGAAAGTGTCCAGAGTATTTTGGTTTTCTGATGAATTTATCAACAGCACTTTTTGATCCGTGCACGAAATAAAACAAGTAGAACTGTCTAGAATCAGCAGTTGGAGTTCATTTTCTGAAGAGGAGCAAGTGTACAGAAATTACTCTCTTCCTGCAGGAAGAACAGAATTTTTTTTCGCCTTGCCCATTTGAACCCTGCTGCATCCTGTGCACCCCCGTGAGTAACAGCATAACCATTCCCCATTTATTTGTGCATCCTCATTCATGGATAAGTGTCGCATGCTCGACACATGAGTCACCCGACGATTATTAGACATCTTCCCATCCTCTGTGTTTCTCTTCTGGTGCCATTGCACACAAAGTGTCTCCTCTGTGGCATGGGGGCGCACACAGAAACAGCATTGTCTGCCCCATCTTGGGAAAGACGAGTATAGGACATTAATAGCGTCAACTGCAATTCTTTCTCTTTTTGTGACCTCTTGCATTTCCTTTTCATTTAGCTGTTGAGAAAGAAATTATTTAGAAGGGGGACAACCCAAGTGATGGTAGATCTGCAGTCCCAGCGTACCTTCACAAAAGAGTTTCTGCTTGTTTTGTATGATGTCAGAGTTAAATAGGGATATTTTGTATTGCCTTGAGTAGACTAAACTGCAACACTGGGTATATATGATTTTTAAAACGTTACATAATTACAGTGCCCACCAGAATTATTGGCAACCCTGGAAAATATGAGCAAAAAAGACTATAAAAAGATGTATTTGTTGTTAATCAACATGACCTTTACACTCAACATCTGATCTTTAATTTGGGTAACATTATTCAAGGAAAAAATATTTTCGTAAAGTATTCGTAAAAAAACTAATATTTTCTTTAAAAAAAAATGTAAAAAAACGTGTCCAAAAAAACATGTACAAAATCTAATTGAAAAATATTTCCATTCATATTTTACTTTCTTAAGCACACCTGAGTCTAAATATTAACTTCCTCTCTGACCTGTGTACGGGACCAAGGAAGCTATTCTCAATAGGCTGCTGTCTCCTGTGAGATGCTGGTCTTATTTAGCCCCCTGCAAGAACCTCCTATTGTCTCTCTCTGCCACCTCGGTCAGGCGATACTGAGATCCAGTTCTATAGGGTCTTGAGATAACTATGGTTGTTTGAAATAGGGTGCTGGTCATATCATACCATAGGGAACTATCATTCTCAACGTCCTGTTTCACTGGGGCATAAATATGAGGTAACACGCGGGCCAAAACCCCTTATGCTGAATCCAAGGGTGGATTCCAATCGCTTATTTTATTCGTCCTCTTCTCCTCGGTCCTCGTCTGACCTGGAAATCGATCGAGGTTCGCCATCTTTAAGGACATTCCAAACCGCTAAATGCTCCTCGGAGGAGCGAGGAGTGGGGAACGAGGAGGCTCCTGGTGTCATGGTTTTGCCCCTTTCTCCTATCTCTACAGTCGCTTCTCCTCGGAGCCGCGTTTGGGCGCTATTGCTGTTCTTTTCCGTCGTGCGCTCCGTGTTTTAGTTACCACCCGGTCCTGAGCTGCTCACCTGTTTCGGGTTTCCTGCTGGCTATTTAAGGCCGGTACTTCCTTCTTCCGGCACTTTTGTGTTATTTCACAACACCACAGCCGGTATTGGTATAGGACTCGGAGACTGCATTCCTTGTTGGTTCAAATAAGCAACGCAGCAAGCTCCGCTTAGACTTAGTTAGGATTCTTTTTTCCTTTTCGTTTACTATGTTTCTAAGTTCGCCTTTATCTCTTTATTCCTCGTGGAGGATTACCTTTGTTCTTTCATTTGTTTTGTACAAGCTCTCTGACAGTTAAGAGCTTCAGGCAAGCTGCCTGTTCATTTCTGTTTCTCTGCTCATATCTACGAGCGTCGCCCTCGTTTGGGGTTGTTATTATTTTGGTCTCTATAACCGGGTTTTTTTTCCCAGTGCCTTTTTTCCTTTTCTTCTTGTTGTTATTCACCATTCATAACTTTCTGACTCCCTCCTGTCGCGTCTGGTTCTCCGAACCTGACCCCTCACACCCGTAGGGTTCCTCAGTGAGCAAACACAAGTGTAGGCTTTGCGGAAGCCTTTTCCCTGGCCTTTTCTTTTTTCTGCACCACTCTTCACGTCTGCCATGTTGCAGGCACACTCCTACACAAATGCAATTTTACCGTTCCTTTCTATTTATTATCTAGCGCTAATTCATAATGACACGCATTCTTTATAACTAACAAAAGCACTGTTTATTCATGAAAAAATAAGCTAAAAAGCATTATCGTTAAGCACGTGAGCATAATATGACGCTGATGCTTGATTGAGCAAGGACGTTCCATTTGCCTAATGCATGTTGCCTCGTTTCCTCCATCCACGTTTCTGATCCTTGCATCTTTTCCTCGAGTCCTCTGTTGGGCGGAGCTAAGGAGCGAGGAAAAATAAGCGATTGGAATGAACCCCAAGGCTGTGTCTGAATCAGCACCCTTCCATACTATTAGGTAGGCTTGTTGAGTAGACAGGATGAGAAAGTTGTTAAGTAGGCGAAATTTTCTTTAAATGTTGTGTACTTAAATCCCGTATGATATACATACTTCCGGGGTTTCGCTGAGTATATTCGTATATTCAGTCAACTGTGAAGTGCTTTATCAAGCGCAGGGCTGTGAGCTCCATCAACATGGAGAAGATCAGAGACCACACTAATTAAATGAGACAAAAGGTTGTTGACATTCAAAAATCAGGCAATGGCTATAAAGAAATAGCTTCATGACTGAAACTGCCTATTTCCACCATTAGGGCAATAATTAAGACGTTTAAAACAACTGGAGCTGTGATGAACCTGCCTGGAAGAGGATGCAAGTGTAGGATCTGTTTGAGAATTACAGAAGGTGGTTGCATCCTGGGGTCACCAAGTCTCCAAAAGTTCAATTAGATGCCACCCAATGCCAAAAAGATATTTAGAAGGCTTGCCGTCATAATACCACAAACGTAAGAGGCTGGAGTTTGTTAAATGTTACTGGAAGGCATTACGCAGAAAAGTGCCTTCTCCCCATTGTGAAGTATGGTGGTGATTCTGTGATGTTGTGGGGTTTTTCTTCCCCAAAGGCACTGGGAACTATGTTAGTATACATGGCATCATGGACTCCATAAAATAAAATCTGGCTGCCTCTGCCAGAAGGCTAAAATTAGGCTGTGGTAGGATCTTCCAACTGTCATGGTTTTTAACCACTGTTTCGTTCATTTCTGCGGGACGAGACTTCGCCTTGGGCGGGACGTTATTTTTTGCCGAGTTTTGGGAAACGATTGTTTTTCCGAGTGGGCGTGTCCTTTCGCAGCTCACTTGCTGCTCTGATTGCTGTGATTCTTTTCAGCTGCGGCTCATGGTATTTAAGCACTCCTAGCCTGCTGCTCTGTGTTTTAGTGTCATTCGTGCCACGTACTAGAGCCAGGTAACAGGTTAGAGAGTCTGAGTACTCAGAAGACTGCGTTGTTTTCTTATCAATATAACGCAGGAACTTCTTAGTTTTAGGAGTTTTTCGGTTTAGTCTTCTCGACTTTATTTTCCCGTTTTTTCCTACTTTTATTTTCTCACCTCTCTGAGGCTGTAACTTTAGTTCCTGTTTATTTACCTCCTCTTTTGCTCACGTTGTGTCTTTTCCGTGAGCAGGAGGTTTATTTTTTGGCTTCTCGCTTGTTTATTTCTCTCGTTGCTACGAGGTGCATTCGCCCAGTTTTTGGGTCGTTTTTTCCGTTGGCTCTCCCGGGAAGTTTGTTCCCTTCCTCCTTTATTTTCTCACATCTAATTATTATTGTGAGCAGGAGGTTTTCTTTATTTTGTCTGTTCCTTGTTCTCGTCATTACGAGTTTATTTTGCCCTGTTTTTTGTGAGTTGTTTTTCGTTGGCACTGCCGGGAAGTTTTGTTCCCTACTCTGTTTATTATTCCACTCCCCATGTTAGGAGTTTATTTCCCTTTATTGGTTATTTCACCTCGTGTGAAGTAGCTTTAGGTATTCCTTCCTGGTCGCGTCTGGTCCTCACTCCCCGGCAACCCTTACACCAACAGGGCAATGATCTACCTGATTACCTCAAAATCTACACAAAAATGGGTCACTGACCATGGAATAAAGGTTTTGCAATGCCCATCCCAGTCCCCTGACCTGAACCCCATTCATTTCTCATTTCTCTGAGCATAAAATACATTTGATAAACAATAAACTTAATTTAATCCTGCACTTTTTGCTCATATTAATTGTGGTTGCCAATAATTCTAGTGGGCACTGTACATTACTGTTTAAGATATTTGAGCATCTTGTTTTTTTCCATTGGCCCAAGTCTTTGTTGTTACTCTGTCTAAGCTTTCTTAATCTGAATGTGATGCTCAACTTTATCTCTCTTGTAAATTAGCTGCATGTCATGAAATCTTTCTCTCTCGCAAAGGAACTGTGGTTTCGTTTTGTCAAAGCTCCAAAGAGCCAGTGACTGCGGCATCTTGTATAAAGTGAAAAGAGTGTATTGATGGGTTATAAGAGGTATAACCTGATAAGATCCACCTGCTTGATCTAAGGGTTTCTGTGGGGTTATTGAGTTTAAAGATACAGTCCCACACAAACAAGCCAATTTTTTTTCTCTTATGATGGAAGATACATTTACATTAAAATATGTGCTGTAATTCATTATAATGGATGTGTCTATTGTGGTCCGGTAACCCACCCCTTTACAAATAAACGCTACTGTTACATGCTGGCAGGATTTATTGGCCAACACTGTGAGAAGGTAATGTAGCACATGCGCTACCACAAACACATTCTTCTCACTCTACCAGGGAACCATTGCTGTGTGACAACAGTATGGTTACTGTTTCAGGGAAGCTAGAACATCTTCAAATTCTGTGTAAAAAAAATAAAAAATGTAATTAATAAATTAAGTTAATGAGCGCATGAGGACAGGCAGGTTTTGAGACATTTTGCATGTATGAATGCTCTACGTTGTCTATTAAAAATCGGCTGACATTAAAACAATACTACTAATGCAAATACACTTGTATGTTTTTTCATATCTAAATAAAAGCT
Source organism: Synaphobranchus kaupii (assembly GCA_029718625.1). Lineage (NCBI taxonomy): Eukaryota > Metazoa > Chordata > Actinopteri > Anguilliformes > Synaphobranchidae > Synaphobranchus > Synaphobranchus kaupii. The sequence goes on along the minus strand of CM056380.1, from coordinate 70,124,390 downwards.
ACTCTCCTCTCCTCTCCCAGGGCTTGAAGAGATTGGTTTGCTTTAATGGCTTTGTGCTACATAATGCCATTACAAGAATCTTGTCTCTGTCCTTGTTACCCGAGACACAGATGGCGGGGTTGTACTAAGAGGCTCAAAGCTTTTCCTGATTGGCTCAGGTAGCAAGCTGTGTAAATTAAGTCCAGAGCTTCTCCTTCACGTGAACACTCCCTCTACCCACACACTCGTCCACCGCGCAGCGACGTCTGCCACGGAGGGGGGGGGGGCTGGGGGCCATCTCCACTCCCCAAACACACACATCACTCACACAGCGCTGACGTGCTGCGTGCCGCTCCAGAGCTGGGGATCATTAGCTACCTGCACCTCTTTGCCTTTGTTGTTAATGAACAAACTCCGGCTGACCTTGGTTCTTCTTTTAATGGGTCTTAAAGCAGCAGCTATTATTAACAATGCTCATTACTGCTGCTGGAGTGGATATCCAAGCGCTGTTGTTTTTTTCCTGTTATCAAATATTACATATGACTACTGATAAGTTGCCAGTGCATGGTGTAAAGCTTGTGCCACCAGACAACTGAATTTGAATTTGTATTTCATAATTTAAAATTGTATAAAGTTTTGAACTTGAATTTGAAATTTAATTTGTATTTAAAAATTAGAATTAATGTGAAAGGTTTTAAAACTGAATGATGTGATTTGAATCTGAATTTCAAAAACCTGAACTTGTATGGATCCTCTTGAAATTCAATTTTTTAAATTCAGTTTCTATTCAACCTTTCAACTCTCAAAAAGCTAGGATTTCAAATTCAGATCTCCAAAAGCTAGCTTTCAGATTGTGAACCGGAAAATCTAATTGTTGGCAGATATCAATCTGCTGGAGTGCATACGTCACTCGCTTCTCTTTGGGTTCTGTGGGTCAGGGCTCAGAGCCAAACTCCGTCAGCCGTGTGATGTTGCAATTCACTTACATATTTAAATGTTATTGAGACAAATTATTGTCATACACACATTAACTAATGTAAAGCAGCCATCAGTGCTATTGCATTGACATTTTAACTACTTTTCAGACTACTGTCTGTCTATTATGTAAGTTTGACTAACTTCTTTATAGTAGCTATCTGCAGCAAGGTAGCTACCGGCAATAAGTGGCTATCTACAGTGGCAAGCAAGATGGATAAGTGGACAGATAACATTAACTCACTTCCTATTTAAAATTGTGAAGGATTTAAAAATAATTAGCTAACTAACATTGCAGTCAGATGATATTGTAGTGATTAAGTTAGGTTCTGGCTATTACTGCAATGCTAATGTGCAATATTAAAGTGTTCTAACGTTACACTTAAATCGTTTATCTGTCGGCTAGCTATATACACAGTATGTATGTCTGCTAACTAGCTAATTAATTTAAAATCCTTCACTATTTTAAATACCTACATTACTTACCAATTTATCCAGCTCGCTGAATATCTCCCCCTATCCATTGTGCTTGCCACCAGGGGCGCCCGCAGGATTTCTTCCCGGGGTACGCAACAGAGTAGGCCAAGCCATAGCCTACATGAAAACAAAGCCACTTAGGACTAACGTTACAACGTAATTTACCGATATATTTTGCACTCATAAGGTCGCATATTACAAGAAGTTCTAACGTAGGAGTAGGCCTAGCCTATGTTAAAGTCTGATCTTTCATCAGCAAAATCGGAGACATAGCCTACTTCAAAATAGAATGGAAATGTTGCGCGCAAAAAGATGTTACGTGACTTACAGTAGCCTGATATTTCATCAGGAAAACCGGAGAGACCTCACAATAGAATGGAAATGTTGCGCACAACAAGCTGTTACGCGACTTACAGCACAGTTAATGTTAACACAATGAAAACACTTCTGACAAGTCAATGTAACTATCGAACATGCTCAACAAAATGTATTCACTGCTTAAATTTCTAATAAAATACTGAATTCACTGAATGCTCGCCAATTGTGTGTGTGAGAGAGAGAGAGAGAGAGAACACGCCACTGCAAATAAAAGAACATGTTGCCTCAATCACTGCATAAAAATAAATAGCATCTTACCCTTAACCCCTATTCGGACGGGATAAGTTTTACAGGGGGAGGTGGGGTAATGTAATAATTACTGGAAGAGCTCCGCTATTTTAGTTCCCATGTCTGTAACTTTTACGGACTGCGCGCTCCCGCACCAGTAAAGATTCCGGAGTCTTTTACCTACTGTTAAATGTCCTGTAAAAATTACCCCAGGTTAAAGCTATCCCGTGCGAATTGACATGTCCGGTAAAATTCTGTTATTTCCTGTGATAAATTAGTTTTCCCCAGTCTTTTCTACTGGTTTTTCACGTAAGCACTCGAGGACGCCTTTGATTGTGCTCTCTTCGGTTCAACTATTGACCGACCTCTAAATGAATGTAACGTTACATTAAATAAGAAGACAGAGAGCAAAAAAAAAAAAAAAAAAAAACAGGCTAAAAAGTAGGCTACAGTGGGGCAACGCTTGTGGCCGTTTTAGCTAAGCTATTGTAGCCTAGCTATAGCCTTACATACATGTTTATTTTCAAGCTAACGTTAATAAAGAGGTGTACTGTGTAATTGCAGGATTCCTCACGCTTTTTGTGGACATGTTTGCCATGCCAACATTGTCTCCACGTAGTTTTTTTTTTTTTGGCGGCTCAGTTTGCAGTGAAGATAGGATGTGTAACGTTGTATGACTCGTGGGGAACATTTTCGGTGTGACGACAACCTAGAGTAGACACTCCCATCTCTGTAATTCTAGACGCTGCTTACGGAGATAGCTACTTTATCCCGTCCGAATCGGCCATTAACATTATAGACGTCCTGTGGTAATAATTACTTTACAGACATTGTCCTGAAAACGTATCCCGTCCGAATAGGGCTTTAGAATGTGAGATTGACCCTCCTTGTCCCGGTTGCGTCAAATTCCCTAAGCGGCCGCTCTGTGTCGATTTCAAAGTCATTGTGAATGTTCATAATCGCCAATCGCGTCTGTCATGCTGTTCCCAGACGTCTCAAACAGCTGAATGAGCGCTCGACTGAAGCAGTAGACACGGGCATCGTAAGAAGGACTTTCAGTATGCTATGAAGTATTCGTTTAAGTTAGTTATCTTGACTGACAAGTAAAAAGGCAACTCTAAACTTTTCTCGGTCTAAAGAAAAAGGTGATCCTCCAATCACTTTCAATGGTGTTAACGACGGGATGGTGATCCTCCAATCACTTTCAACTGTGTCTTCCAATCACTTTCAAATGTTTGAAATATGCAAAACTTGGAAAATACAATAACCAGGCAATACAACGAAGACAATAAGCAAATATCATTCCTCAACATCGTAGAAACAGAGACGCAGAGACTTTGACAATTCACGTCAGTTTTAATGGAAATACTAATTTTGCTGTTGTTGCTAAGGTACGCAGACTGCGTACTCTGCGTACAGCTGGGGGCGCCACTGCTTGCCACTGTAGATAGCCACTTGCTAGCTAGCTTGCAACTGTCTAGATCAGCAGTCTGCAGCCCTGTTCCTGGAGAGCCACACAGGTTTTTGTTCTTACTCTGCACTTAATCAATTAAAGCCGTTGATTACACAGTTAATTCACTTCATCATGTTACTTGGGTCTGAATTGGGTGCAGATTTTAGCATGAAAACAAAAACCAGCAGAGTTTGTGGCTCTCCAGGACTAGGGATACCCCAAACCCCATGGTCTAGATGACTAAAAGTGTGCTTTTGAGACCTGTTTCACCATGCAATGGGAGTCCACTGTGCTCTTTGGGACCTGTAAAGCTGCAGAGATTTTTCCGTACCCTTCTCCAGATCTATGCCTTGACACAATCCTGTTTCTGAGGTCTGCAAATTAGCACAAATGTCTAAAAACCTGTTTTCACTTTGTCATTATGGGCTATTTTGTGTAGAATTTTGAGACAAAAAATGAACTCAATCTATTGTAGAATATGTCTGTAACGTAATAAAACGTGGAGAAGGTGAGACTTTCCGGCTTGACTGTACAAAAGTTTCATAAAGAAGTGGAGCCCTTAGTATAGCACCATGTCTGTCTGCAGCACAGAATCTATACCACGTTCTGTTAAACAGTCCTTTAAAAACTCTTTAAAAATTATTTTTAGAGGAGAAAGATGGTAGGGGAAAAGGCAGTGTCTCAAAGTCTCACTTAGAAGAAAGGAATTCCTTGATGTTAACAAAAGTACGCTGACCATGCTAAATCAAAGGCAGTGTTTATGCCTGCATACACCTTCATGGAGCAGCAATGTAAATAATATTGTTCTTGAAATGGAAGCGGGTACGCAGACCCAAGGTAAATTCCAAATGTTTTATGACTATTTCATTAAAGTGTCACAACCTGGACAATAAATCAGAGCCATTCCAGCTCATCTTTGTGCATTAGGCAGGCATGCAGTCTCCAGACCAGCTTACTTTTTTCATTATTTATATGTTAAATACACACAAGGAAAGGTCAAGGGAGGAGTGGATGTCTGCTTTTCTGCAGTGTAAAAACTGATGCCTTTAATACACGTTATGCTTAATATTAGGTGCAGTTCAATGCCTCGGGGGCCCAAGCTGGACTTAGCAGTGGCCAGAAAAGAGGTCACATACATATTTATCAAATTGGACATGCACATGTAAACTGCTCTTAATAGGTTGTGACAGCAGACGTTGTGTCGGCGAATAGTGTGGAGACCATGTCCATTCTTGTGGCCTCGGCGAATAGTGTGGAGACCATGTCCATTCTTGTGGCCTCGGCGAATAGTGTGGAGAACATGTCCATTCCTGTGGCCTTGGTGAATAGTGTGGAGACCATGTCCATTCCTGTGGCCTTGGTGAATAGTGTGGAGACCATGTCCATTCCTGTGGCCTTGGTGAATAGTGTGGAGACCATGTCCATTCCTGTGGCCTTGGTGAAAAGTGTGGAGACCATGTCCATTCCTGTGGCCTTGGTGAATAGTGTGGAGACCATGTCCATTCCTGTGGCCTTGGTGAAAAGTGTGGAGACCATGTCCATTCCTGTGGCCTTGGTGAATAGTGTAGAGACCATGTCCATTCCTGTGGCCTTGGTGAATAGTGTGGAGACCATGTCCATTCCTGTGGCCTTGGTGAATAGTGTGGAGACCATGTCCATTCCTGTGGCCTTGGTGAATAGTGTGGAGACCATGTCCATTCCTGTGGCCTTGGTGAATAGTGTTGAGACCATGTCCATTCCTGTGGCCTTGGTGAATAGTGTGGAGACCATGTCCATTCCTGTGGCCTTGGTGAAAAGTGTGGAGACCATGTCCATTCCTGTGGCCTTGGTGAATAGTGTGGAGACCATGTCCATTCCTGTGGCCTTGGTGAATAGTGTGGAGACCATGTCCATTCCTGTGGCCTTGGTGAATAGTGTGGAGACCATGTCCATTCCTGTGGCCTTGGTGAAAAGTGTGGAGACCATGTCCATTCCTGTGGCCTTGGTGAATAGTGTGGAGACCATGTCCATTCCTGTGGCCTTGGTGAATAGTGTGGAGACCATGTCCATTCCTGTGGCCTTGGTGAATAGTAGGGAGACCATGTCCATTCCTGTGGCCTTGGTGAATAGTGTTGAGACCATGTCCATTCCTGTGGCCTTGGTGAAAAGTGTGGAGACCATGTCCATTCCTGTGGCCTTGGTGAATAGTGTGGAGACCATGTCCATTCCTGTGGCCTTGGTGAATAGTGTGGAGACCATGTCCATTCCTGTGGCCTTGGTGAATAGTAGGGAGACCATGTCCATTCCTGTGGCCTTGGTGAATAGTGTGGAGACCATGTCCATTCCTGTGGCCTTGGTGAATAGTGTGGAGACCGTGTCCATTCCTGTGGCCTTGGTGAATAGTGTGGAGACTGTGTCCATTCCTGTGGCCTTGGTGAATAGTGTGGAGACCATGTCCATTCCTGTGGCCTTGGTGAATAGTGTGGAGACCGTGTCCATTCCTGTGGCCTTGGTGAATAGTGTGGAGACTATGTCCATTCCTGTGGCCTTGGTGAATAGTGTGGAGACCATGTCCATTCCTGTGGCCTTGGTGAATAGTGTGGAGACCATGTCCATTCCTGCGGCCTTGGTGAATAATGTGGAGACAATGTCCATTCCTGTGGCCTTGGTGAATAGTAGGGAGACCATGTCCATTCCTGTGGCCTTGGTGAATAGTAGGGAGACCATGTCCATTCCTGTGGCCTTGGTGAATAGTGTGGAGACCATGTCCATTCCTGTGGCCTTGGTGAATAGTGTGGAGACCGTGTCCATTCCTGTGGCCTTGGTGAATAGTGTGGAGACCGTGTCCATTCCTGTGGCCTTGGTGAATAGTGTGGAGACCATGTCCATTCCTGTGGCCTTGGTGAATAGTGTGGAGACCGTGTCCATTCATGTGGCCTTGGTGAATAGTGTGGAGACCATGTCCATTCCTGTGGCCTTGGTGAATAGTGTGGAGACCATGTCCATTCCTGCGGCCTTGGTGAATAATGTGGAGACAATGTCCATTCCTGTGGCCTTGGTGAATAGTAGGGAGACCATGTCCATTCCTGTGGCCTTGGTGAATAGTGTGGAGACCATGTCCATTCCTGTGGCCTTGGTGAATATTGTGGAGACCATGTCCATTCCTGTGGCATTGGTGAATAGTGTGGAGACCATGTCCATTCCTGTGGCCTTGGTGAATAGTGTGGAGACCATGTCCATTCCTGTGCCTAGGCCAATGCTGGACCAGTACACTCACAGGACATGTGAAGAGGATCACTGAACACGCAGTACATCAGCTTTACTCACTTTGTTGTAAAGATACTCAAGGGTAATGCATGCACATATGCATGTGCAGTATGCATACATCCATTTGGATTGGTTTAGTCAATGTGCATTACTGTCTGAAATGGAATAAACTTTTTCATGCAAGCTTTATGAATAAACAGGCATTATGTCAGTCTTTAAGGAGCAAACACGATACGAATGCACTGTATATTGTGAGGAGCGAACATGGTGTAAAGCAAATTGGAGCAACCAGTCTGAAGCACAGCTTGAGGTACTGTTGGTGGAGGGGAAACTAAAGTGGAAGTTCAGTTTGCTTTTTAATTTTTATTATTTTTTTGTAAACAAAATGTTATATTATATGTTAGGAGTAATCTACGACGAGGTGTGCATTAACAGGTTTTAACTCACAACACGGAGGCAAAGAACCACCTGACGTTCAAACCGTTTAACGCACACCTCGGAGTGGATTATTCCGCTTATACTTTGGTCATTTGCCAAAGATTAAAATATAAGGAGGGGTAGTTAATATTTTTATTTTGGCCCAATTCACCCTCAAAATATGGTTGGTTGATATGATGGTTGATTCAAAATATGATGGTTGATTCCACCTCTAAGGCTCATTAAGGTAGCCACACTGTACTGTGGCTTAGAGGACTGTACCGAGGCATAAAACTCTTAGGATATCCGCAGAGTCCGTCTCCAAATGCATGTTCTTTTAGAAGAGTCTTTTAGTGTTTTAACTGCCAATTTTGTTGACTTTCATATCAATCTCATCCTTCTCTTTCAGTTTTTCAGTTCTTCAGTTGTCAATTCCTTGTGCCGTTTTTCGTTTGGTTTCTCTCTTATATTCTCCATTTATTTTTCCTCTGCTGTGTCCCATTAATCAATATTATTGTATTCTCAAAGTTGTACAATGTTAGTTTGTTACAAAGTTGATTATAGGCTTGCTACTGTTCCAGCATGTTGCTGTGGTTACATAGGTTGGTTAGCCAGCCAGGTATATAAATTTAGAACAAAAATGATTAAACTTGACCCGAACTACTTGTGCATTAAACGGTTTTAAAGCACACCTTCCAGCCTTCCAAATTTTTATGGGTTTATCAATGCCTTGTTTGGACTTTCCATAAGTATGAATTCCATTAAAATCAACAATGTAAGTTCTTTCTTTTCACCTCTCATGACTGACAGAATAATATTTGTGTGAGCTGACTATTGGGGTGGGTGTGAGTGCCAAGAGAATAAATGAGGTTAAGATGACATTTAAACTTTATTACAGATGTCTAAGGAAAACCAAGCCTCGATTTTTTAAGTGTAATACTGGCAGATGTGCATGGTGCCACTCTGTCACTGTTCAAAAGTACCTTGAAGTTTGGGTAAAAAAAAAACTGCCCAATCAAATGAGAAAAACTCCAGAATTTTTGAGGGGACATGGAGGGATCGTGAATGGGATGGCAGTAATCAGTGGCTCTTGAGCCGGCAACTCAAAAGGGTCGCAAAATAAAAGTCCTTTGACTCAACACTCGAACCCCTGATCGCTGGAAGCCCATGTGGACAATTACAGTGTCCCCTGTCTGGCTGCCATACAGCACTTTGTAATGGCTTACCTGTCTGGGGCTGTCTGCTGGAGACACAGTAACCTTATCCCCCCATATTAAGGCTAGGGCCCTGGGGCGTCACCCTGTTTCCTTAATTATAACAAAGGCAGGGACCGCACTGCACTGAGATCACTAATTATCATATCGGTTTTCTCCAAATCGGGTGGAATGGGACGGTTTTCCATGGCCTGGGTGATTGTGAGTTGAAACAGGGGAAAGTTTATGATCTCCAGTGGTGCTTTGTGTCACAAAACGGCCCGTTCAGCATAACCTGTGTCTGCCGCAAACAGTGGGCATCCTCCTCAATCAATGAACGAGCACTTCAGTTCACTTCAGCTGGAAAGACTGTACTCTCAAATTGCCTTCTAACAATGTAACAAATGTTGTTTAAAGTGGGCTCCAGAATGAAGAGAAATAAGGTTACATTTTTTCTTTTTCTCACTTATATACTTCTCACGAGAGGTCTTTTTGTACTCTCGCCAGGCCATCATTGTAAATAAGAAATTGTTCTTAATTGACCTGCCTGGTTAAGTAAAGGTTAAATAAAAAAATTTAATAAAAAAACCCAGTGTGGGGGCCTTCACTGCACTCCAGTGTTGAAAGAAAGACAAAACAGGGTACATTTCCTGAATGGAGTGGGGCGTGTGGGGGTTGTTAGGAGGGTGGAAAGGTTTACCTACAATGCGGCTTTTATGAGATCCGATTGTTTTTGAAACACCAGACATAACCCAACCAGAACAGCATTCCAGTGTAGAATGGGACGGAGGCGTTAATGAAGAATAAGTACACAATACAGACACAATACGTGCACAGAGTAAAACCCCTCTGTGTCTGCACTGCTCCTATCTTCACTGCTCATATTTGCTTTTAGGTACAGTTATATCACACTAAATTAAATATCACATGTAAAATGTAATATACAGTGCCCTCCACTATTATTGGGTGTTTAAAGACCTGAAGCAGGGACCCCTGGATTGAATCAAATCTGCCACTTTTGATAGGCCTATCTCTCGCCCGCATATTGGATTCCAAAGTTCAGAATGAACTATGAATTGCTGTGAAGGTATCAATAATGTGTGAATAGCAATGACGTCCTGACACCTTAATATCTTTTTTATAAATATAAGACATAACAGCCTTTTGCAAAAATGATTTAGCCACATGGAAAGCACACTGATTACATAAAACCAACATCAGTTATCAGCTTAGTCTGACTGAAATAGACTTCTGTAGCTATGGCTAGCTGTCACAATATGTCTACAGTTGAGCTGGAGATGAAACAACAGTTGTTCTCTCAATGTGTCGTTCCTTTTCCTCAATTCAGCCCAACTGATGTCATAGGAAATACTGACGGACATTCATGTACAAAGCACGCAAAAAGATGAAGGAAAGGAAAAGGTATTCCAGCTGCTAAATGGATCATGTTAGTAAAACAGACACTGTCAGTGTAAATGAGGCTGTCTGAACATGGTGAAACACAAAGCTACAACACAAAGAGGCTAGCTGAACCTCCCTTCTAGCTCATGTCTACAACATGTTTGTGGATGGGCATTTTTGATTTACGATTGAGGCATATACAGAGTGTGTAGATGGATTCTCTGTCTGGGACTTTTTAAGTCCCGACTTTTTAAAATTTAATTGTCTAAGGTGTGAGACATTGATTTATATGTCATGCATATAAACTGTAACAACGATCAAGTCACTGCAAATTCCTGGAAACTATTAAAATTTATAACATTTGATTATGGGAAATAAAAACAGGAGAAAATATAGTGAAAAGCATATGATTTTCACATTCTTACAAGCTTTTAAAGAGTAAGCACCAGGTAATGGACAACTTTTATATTTACAAACTAGACCGGTATCTAGACAATATCAATTTATTTTTTTATATAACTAGCTACATGGAAATTAGATTAAATTAGCGAAGTTTGAATAAACCGTAGAAAAATCCGCTGACAATAGAATCATAGATGTATGACGTCATACGTGGAGGAAGTGTAAATATTTCCCTACTGTACATACAGATATGTTTATTGAGCCGTTTCGCTTTGAACCTGATGCCGCACCACGCCGAGATGCAGAAAATCCTCCAACAGACAATGGACAATTGAATCGCATTGGAAGATCAGACTGGTATAACGTTAGCTAGTTGTGTTAGCTAACTATTTCTGTCAGAAAAGTTGAAAACTGTCTCTGTGCATTGGCAGGGTTAGACACTAAATATTTTTTCCAAATATTTGCTGGTTCATCCAGGCAAAGTTTTTATTGAAAAATCACTACCTGTTTTGGCAGTATGCCTTCATCAGGGTGCAGTGTAGTTTTTTTTTTTTTTTTATATCCGATTTAATGGGCCGCTATTCAGCATCCTTTTTTGGAGGGTGTGTTCTTACAACTTCTTCTGTTGTTCATAATCTAACCACGTAGGCTAAACACTTTTCCATTCCTCTCTGAATTTTCTCTTTCTATCTTTATCTTTCTTTCTCGCTCGTAGTCATCTAGCGTTACATTTCTGTTCGTCAATTTCTCTTTGCGTTTTGCATCATAGGGAAGCTGCTGAAGAACGTTGACAGTACCACGTATGACGTCAGCATTTTGACAAAAAATACGACAAGAAATACGAAAAATGTTGGAGGTGGGGAGAAAGCGGTACTGGAAACACTTTTTAAACATCGATATCCAACATTTATAGCTATAACATTCATATACTTTATGATTACGTAATTTTATACCAGAGTAATTTTTCTTTCACATTTTTTGAATTTCCAGCGTTTTAAATTATCTGGTGCTTACACTTTAAGTTTCAACTTTAAAAATAAAGGGATTCTTCTCAAATAATTAATTTGTTCAAGAATGAAAAACAGTTACAGAAGGTCCCCCAGCCAGAGTATCTGTGCTTTATATGAGTCTGTTCTGCTCAGCACAGTGTGCCTCGCTCTCCTACTATTCTCCTCTGCGTACACTGTACAATTTGAATGATAATTTCACAGAACATCATTTATGTAAATGCAATTACAGAAGAAACATGATAGCAAGATGCATGGTGCCAAAGGAAATGTATTACTCTGAGGAATTTGGCTCTAAACATTCAATTAAAATATTGAGTTTCGCCAGATTTAATCTAAAAATAATAAGCTACAAGAGACAAGAGGTATTACAATAAAAGGCTGTGGGTTCTGTGACTGTCCAACTGGAAACTGGGCGTTTTTGGCATTGGATGCGAGCTGCCCAGGCTCCAGGCAGGGGCTTGGTGTGATGCCATCCCAACTACTGATCTCGCCTGGAGAGGCAGAGGGCACTCAATGGGGGTAGATATCCATGTGTTACATGGGAAACCCCTGGACCTTAACAATTATCAAAGCAGCGGTCGGCAGTTGAATTTCACAGAGCCTGCACATTGTGAAGTCTGTCGACAGTCGCAGTCAGGTTTGCAGCTCTGAACTCAGCTCTCTCTCACTCTCTTTCTTTCTCTCTCTCAGTATGTATACTGTATATTACTTTTTTATTTTCTTACCTTAATTGGATTTGCATTGTTTTTCTGCTTTTCAAAGATAATTGATGGCTGTGTGTTACTGGTGAAGTGTACTTGTGCTACTTTTTCATTTTCATTAAAAATTAATGCAATGTCAAAATAAAGGCAGCCCATGTGGACAGTATACAAAAGAAAGTTTCTCTCTATTTTACCTTTGCATGTATTGCTTTGCCCCCGAGTTCTTGTGAGTCTTTCTGCTGTTTTCCAGCTACATGTTTAACACAGGCTGGGGGGGAATCTGGGAAGAAATAAGGGAAAGCGCAAAGGTCAAACTCATGCCAGCAAGTTCATTTTCCTACGACACTTCTTTGGTTTCTATTCTTTCTCTTTGACCAGTCTGATTAACAAGTTAACAAACAAGATGCGTTTGTTTACAGTTAATCCTCCTTTTTAACACGTTCTGAATGCGGCAGGCGCCAGACGTGGTGCTTACAGATGTGTTTCCTAGGTGATAAACCTTTCACTTTTCCAGGTGACATGTGGTTTGACATGTGCCTGGGTGATTCACACCCCCCCCCCCCCCCCCCCCCCCCTCCCCCAACACACACACACACACACACACACACACAGCGCACAGCTTTGTGGGAACAGTAATGTAAACTGCAGTATCCTTTTTAATTAATAGCTCTATTGTACTATTACAAATAAACCTTGGGAAACCAGCAGTATGGCTCTTTGATATGAATTCAGCATTACATGTCCAAATAAAAATTATACATTTATACATTAAGTCAGAGTGCAATATGAACGTATCTTCACTCATAAACAAATATTTAAAATGTCATTTTTCATGAAATAATTAAATGTAAGGTGATACATATTCTGTTATTTTTTTCCTGGAGCGATCCTGCAAATGCAGTTCCCTGTATAACTATACACACTGTACATTTGCAGTTCCCTGTATAACTATACATACTGTACATTTGCAGTTCCCTGTATAACTATACATACTGTACATTTGCAGTTCCCTGTATAACTATACACACTGTACATTTGCAGTTCCCTGTATAACTATACACACTGTACATTTGCAGGTCCCTGTATAACTATACACACTGTACATTTGCAGGTCCCTGTATAACTATACACACTGTACATTTGCAGTTCCCTGTATAACTATACATACTGTACATTTGCAGTTCCCTGTATAACTATACACACTGTACATTTGCAGGTCCCTGTATAACTATACACACTGTACATTTGCAGTTCCCTGTATAACTATACACACTGTACATTTGCAGGTCCCTGTATAACTATACACACTGTACATTTGCAGTTCCCTGTATAACTATACACACTGTACATTTGCAGTTCCCTGTATAACTATACACACTGTACGTTTGCAGTTCCCTGTATAACTATACACACTGTACATTTGCAGTTCCCTGTATAACTATACATACTGTACATTTGCAGTTCCCTGTATAACTATACACACTGTACATTTGCAGTTCCCTGTATAACTATACACACTGTACGTTTGCAGTTCCCTGTATAACTATACACACTGTACGTTTGCAGTTCCCTGTATAACTATACACACTGTACATTTACAGTTCCCTGTATAACTATACATACTGTACATTTGCAGTTCCCTGTATAACTATACATACTGTACATTTGCAGTTCCCTGTATAACTATACATACTGTACATTTGCAGTTCCCTGTATAACTATACACACTGTACATTTGCAGGTCCCTGTATAACTATACACACTGTACATCTTCTACCATTTGAGGTTTTTTCTTTCTCATGTTGTTATCTTTCACATGCCTGAGGACGGCAGGCATATATCTGTCAAAATTCCTTCACTGATTTACAGAAACCATGACCTCACCCAGAGAAGTGAGAGACAGATAGATATCACATGGTAACAAAGGGGGCCTGTTCATATGTTTGAGAGGAGCAGAGATGTTTGGCTAACACTTGGCAAGAAATAATTCCTATCTATTGGGAAATGGACAGTTTATATTATTTAAATTATATAAGAAGGTGTTCATTGTAGGAAGGTATTATCATAAGTTTTATATTTGCAATTCAAATGATAGGAATAATCACACAATAGATGTAAAAGTCTTTCTTTCACTTATGTATTATTGGACTATTGGAAATATTGACTTTTTTTGTCAATATTAATAAACCTTTTTTGTTAATAAACCTTTTGGTCACAGTATATTCAGGATCACATTAAAATATTGTATCCTAGAGGTGTCTATGTTGAATGTAAAACTTAATATCGAAGGCTTTATGATGATTATACACATGATTTTTTTTTTTTTTAATCTGAGGTGTTCTCATTTTGCATTACAGCATGAGTCTAATCTAGTAACATGACCCCATTCCAAGCACACTCGATTCTCCTGTGTCTGACCTCATTTACTTCCAGATTTCAAAACAGAAAGCTGAGCTAAATTAGCTTTTCTGAAAAATCAATTAAAGTCCCATTCCTACTACTCAACATGGCAAAGGGAGCAGCTGATTTGAATAAGACATAAAGGGTTTAAGTTAAGTTATCAACAAATTACTTGTGCTGTAATTGAAATATCTATTCTGTTATTTTAATTTGGTTTTATTAGATTCATTGCTTAGAATTTTAACATTTGCGGTTTTCCATGGTAATATAATGGTAATACATTCATGCTTGCTCTACAGTAGGAATCATTCTGCATAATATAATCCATGTAGGGTGACAGAATCCCCCTGGCCTATTTCAGCAAATACACATGCTTTACTGTACACCATTTGAGATTTCTTGCTTTTCTTTGGGGGGGGGGGGGGGGGGGGGGGTATATTTTAATACAATATAAATAACAACCCAACATTTTATGACTGCAAAGCAATTAGCACAGCATGATGTTTATTGAAATTGTTGATTGATCACCAGGGGGTGTAAAATGGAAATGCATATACATGCACATATACATATATGTATAATATGATACCTCCTGCTGAGGCTGTTTGTTGCAGTGTTTTACTGCACTTTATTAACTTAAAGGAGGTCAACAAGGAATGGGGTCTCTGGTGTGTCTGTGAAGGTGTATGTAAATAAAGTTATTTTAGCGAACAAGTGTCAGTTTGTCTGCTGCACATAGTTAGGGCTGCAAGGTTGCTATACTTTAAATCTGCGCAGATACGGCTGCCCATTGAATACCGGGGGTTTGGAAATATATTTTTTTACCGTGTTTGCGCTCCTTTGTTACACGACAGTAATTGGTTTTATTAATGAAGGTGACTTCCTGGCCCCTAGGTCACTGTCTCCCCGGTCGGGTAACCTGACCCTGGCAGGGTAACCTTGATCTGCAAGCCTGTGTGTGTTTCTGGATCTTCCGTCCGCTACCCGATCCCCCGTCCGCTGCCAGTGATAGCAATGGGGCATATTTTATTAATCCCTAATTAACCGTTTTCATTTGAAATCATGAAACTATAGACCACGACGTGGGACATAATTCATCCCAAACACTCCGCCAACATTCCACTGGACAGGTGTGCCTGGGGGCTGTATAAACTCTCACATCTGATATTGCCTTTATTCATTATTTATCAGAGATCCAGTTTTAGCACCGCCCCTCGTCGGGTCTTAATTACGGCTGCAGAGGGAGGTGAGAGGAGCCAGCGGGAGATGCACAGAACACCCTTTACAGGAGAGGCCTAAAGGTTTAGCACTGACGCTTCCATAAACAACATGAACATACATTTTTATCTTTCTCTTACAACAAATTTCATGTCGACCTTTCTTGATAAGGTACATAAATGATTTTCCTTTAATAACCCAAATTTTAAAAAAAATATTTTCAAACCAGCTCTGTTGCATTGTGCTTAATTGAAAACCATTGTTTGAAAGCTATTTCTGTAATACATACAAATAGTACTTAGTATTAATAGCTTTAAAGCTAAAAGTAATTTATTTAATTGTGTATGATGCTTATCATTATTTTTAATTTATTTTTATTTTTTAAGAGACTGTAAAATAAGAACATACTGTTTATATAAATTTTATGAATGATACAATTTCAATATAACAGCAAAGAAAACTGCATTAAATCCTGCGATTGATTTCTCTTGGCAGGTTAGAAAGTAACAATATATAATTCCAATTTTAAAGGCAGGGATAAATTTGTTTTGTAAAATTTCCAGAATCCAATCTGATAAATAATTCAAATGGGAAAAAGTGAGCACGGTACCAAATGTAGTTTTACATACATATTAACATCGCATCCAGCTCAGTTGCATTTAAACTATACACATACAGTCCATAATTGACTCAGGCTGGTTAAATTCAAGCACACTATGTATAAAAATGTTATGAAGCTAACAGAGCACTTACTTAAATACTGTGTAGTGATACTGCTATATTTCTAAAGCAACAGTGCAACAGCACAAGACATCGACAACAACATAAAACATTGTGTTATCGGCCAGTCAAAGTGGCTTCTTATAGTCAAGGCTTTTCGACTGATGACAGGCATTATATTGCTTATGTTTTTGGTTTTGATTTTACGTTTGACATTGATATATTTAATTAAAAATAAATCTTTATTTTTTTTTTCCTGGTCAGGTTTGAAATAGAACAAAAAATAGTACTTTAAAAGTATTTATTTTTGGGCTCCGATGTATTTTCTGTGGTTGTCTGTGTGTGTGTGTGTGTGTGTATGAATGAGATGGAGAGTTTGTGTATAATGTCAATATTATGTAAATTGAGCCCATCAGTCAGGCGTACTGTGTGTGATAGGCTTGGGGCTGTCCCTACGCAGTGGAGGCCAAGGGGGGCTACTGCCCTTCATCGTTTGGCACACGTACTAATTGGTCTGTCTCAAGTAGTAAATGTCCTTATATATTATTTACATCAGCGGATCCCGATCATTTCTTTCTTTCCTCCTTTATCTGATATAGCCTACCTGGAACACTATCTTCTCCCTCTCCGAGTGCGCTTTCCCCAGACACTACTGAGCTGCCTGCAAGAGAGGGAAGTCAGGCAGCAGAGATGGACAGCAGGGGTGACAGGGGCCAGGCTGAGAGGGGGTGCAGGAGACGGGAATGACAGAGGCCAGGCCGAAAGGGGGTCACGGGGGGGATGCTGGAGACAGGCATCCCATGTGTTGTGTTGGGATTGTGGATCCCCACCTCCCCCTCACCCCCCCCCAATCTGCAGGGAGGTTCACAGCACAGCAGGCGAGGCGAACAGACGTTCTCCACCCAGCCGCGTGGAAGTCATTAGCTTTTCACCGAAGTCGCAGCAAACGGAGACAGCATGCCAAAAAGAGCCCTCAACACTTGGAATGTGTGTTTTAGCAGCGCATGTTAAAACGCACTTTGCGCACTTTCTGCTTGAATACATGAATGGGTAATATGCTGCTGAACATGGAGGGGGGGGGGTTCTGGAGGAGTGGAAGCATGCAGATAGGTCCCGGGATGTTGAATTTCAGATTTTCATCTGTTCATTCCCTGTGCCTTTGTTCAAATAAACTGCTCAGCCACAATGACACAATTTCACTGAAATGTAACCTCACAACATGACAACAAGCTCGCAACACATCCAAGCCCTTTTATGTGTCTTTGCCATCTGCTATGCCATATGATTTTTGCTGCTTGTTGGTTTTGCGTTAGTGGCAATGGCTAGGTGGCACAGCACCCACCTCCCACCTCAAGGCCTACATTGAAGTTTTGACACTCTTACAGTTAATAATGTGAGCTCTGTGCTGATCAGAAAATGCAAGCTCAGCACAGGGAACACAGTGCCTGCTTGGAATGATAAATCCATTGAGACTACAAATCCCATGATGCAACCTCAACAGGCCGCCGCTTCAGAAATGGCCAAATAAGGGCCTCCCTGCTGCTGCCGCACAATGGATCACAGTTTTGTTTACCATAACATCTGTATCTGCCATTACGAGCAGCCAGCCCATTGGTATTACTTCATCCTGAACCAGCAGCTCAACCGGTAATGATGGTGAAATATGACAGTCTAAGGCATAAGTGGTTTTCAGTTGAATGCAGAAAAAGGAGTGCTCCTGTACAAAGACTTAAAATCAAGGCTTTATAAAGGAGGATATTACTGTTCCTTCTTTTATTTTTACTTTCTTTCCCTAGAGCATCCTGACCTTATCAATGCAAGCATTATTTCTTATGTCAGCCTCTAAAAAGTTCTATTTTGTTTGATTATTTTTTTAATATTCTGAAGAGATTAGGGGAGACTTTTAGGAATGAAATGAACTTTCTGTGAATGTTTTTTTCAGGGAAGCTATTAATAGGCAAGGTCAATGACCAGACCTGAAGGAGGCAAAAGGAATCTTTTTTTTTTTGCTTTATGTGTGTCTGAAGTTTATGCCTAATTCCAAATATGGAATCCTCTTTTAAGAGAAATCTCCCCCTTTTAATCCTCACAGTGTAGGCTGTGGAGGAGTAGCTTCATGCAATCGTTTCACCAGCATATTTATTTCCAATGTATCTTTTACATTCTTTCCCACTGAGGGAATGTAAGAGTGGCCTCCCAATGGCAAATGAGTTATTTTAACTGTCAGACAGGCGTTGGTTTGGGCTTATCAAGGGAAAGTGCCGAAGCGCTGGCTGGAACACAGCGCCTTTGAAATAACAGGAAAAGCAGCTAATGAAAATATAAGAACCTCTATTACCCAAGAAACTGCCACACTTTTCCTTTATTTGGTTGAGTGAAACATTTGCCGCTAACTTCCAAGGCTGGTAATTATGTATGCATTACCAATCACAGCACCTGGCATTGCATGGCAGGACACACACACACACACACACACACACACACACACACACATAAATGTATGCCCCCTTACACACACACACACACACACACATATTCTGGAAGGAAAGGTAGATTAATCGCACATACATCCGCAGTGTTTTGACTACCCCTGCAAACGTGCTCTCAGGGATCCCAGCACAAGGCAGCGGTCTAACGTAAGGCGTGCAGAGCATTGTTGCTTCATGTCCAGTGCGATTAAAGGAACACTGTAAAGTCCCCGTGCGAGGCTTGCTGTGTCGGGTGATTTAATGGGGCCAGTTGGCATGGTTATGGAAGCAGGCTGCACTGCGGCCCACAGCAGGGCTGAAAACCTGCGGGAAACAGAAAGGGATCCACTCTGTGGGGCAGATCTGACGCATGGGATATCATACTGTACGTTAGATCTGACGCATGGGATATCATACTGTACGTTTGATCTGACGCATGGGATATCATACTGTACATTAGATCTGACGCATATCATACTGTACGTTAGATCTGACGCATGGGATATCATACTGTACGTTTGATCTGACGCATGGGATATCATACTGTACATTAGATCTGACGCATGGGATATCATACTGTACGTTAGATCTGACGCATGGGATATCATACTGTACATTAGATCTGACGCATGGGATATCATACTGTACGTTAGAGCTGACGCATGGGATATCATACTGTACGTTAGATCTGACGCATGGGATATCATACTGTACGTTAGATCTGACGCATGGGATATCATACTGTACGTTAGAGCTGACGCATGGGATATCATACTGTACGTTAGATCTGACGCATGGGATATCATACTGTACGTTAGATCTGACGCATGGGATATCATACTGTACGTTAGAGCTGACGCATGGGATATCATACTGTACGTTAGATCTGACGCATGGGATATCATACTGTACGTTAGATCTGACGCATGGGATATCATACTGTACGTTAGATCTGACGCATGGGATATCATACTGTACGTTAGAGCTGACGCATGGGATATCATACTGTACGTTAGATCTGACGCATGGGATATCATACTGTACCGTTAGATCTGACGCATGGGATATCATACTGTACGTTAGATCTGACGCATGGGATATCATACTGTACGTTAGATCTGACGCATGGGATATCATACTGTACGTTTGATCTGACGCATGGGATATCATACTGTACGTTTGATCTGACGCATGGGATATCATACTGTACGTTTGATCTGACGCATGGGATATCATACTGTACGTTAGATCTGACGCATGGGATATCATACTGTACATTAGATCTGACGCATGGGATATCATACTGTACGTTAGATCTCACACACTTCTCTGTACCACTGCCCCTTGGTGACACACTTCACCATGGCTGTGTCCGAATACGACCCCTGTCCCCTGTCCCCTGTCCACTCAGACCCATGTCTACTATGTGCCCTGTCCACTCAGACCCCTGTCTACTATGTGCCCTGTCCCCTCACTTTGCAAGCAGTGTGCAAATTAAATCCTGCAAAACTCTTTCCAAACTAGTGAGGAAGTATAGTTCATAATATTTATTTATTTTTTTAATTTTTATTGAGAATATCAATCAGTTAACATATGACGATTGTTACAAATTAACACAAATTAAAAAAAGAGTAGTTTGTAATATGAACCTTGATCTTGGACCATATATATGCATATATGCTCTATGTCTTTTACGTTTTTACTTCCGGGTTACTTACTGAAAATTGTCGGATGAGTGTGCTGCTAAATTCCCTCAAGAAAACCCCTGAAATAAGGGGTTCATCCTGGTATTTTAAGTGCCCTCATTTGTGAGAAAAAGTCACCCACTCAAAAGCTTTTTGACGAAGTGGACTCGAATGCGCCCTCAAAAGGGTGTAGGGGTCGTATTCGGACACAGCCCATGACAGACACTGGCCATTCATGCGCTATTTCATTTAACTACGTAGCCGATGCAACTTAAGCAGTGGCAAAAAAAAGGCAAAACCAGTGACAGTAAGAGGTGTTGGTTTTGGTTTTGTTATCATTTTTATTTTTTTGTATTGGAAGAAAAAAATGTCAGGATCTGAGTCCCATTGTGGTGAAGTGTTAAACATGGCTATGGGGCGTGAGAATAAAGATAAAGCCTCCAGCGTAGTCTTTGATATGTTTGTGTGGGGCAAGCGTTTGTGTGGGGCAAGCGTTAGCTGAGTAATGAGCCTCTGAGCATCCACGGTCACTGACGGGAGGTCAGGCTTTCTCTCTCAGCCATGGGTCTTTCGCCCTCTGCCTTCTGCTGCTAAACTCTAGACCTTTCCTAATGGAGTCCCATGGTCCGCTCTACTAGCTACCATACTTTGAGGCATTACTGTACAGTCTGTAAATAAACCCTTCTCTCTCCTTGGCCAAATTGCTACATTTGTAATCAATGGGGAGATTATGGGATGATTAGCCTATCAGGGGCTGTCCTTTCTCCCACCCACATTTCTGAGGGTTTGAGGCTAATTATCAGCCATCGCCATCGGTGAGCCCTCCAGATACTTCTGTCGGTTCATATGCCTGGTATTTCCTAAATTAATCACCCCCCCCCCCCCTCCCCCCTTTTTTTTAAATTTTTTTTAAATTTTTTTTACTTTTGTATTTTTTTGTCGAACAGCATCTTGTCATGTTAATTGGAGCCCTTTTCTCAGGAAACCCTCCTTGAAGTTGAAAGGGCCCGTTTTGCATGACCAGTGTCTGATCCCTGACACACTGCCAGCCTTTAAGAAAGATCTTCTGGAGGAGTAGACCCCCTCCCCCCCAGCAGGAGAGGGGTATTTGTCACTCTGTGTAGGACTTGCACCCCAGGGCTGATGCATGCTAATTCAGCCCATTGTTTCGGGGTGACTGCTTTCCCAGTGCCCCGGAACAAAGACCCTTTTGCATATGCCTCTGTTTGGCCTGGTTTAATATTTACATCTGAATATTAACCCAGGTTCCTGAGCAAGGAAATCAAAGCCAAGGCGAAAAAGGAACTTGCTTTTGAAGAGCTATTCCTGCCTTTTTCCCAAATGACATTTCTGTTTGTAAAAGTGCCCATGTGCCAACACCTCTGATAGCATCATTGATACTGATGTGCAGTACTTTTTGGTCCCAGAGGTGATAATGAGTTGTACCATTGTGGTAATCTGAATACTGCTTGAATGGGATTAAAAAGAAAAGCATGTCTGAGTCTGCCCTCCTCCCTTTTTTTTTCTTTCTTTCTTCTGATTTCATGCAAATGGTTCATTCCTGCTCTATGTACTGTCTGGAGTGGCAGGGTATTTAACATTTATGACCCCCCTTCTTCGTCTTCAGATAATAAAAGTAATAAAAATCATATAATGTGTCATGTAATATTTTACATAAGAGTTCCATAGATATTTAAGCAATATCACACGGAAGGGAGTGATGTTATACTGTATATCAGCACGGCTTTGATGCGGCCTCGTGCCAATGACCGAATCACAGCCGTGCTGATATACAGTATATATAACATTACAAAAGTGTGATATTGCTTATACAACAGTTCTACTAGCCCATAAAATATCTATCAAGTAATGATTAAGACAACAATTATGATTTTGTTGCTTATTTGGCTCTGTCAACAAACATAGTTCCTTCAGAATTCCATTTAAAAAATCTTTTTTTTTTTTTTAAACAACGCATCATTCATAATGAGCCACTTGCATCATTCTAGACTACTAGTAAAACTGGTCTTGCTCCTAATATCCATCCTCTACATTGTAGATGTGTACTAATTACCAGCTACTAATTTACCTTACCTAATTTAACTTATTAGCCAGCTACTAACACAAATCAGAAGTTTTGTCATTAAATGATATCAACTAACAATTAAAAATGAGTTTCACCGGCAACTTCCTTGCCTGGATCATCCGGACCTCGAATCACGTGTAATGTCACAATAACACAGACACGGCTATTCGGCATCTGAATGATCCAGGCAGGGAAGTTGCTGGTTCTGTGGAACTCTGACCCTATCTCTGTTGTTAGTTGATGAACTCTTGTCACAACGTCATATCATTCACAGTGTGTCAGCTTCAGTAACTTGACATCACTGCTCGAATGTTATTTGACTCGGAGAGTGAATGGCTTGTGGTTAGAGTGCAGACTTTCAGCTTTAATTTGAGGGTGTGCACATCCATATCCGGTGAACCGTGTAGCAATTGTAGCCCTTTTTATACAAAGTCTCCCCATTTTAAGGGACCAAAAATAATTGCACAAATTAAACTTAAAGTTATCATATTTAATATTTGGTTGCATATGCTTTGCATGCCATGACTTCCTGATGTCTGTGACCCAACAACATCAAAAGACTATTGATGTCTTGACATACTATAACCTCTCTGCATTTGAATGGATCTCTATGGGAATGGGGGGGGTGCTAGATTAAGATGTAATTTACAGTGGAACAGTATGGAACACATGGTTGGCTAAATGGCTTTAAGTCATCAAGGGTCTCAGATATCAAACGAGCCTCAAACCATCACTCTGCTGCCAGATATGCAGTAGATCTGGATGGATCACTTTAAGGGTTGTTTCTCCTAAATAATTTTCCTATTGGACTAAGTCAGGAGAAAAACCCTTAAAGTGATCCATATATATAATTTGTAATTGGACATGCTGTGGATGTTCCTGGAGTGGACGGTGAGAAGTCCGTATGCTAATCGGGGAGACTGGATGCCTGTCTCTGTGTCAGATTAGGGGAGACTGGCATGTGAGATGAGGAGACAGAGGAGTCCTATTGCTAATTAGGAGTCTGCCAATAGTCCCTACCTTAAGATAACACATGCACATGCAGGCCGTTCCCTGTCTCATAGGTTGCAGAGAGTGAGGGGTTTGGGGGGGAGGGGTATGACGGTAATGTTCTGTCATTTCTGGAGCGTATCCCGAACAGACAGATTTATGGCAGGGTACTGTGTAGTAATTGTGGAGACCCGTGGCGATTAAAATTAATTTGCCCTGGCATCTGCATAGCGGCAGGACAGCCCTAAGGCTATGATTGTCTGTAGGCTTCAAGGCTTTCTGAGACCAAGGGTCACCAGGATAACTCTCTCCTTCACATACTGTATCTCTCTTTCTCTCTCCTGCATGAATGGAGGCGGACCAGGCCCTGCCACTTCACCTGAGAGAGCTTGGGGCCAGAGGTCACTTGTAATCACCTCTCTGTGCATCTCCCATAGGGTGTGACACACCACTACACTCTTTCTCTCTGTTCTAATTTATTTTACACACACTTAATTTTTTATGATGCAAAATGACTTAAGAACTCCTTGTCCGGATATGCGTATTCTGACTTGATTTATTTAAGCTCCCATTTGGAAAAATCTGTACTTGGGATGTGGTTCTCATTTCCACTTGACCAAACTTGGAATAAAAATGCATAAATATGCCTCAACTACAAACGTTGAGGAAATGCAAATGATACGGTACTGCATTTTTCCATGAGTGAAGCCAACACTATCGAAAAATAACTTCTAAAATTAATTGTAAATGGAAAATCATGAATGTTTTGTCTTTATTATCATTATTGTTAAAAGTTATCAAAAAATTTCACTTTTTACTATTTTGATCAAAGAGGATTGTAAACATTTTGTCAAAGGTCATAACATGTGATATGTTTCCAATGTGTTTGTGCTTTAACTTATACAGATGGGGCCTTATGCATGTGCTGATAAACATGTATTGTTAAAGGTTGTATCAGCGATTTTGGGTGGAAACATAAATGATCACATTCATCTGATTTTTCCTCACGATCCGCTAGCTGCCCGCCCCATAAGCAGGCCGTCAAAAAACCCCGTCTCTGTAGGCAGCCTATGCTCCGAGATCGTACACAAAAACAAATGGTACTACCAACCACTCAAAACCAAAATAAACAGTATTCCAACCAATCACAATGATCTGCACAAACGCTAATACTCTTATCTCGCTGAAATCTTGACGGATTTACAAACGGTTTGGTTTCTTACAAACGTTATTAACGTGGTTATAATTCTGGATGCTTGAACACTATTTTTTAAAACATAACATAATTATTCATAAGTATGTTTGTTTGGGATTTCGCTTCAGAAGTGACGTCACCCAAAATCGCTGATACAACCTTTAAGGCCCTTTGAGAAAGCAATTGTTCTGTGATTGATGTCCCTACCATCCGTTATCCATATATTAATATCTGATGACCTCTGTTTGACCTATTAACTCTGAATGACATTTATGTGACTACATGAAAATGAATAACTCCCTGTTAGAGAAACAAATAGACAAAGCCACTGAGTGGGAAATTAACGGACGGACGGACGGACGGACGGACGGACGGACGGACGGACAAATCTTTTTGAGTGCTGATGTGTTTTGAAGCGTGTTTCAGATCTGAAACCCATAGCGGGTACCTTTGCTGTTGAGATAATGTTGTGTTTTCTGTGTTCATTTGGTTTTATGAAGTGTAGTCGGGTGATATCCGCCCCTCAAGCTCTGCTGTTGTAAAGCGCAGAAAGCCTGACGCAGGACAGTCGTAAAAGAGTTATACTCCAGGCCCCGCGCGGAGACTCATTTAAAGAGTTTGATTCTTATATACTTTTCTGACACAGATCAGCCATTCGGCCTTTGAGAGATTCCCTTCAGAGTGTTTTTCTAGAACGTGACTTTGGGGGGATGCTGATAAGCAAAATTAGCTTTAAAAATAAAAATTTTAAATGGGCATTAAAATGCACACCGCATTGTTTTCTACATTATACCTTAGTTCTCTCTCATACTGTATTTCAGGATCATGTTATGTTATGTTATATCAACAGTTTTTTGTTTCTTGTTTCATATCTACTGTTCTAACTTCATTGCTGTTGACCTTAAATATTTAACAATTACCTGATCAACTGTAACGGAACTCACAAAACGTATAAATACAAAAGTATAAATTAGGAGTAATACCTCTCCCCATAAACATGGCTGTGCAGTACAAGCCATGGTTTAATCATTTACAAAAAATATGATTTTTTTCACTAAGTAGGAGTGGCAATCATATAAATAAAGGAATACAAATAAAATACATTACGCAAACATATGATTGCATATTAGCATATTATTATTATTTTCAAATTACAGTGCTCATCGTCTTTTTCGTATTTAGCATTTTTTTCATTTAGTCATCTTGAAAACATCTGTTTAAATGCAACTGTGGTGATTTCGTTTGCAGTATACTGCCAAGCTGCCCCTTTGAAAATGTAACATTACGAGCCCCGGCTCTGTCATTAGGCTGGGCTCCAACCTCAGCCCCCAGAATTCATCAGTTCTCCAGCCCAGCTGACCACAGCTGTGTAAGGGGAGGGTCCAGCCCTGAGTCGCTCCCTGAGTGAAGCCGGCTGTGGTGTTTTCTGCAGCTCCGAGGGCCAGGAAGGGCTATACCCAGTCAGAGTGAGCCGGAGACATATGGACGGTTTCTAGCGTCAATACTCTCTCAACACCCGACTCTAAAGCAGCAGGCGGGACTGGACCTCTCGCTGGGGTAATCTAAATACTGGTTGACTGGGGTCAGGAAAGGAAAACATGTCTGCCCTCCTCCCTGTTAATTTTTCTTTTTCTTTCTTTCTTTCTTTCTGATTTCATACAAATGCACGTCTTATTTCTATTCTATGTACTGCCTGGTGTGCAGGGTATTTAACGTTTATGACCCTGGTTGATGGCATGAGTAGCATAGCTCAGGGCATATCGCCTGTGTGCATCACTGTGACTGGATTAGGCTCAGGGCATATCGCCTGTGTGCATCACTGTGACTAGATTAGGCTCAGGGCATATCGCCTGTGTGCATCACTGTGTGTGGATTAGGCTCAGGGCATATCGCCTGTGTGCATCACTGTGTGTGGATTAGGCTCAGGGCATATCGGCTGTGTGCATCACTGTGACTAGATTAGGCTCAGGGCATATCGCCTGTGTGCATCACTGTGTGTGGATTAGGCTCAGGGCATATCGCCTGTGTGCATCACTGTGACTAGATTAGGCTCAGGGCATATCGCCTGTGTGCATCACTGTGTGTGGATTAGGCTCAGGGCATATCGCCTGTGTGCATCACTGTGTGTGGATTAGGCTCAGGGCATATCGCCTGTGTGCATCACTGTGTGTGGATTAGGCTCAGGGCATATCGCCTGTGTGCATCACTGTGACTGGATTAGGCTCAGGGCATATCGCCTGTGTGCATCACTGTGACTGGATTAGGCTCAGGGCATATCGCCTGTGTGCATCACTGTGTGTGGATTAGGCTCAGGGCATATCGGCTGTGTGCATCACTGTGACTAGATTAGGCTCAGGGCATATCGCCTGTGTGCATCACTGTGTGTGGATTAGGCTCAGGGCATATCGGCTGTGTGCATCACTGTGACTAGATTAGGCTCAGGGCATATCGCCTGTGTGCATCACTGTGTGTGGATTAGGCTCAGGGCATATCGCCTGTGTGCATCACTGTGACTGGATTAGGCTCAGGGCATATCGCCTGTGTGCACCACTGTGACTAGATTAGGCTCAGGGCATATCGCCTGTGTGCATCACTGTGTGTGGATTAGACTCAGGGCATATCGCCTGTGTGCATCACTGTGACTGGATTAGGCTCAGGGCATATCGCCTGTGTGCATCACTGTGACTGGATTAGGCTCAGGGCATATCGCCTGTGTGCATCACTGTGACTGGATTAGGCTCAGGGCATATCGCCTGTGTGTATCACTGTGACTGGATTAGGCTCAGGGCATATCGCCTGTGTGCATCACTGTGACTGGATTAGGCTCAAGGCATATCGCCTGTGTGCATCACTGTGACTGGATTAGGCTCAGGGCATATCGCCTGTGTGCATCACTGTGACTGGATTAGGCTCAGGGCATATTGCCTGTGTGCATCACTGTGACTGGATTAGGCTCAGGGCATATCGCCTGTGTGCATCACTGTGACTAGATTAGGCTCAGGGCACTGCCACACCACACTGTGGATGGATTTCTTGCATGGTGTCATTTGCAGAGACCATTGCTGACTCATTTATCTTTGGCCTGAGTACCCGCTGGAAAGCTGACAACCAGGAGAAATAGCCCTACTGTTCAACCACTGCAAAAGCATGTTTCATCATCGCTCCCAACCTCTCACTTGGGAAAGCCAGTGCTTTTGTACATTGCCTCAATATTGGCTGTTGACTTGGTATGAAATGAATATTCTTGTAAAATGATGACAACGAAGCCATTCCTATAAACCTGTACACTACTCTAATGAGATTGACCTAAAGATTAAATAAGGTGGGGGTAGCAGGGGTAAAGTAAATTATTGGGGTGCTGATTTATATTTTATACTCTGATTCAAATTCGGAAATATGGATGTGAGTTGTGTTGTTCAAGTTTCAAGTAAGATCAACTTGAAGATTCAAGTCTGATCAACATCGGATGCAATCAGATAGTAGCCTACTTTCATGTAAGATGTTTTTGTAGTACAAATACACCCAGGTTCACTTTTTCAAAATGAATATGCTAATGAAACCAAGCAACCATAATACATGATGCAGTTTATTAACAATAGCCATGCAATGTGCTGTCAAAACCATTCTTAATTCTATTCATGTTTTTCAAATGAACATGGTAGACCTACCATGGCACATAATCAAACAGAAAGGTTGGGAATTAAAACAAAATTCCAAGCACAAAGGCCTTTCACTTTATTCACATGCAGCTGTCCTCTCCAGGTGAGGCGATTCTTTCACAAGACCTAACAGAGGAAGACAGTGCTCTCACCTCTGCAGATGATGGGAATCCTGCTTCACACACACACACACACACACACACACACACACACTGAGTGTCTGGCCCTTCTGGGCTGATGTTTACACCATAAATGATGTTTTGTTGTGCAAGAAGCAATTCCAAAGCTATGGTCTTACTTAAATTAAACCAAATAAATAATTTCAGCTTC
Organism: Synaphobranchus kaupii; assembly: GCA_029718625.1. Classification (NCBI taxonomy): domain Eukaryota; kingdom Metazoa; phylum Chordata; class Actinopteri; order Anguilliformes; family Synaphobranchidae; genus Synaphobranchus; species Synaphobranchus kaupii. The sequence continues at coordinate 70,095,779 of CM056380.1, read as the reverse complement.
ACTGAGTCATGGTCACAGCAACAAAGCCTTACATGATGGTGATTGATCCTCCTGTAAAAGTATGCAAAGTATTTACATACAGAGTCCTCCACAATTATTGGCACCCCTGGTAAAGATGAGTAAAAAGGGTTATAAAAAATTTGCTTAATCTCACACTGAAAAGATTTGAAAAATCCAACCTTTATTTGAAGTAAATTTATTCTGAGAAAACCCCTCATCAAGAAATAATTATTTTTAACAAAACCACATGCTTTTGTTGCTTTAGCAGTGTGTTTAGGGTCATTGTCCTGCTGCAAGCACTGATGCACTCTCCAATGAGTTTTGATGCATTTGGTTGGATCTGAGATCTTTCTGTGCACTTCAGAATTCAACCACACCTCTCTGGGGGGGTAGAAGTAACAATTTTATGTTCTAATTTTGAATAGATACTTGGAAACACAAGCTGCTTTAGTGTTACTTCAGGTATATTTTCTTGTATTAAACCACAAACTTGTCCCGAAATCAGCCATTGTAAAGCAGGAAGGTCTTCAGAAAATTATTTAAGTTTCTAAAGTATCCTTCATCACACACAGAAACTGTCTGGGCCAACCAAAAGCATACAGTAAAACATGAAATGATATAAAAATATCCAGAAAGTGAACTATCCCTTCAAAAGGTGGTCTGGGTTGGTTAAAATCACAAACACATTATCTGATACCGAACTTGCACAGCACCCAATGTTTTTATTGATACACTTCCTATTGTGCCGTCCAGGGGTGTAGGTTTGTTTTCAGATTTGGTAGGGACTGTATGTGAGTGCACAAAGTGCACAATCTGCGAAAACTTTACACTAATTTGAGAGCAAATACTGTTTTTTGAGCTACAAAGAGCATCAGATGAACCAGATGACTGTTTCTTTAATTAACTTGAACTGATTATGCATTTGGCCTATATGCACATGCTGCATACAAATTGATAGCAAATTGGGTACAAAAAACCTAAATTACCAAAAGAAATTAAGATTTCAGAGATGAAATTGCCTATAGGTGTGCCTATGATTTTTCTATATGGTCACTGAGACATTAGGATGCGACTAAAACATTTCTGAAGTAAATTTGTGAAGCCTCATGTTCTAGCTAGCCAGTGACTTGTGAAAGATGACTAAATGATAGTTATTAGACTATTTAGTAGCCTACTGGTGAATTCGCTTCTGCTATAGCTAATGTTAGCCCTATGCTAGATAGCAATGCTGGCTAGCTATATACTAGCTAGTTAGCTTAACACACTCAGTTACATTGGTACATTAAGACCTGTCAAATAAGATAATAAAACATAGTAAATATGCATCCTCATTCACGGTATGCATCTAGCGGTACATTAACACAATTGATAGATGACAGTGAACTGATCTACTGATGGCATTTGGTTGTGTTCTGACTAATGTTTGCAGTTGTGCTAGCTAATGTCGTTAGAGTTGTTAGCTAACTAAAGTTTGCATGCTCGATCGCATTACGACCAATAAAGTAACATTTAAACATCGTAAGCATGCATCCTTATTTACGGTATGCATCACAAACGTATATACATCATTAATAAACCGTAGTAAGTGGCTACATTCAGAATTTTACCTGAAAGGTGGAAAAGATTAAAATTCTATGACTTACAGTTGCTGTCTTCGTCAACTGACAACTGTATTAATGATGAAAGTTAGTTTATCAAATCCAAGGGGCCAAGACTGGGCTTTCGTTCTGAAGCTCACTTCCTGGTGCTGTTGCTCACTAGCGCCACTGCGGTTGGCTCCAGTATAGGTCTTTCCCCATGTAAGTCAATGGCAGCAATGTGGTCAAAATACTCAGTGAATACATTTTTTACACAAAAAAATGTAATTGCAATAGGTGCCTTTCCTTCATCTAATGCCTGTGCATGTGCTGATTTTTTTTAAAATATTGTGTCGTTTGGACAGGGTATTAACATTTGTTCAGGACCAATCAGAGGGACAGGTTGAGTCCTGGGATCACTGGCATAGATTGGTTCTATATGGTTCTGACTGCCAGGACCAATCAGAGGGACAGGTTGAGTCCTCTTCGGCTCCACGGAGCAGGCGCAGTTTGTACAAACGGGCAGCAAAAAAGACTTCCGAGCTCCAATTCAGTTTTTTACGAGGCCGTGGAAAGGCAATGGGTGACGTCACAGTGGCTTTGTCCATATTTGTATACAGTCTATGATCAAATCCCCCCCCCCCCTCAGACATTAATCGCTGATTCAGCACTTGTGACTGTAGTGGTTAATGTAATAATATAATAAATAAGAGATTGATTCAAGTAGGCTAGTTAATGTAGCTAATGTAAATAAGAGATTTAGATTGATTCTATATACTGTATATCATCATGCAAAACTCATTTCAACATTCAATATGATACAACCTGTAGCCTACAATTACTCAATATATTTCAAGATGTCACAATTGCACAATCAGACCCGTCTCTGTAAGGTAAAGAGAATCGTAATGGTAGTTTAATCTACATCCCAAAACAGATTACTAAAGCTAACGTTAGCTGAGGCAGAGAGAAAAGTGTGGGTCGCTGATGAACCGCTGCTCTGCTGCTGAAAAGCTTGTGCGGCTGTGACTGACAGCTCCTGGCACTCACTGGGAAAGAGGCGAGGGAGGGAAAGACGAGTCAGTCCAGGTTGTTGATTGGCTACTACAGATAATAGGATGTCTTGCTGGGTATTGATGCAGCTGTCAACCACATCTGCACTTTCAGAAGACCGCAATGAGTTCTTAAATTGTAATATTATAACTATAGTTTTCACTCTGAAATTTTTGGTAAGTTTCCTTGACATTGGTAGGGACAGCGTCCATACTAAAAACTACGCCTATGGTGCCGCCAAACCGATTTTGACACAAACACGTTTACTGCACACAAAACTACCAATCCAGGCAGAGGCAAAAAATATTCAGTTTGCACAGAACAAAATGAGCAATTCCACTAGCATCCAGGGGCAGTTTCCCTACTGCACCAAAATAGGGTCCAGAGAGTGAATACATTCGAAAGGCCATTAGTGGAGCAGAATATTGACTTACAGTATGTAAACTCGGATGACAGTTTCGGTGTTGAGCTAATTAAGTTAATAAATTTTATTTTTTTAAATTACAGAGCTTCTATTTGCACTTCTGTAACTCATAGGGGAAACACCACAGGAGGGTGAAGTTTAGTCCAAATCCAGTGACAGGTGTGCAAAGGCCCAGTGTGTGAAACTGAGTGATGCAAGAGCCACAGACAGAGCTACTGTATATCAGTCATATCAGCCCCCCCAGCAACCCCCTTTCTTCAAAAAAAGTATTATATTGAGCTCCCCACATGTATTAGAAAAATTATAATTTAATTTGGAAATGAAAGAAATCAGCCCACAAGCCCTTTTGATCATACCATGAGTTCATACACTGTATGTAACTGAGCAGCATGATGTCATGGGTCTACTGCTTTCATCTGAAATCTGCCTGTTTACATTGGGGAAGCACAATTCATAAAGCACCTACCGTAAGCAATAAAAAGGCAAAAACATTCTGCCAGTTTGTAGATCTTATTCCCACACAACAGGGAATTGTAACTAGCTTTTCTTCTTTAGCACAGTAATCTTGCATCTAAGGACTTATGATAAGAGGTTAAAGCTGTCAGTAATGCATATAACCTCCTTCATGTATTCTTTTATGAAAAATGCTCACTGTGGCTCATAGCTTTCCATCTTGAGTAAACAATTTAATGTTGTGGACTATGTCTGATGGATTATCTATCAATAATTACGTTTTTTTTTCTCGTTTTTTTTAGTAGGGTGACCATATATTGGACAGGGGCGGGCAGTCACTATGAAAATACTATGCTATTTATTTGTTTATATACAGTTTGTGGAATGAGCAAAGCCTAACTGAACATTTTTAGGAAATAAGAAACACCTGTGAGCAGTTTGAAGATAAAATTGTAATTTTAGGTGAATTGCAGTTGTTCAGCTGCTATTGTATCAAAGCAGCTAAATGAAGATGAATCATTGGGTAAATGAGCTTCTGTCTACTGCCAATCAGAGGTTCATCTTTCACTGACAACTGATAGGTAAACTGTAGATACCTTGTAAACAGCTAGTTGGTGCTTATGCATCTGTAAGAGGAATCTTGACTGGCCTTAGCAATTACAAGTGCAGGACAATCAAGCCAACTGTGTCCCATTGCTGTGGTCCACTAGTGATAATCAGCTACTGTAATAGCCCAGTCTCAAATGATCTATGTATGGAGGCTATGGGTCGTTTACTGTTGTCCTTTGGAGCAACAAGGTCTCCGCTTTTTCTTTTCACATTAAAATCAGCAACCAATTTAGACCAAAGGAAATCAGCTTAGGTGAGTTAACTATGTAATCAACTGCTTTAATTGATCAATTAAATGTTGAGTAAAAAAACATGCTGTGGTTCTCTAGGAGTATCAATGAGGATCTCTAGGCAGCATAGGCTCAGCCTGTGCTTGGCCGAACAATTCAGACACCAGCAGGAGATGTTTTACAATGGGTGGGGGGGTTTATGAATAAAATGTTTCTGCAAACTGTGTCATCTCAACTATATACTGTATTGTGGGCAATCTATATGCTAATTACGTTTAATTTCCCATGCAATGCAAACAAACACTTTTTAGAAAATACACTTTGGCAATATCATCTCCCATCATGTTGAGTGAACCAGATGAGAAAACTCTGGGGGGGAAACCCACACCCACACCCACACCCCTTCTCACTGAACAAAAACACTTAATTACACATTCCGGCTCAGATGCAAAAGTAGCTAAAAAAAAACTGTACACTGGATTCAGTCTAACTTCAATTCCATTACATGTTTGTGTATATAAGTTATATAAAAATGTTTACAATGCAGTATATTTAATTATTTGTAAAAATAACAAAGGCATATAGAAAGTGCTCATGAATGTGATGTACTACTATATTTTTCTGGGGTTCTTCACTGCACATTCATATTGCCAATATTGCATAGGTTAACCCTACGAATTGAAAAACTGTCTAATTTAAATAACTGTAGTGCAATTATTTGTGCATTTATTTATGTCATGTGTATAAAGCATTATAGTCATAAACAATCTTTGTTGTTGTTAATTAACTGTATTTGTACAAACAACCTTGTCTGATTACAAAAAAATATAAAGCACGATAGTTAATACATTTCTACATAAAATTGTAAAGTCAAAAGGAGAACTTAGGAAAAGATAGATGAAAAAAACAGAAATATTTAAAAAATAAATAAATAAAATTGCATCGGGGTTCACTATGAGATAAACAGAAGTGATTGCAATGCTACTGCAAGCAGACCTCCAAAGTCCTATTTCAGGCTCCTATGTCCTTGAGAAAGGAATTCTGGGAAAATAACCAGGTGTATCCCAGAAGACAAAGAAAATCAAAATTGAGAACAGCACAGACAAAAAGGCAATTAAAACAACGATGTCTATGTATTCCATGAAATATGTGATCATAGACAACACATCCGTTTTCATTGTTTATGAAAATAATTTCATCTTTTTGTACTTGTTTATGAACTATTTTACCTTCCCTGTTATAACTGAAGATTAAATTGTGGAACAATGCATCACACATGCACAATAGTGCAAGAAACCTGCCTCCAAAAATAAATGTTAAATTAAAGTGACATAAAAATGGCTATTCAGCTATTTATCTTCCCTTGCATTCACTTGAGAAAAACATAACAATTGAGCCTTGCGAGTTTTATTAGACAGACAACTATGTTAATGAAAAATCAAATACCCACCTTTAATCAGCTCTGAAATCCCTTTAATAAAAACCTGAATTAATTTAAAGCCAAGAAAATAACATACAGACACAAAAAGAGAAATAGAAATGGAATGGTAATTTATCTTTGGAAGTGTTTTCGTTTCATATCTCCACGTGAACTTAAAAGATCCCTTTTTTCCTAGTGCAGAACTCCTTAAACAAGCTTCACGCCATATACAGAGAGCCTTTAATGGTCATGGGTGAAATATAGAGAGGGGTCATTTCTTTTTTAAAACATCTTTTTATATTTCATTTTCTTTTGAAAACCACTAGCTGCAATGAGGACCCCTTCCCCTCTGGAGATACAAGCAGATTCTGTTTTTTCCTGAAGCAAAGGTGCATTGTTTGGGTTTGAGACTGGAGGAGGAGGAGACAGAACTTGCATGTTTTCATCTCCGTGGTGATGCAATGATCAGGGGGCGGAGTTGTGAGCCCCAGACCCCTGGTTCAGTGATTTATGGTGGAGGGCCACGGCTTGTATATTTACAGTCTCATGACCTGAGTGTGGCACCCACAGTCCAAGAGCAAGGAGGGGAGGAAGCCGCAATCCCAACCCGTGCACCCCCAAAATCTCTCTCTCTCTCTCTCTCTCTCTCTCTCTCTCTCTCTCTCTCTCTCTCTCTCTCACTCTGACACACATTCTTGACTTTCCACAAACCTTTGACATTTAACTGGTTCAACTGGTTAAATTAACTGGCAACTAATAATTGGCACCGTTTTACTTAAAATAGACAAATATAGTGCGTCTTTGGACCAATGAGTCAAAGTGATACGGAATAACCAAAATTTATCAAGTCTCATCGATGACACAATGGCTGCCAAATGCTAATGACCCCTGACTGGGAGAACCCACAGAAGGATAGTGCGACTGGTGAATGTCAACACTGGCGCTCTTGTGCGGATAATCCCCGGCATACACAAGCCTTCACAAAAGCCCACACTCACGGGAGACGGATGTAATACATCAAGCTTTGCCCCTGTTCAGCTGTGTCTGCCCCTCTCCTCTCCAGAGAAGGGTATCAATCTACCTCACAGTTCCTTTTTGGTTCCTCACAACACAGGGAACCTGCAATGGAGTCGTCGTGCCGGAGCTGGTTCACTGTCTCTGAGCGGCGCCGTCGACCCCGGGCTCTATTCATGAGGGGGAGAGCCCCATGGGGCTCCGCAGGGCTGATAAGAGGGGGTAAAAGAAGGCATTAAATAAAAACAACAGACGTGTGTTTATTTGTCTAGCCCCGGGCTAGCACGACTGGTGAATGAATCAACACCCAGACTTAAATTGTCACACAACCATTACAGCTGGAACAAATGACACATATCCTGGCTTAGAGTACACATTAATAATATGGCACTCTTTTAATCAAATATAACAGTTTCTCTTTTTCGCTGTTCTGCCCTACTGTTTCTTCAGACTTTGCATGTGAAAGGTTTGCAGCTCGTTCCACAAAGTTTCTTTCAGTAAGCGTATGCATTCAACGCTACAGCCCTGCAGCCTTATTAATTCCTATCCTTTTCATTCCCTCCTGATATCCAGGCCCTTCTCCACATAGGAAAACCAGGAGCAGCTTTTCAGTTTCAAAACAAAAAAGAGACTACCCTGTTGTGCCAGGAATAACGTTGCTGAAATGCACTGAGAAGAATCCCTGTTTTATGAGCCATAAAATATTGCATTCATCCCCCACTGAACTGAGGTCCTGGCTAAGGATTGAAATGCTTTAAATAAACTGAAATAATTCCAGCACTTTTATCTTTGCCTTGAGCCTTAATGGACTGTTGATGGTTTGATGTCCAACGTCAAGTTCATAATCTCTCACTCTCCACCCCCAAATGTCATGACAGAGGTATGTTTATGGAGTGTTTTTCCGATCTCAGACAGTTCAACCTTTCTTCCTCTTTCTCTTTCTCACTGTCACATACCATACCTAAAGTTGGAAAAAGTTTGCTGTCCAGTTTCACTGACTGCCAGTGATAGATACGGTTTGCATGCTGTGTTACAACTGACCTGCAGCTCAACTTTGACCCCCGACCCCAGGAGATATTTGTTACGACAGAAGGCTACTTAACACAAAATGGTGGCCAGTTCCAGTGAGAAATGGGAAGAACACACACACACACCTCCTTTGTGTCTCTTTTTTTGTTTATCTTGTGTTTTCTCAAGGTGAAGTTGTTGCTTTTTTTTACCCCCTTTCTTCTTTCTTTCTTTCTCCTCCTTTTAAGCGGCATTGGCAGTCACGGCAGGTACGGCCTTCATCAGCGGGACTCCATGAGATTGTAAGGGGAAGGCTTAATGAGCACAGGGCCTCCTCAGCTGGAGATAAACATATGCAAATGAGATGCACAACCAAGAAGCTGAGCAAAGGAGTGGGGATTGTGAGCCACACTACAGCTGGAAGATGAGTGGCTTTAATAATAAAAATGGTAACAAAAGCACATTTTTTTCATGCTTGAATTTAGTTTAACTTTAACTAGTTTAAATTTAGTTGAACTAGTCTCTGGGAATATTATGGAATATGTGCATCTACTGCTGTTACTGGTTTTTCTATGCCAGAGAATACTTTTATTGTAGGGAAGGATAATGTTTTCATTTGAATAAGTAGGTGGATACTTTTGTTTGCACCATTGTAGACTATGTTGTTGGAGGGACAATTGTTTTATTTCCAAAAATATTTTTATTCATATGTGTATTTATTTTTTTACATCTGTAAGGGTGATTTTTCAAATGCAAATACAACAAGGCATATATACATCAGTAGAAAAATAGTCATGGGAATGTTTCTCAGTACTATTTAATATTGCATTAAAACCCCATTTCTGCATACTTACTTAGAAACATTACTAGGCTACGAGTGGCTATATTAGTTTCATGTATATTACCAGTGGAATATTTAATATATTGTCAAAGACCAAATATCCAAATATACTACACAATAAAAATAATAAGGTGATGATGATGATGATGATTATTATGATTATTATTACCTCTCCTTCTCCAATAGACCTACAATGATATGAAATCACAAAATACTCAACATCTTTCATCCGAGAAAAACTATGCATCTGTTGAGGTGATACTGCAAATGCTCTTCATGTAATTACTGTCCTGTGAATACACTACAGCTATAATCACACAATAAGCTAGTCTCTCTGTATCGTCTAACACAGGCCAGACAGAAGGATTAGAGTCCATGTTAAGAGCACATAGACTGTCTATGGTTAAGAGTCCATGTGCTTGAGAACATCGGAGTTAATAAAGGTTTGCATAACAACTGAGTGGGTATAGAGGATTTAACGTGTTTCTGTTATTTGAGCAGTGTGGTTAAATATTTTCTTTGGTTTTGGAGACTTGAAAATATTTGTTTGCAAACCTGCATTTGCCCCACATTTTTATTTGAAATTGTCCATGGATTGGTGTATTTTTTACATTACACTAGTATAAACTTTTCGAAATTTAAACTTGATTTAAATATAAGAAATATTTTAAATTTTCGAAATATCTATTGTTATGTTGGGTAATATTTGGACAATAAGCGACATTGCGATATAGCGTTTCGATATAAGTTCCATCATTTTGAAATAGCTACTGGTATTTTCATTTATTGAAGGTTTCATATTCATTTCAGAATTGTATTAGTATATATTTTTAATACGTACATTTAAATAATCAAAACTTTTACGATGCAATGGTTCATTATAAACATTATAATACATTTGTAATCGAATTTTCTAACACCATTCGTTGGATTTAATCCAAAACTGATTGCCAGATATCAGTGATTTTACATTTCTTAAACACAAACACCGTACGCATTTACATGCATGTCAACGTTCTAGGTAAACGTTCAGTAAATAGATATATAAAATGAAAACGGGCGAAACAAAATCTTCGTCTGGAAAAAATAGAAACCTGACTGGAAAATACAAAAGATAAGACGGGAAATTTCACAGGAATAAAAGTGCGAAAATAGTAGCCTACATGAGTTGTGATGTAGCTGAAAAGTGTTCGCTTTGTTTCCAGGAGAAGCTGCTACAGCAGTTATTATGCATTGTTAACAGGACAGTCTAATTTGACTGTTGATTAATACCGTATATATGGGAAGTGATAAAGAGGACAGTCGCGATCGCGTTGGCTGGCAATAATTACAGAGCTGCTTACACTTGCTACAATCGAGCGCGAACGCATCCGAATCCGTGTTGCCTTTGGGGGCACAAATAACGAAGGCGGAAAAAAGTCAATTCATTTTTAGAAAGTAAATTAGAGTGGCACGTGATGATGTTGAGTTTGGCATCCGTTAATTGCTCCACCGCTCCTCTAATTAGGGTTTTGGAAATTATTTTTCTGGTGCCGGGTTGATCGTGGTGTTGTTTGCTTTACTGGCCATAGAGTTGACTCTAGTATTCGGTGCAGTAGAACGTGACACACGATGTTACTAACAGTAGTCATAGTGTAGGCTGGTCCCATTCCAATATTAGTGAAAACGGAAAGAACAATACAATTAGAATAATAGCAATTAAACCGAGTTAATGTATATTTCTGCTTTAATCACATGTACTGCTTACATTTTAGATACATGACTGAAAACATGAATAGTCTTTTTTTTGATGAATTAAAGCTAAAATTTGAATCAAATTCCCCACTGCTAATTATATATAACCTATTTTTCTATTTTTTATAACTATAAATAATAATATTGCATCTTTTTGGCAATTGAATACTATTGACAAAAGTGTAAAATCAGGTTGCATTGTTGTCAACCTTGGGGAGTGGATACACAGCAACCATTTAAGTTTTTCTACTGCAGCAATGACTAAAATAAAAAAAAAAGTAAAAAGATCAATCACCTGGGACCCCAACAGAAAAACGGTCATTTTAATTTGCTCCCATGGATCTGTCCATTTCCATCCATTTGCAAATGCGTGTTTCTTTTGTAAATTCTATTCATTTGGCAAATGAGTTAAATTTTTTCAGTTTTTATTGTGTTTTTCTTAATACCTGGTTTATTTGCGTACAACAATAACCGGGCCATTGGCTTGGGTCTGCTCCTCTGGTAAATTACTTGTTACCTGCTGGCATTTATTTATATGGCTGTGAGTTATAAAGCTTTGTTATTGCTCTGCCTTGGGCGAATTGTTTATGACACCAGTAATCGGAGTAATTGTTATTGTTGAAATTACCTGTCAGCTGGCCCTAGCAGTAGCCCTTGTCCCACTGACAAATAGTGACAGGGGAGAGGGTTCCTGTGAGCATCACTCTGATGGCTTCTACGCTGATAATAAGGACTTCTGGGCCCCTGATAATTCGCCTGTCAATGCTGACTATGGCTGCTGGAGTCCCCGCCAAATTATTGTCATTCATTTTGACAAAGACAGCAGAACGATGGGTGCAGAAGGAGAATTATCAAAGTAAATTCATTCATTTACACATGCACACCCCCGCCCCCCACCCATCACCACCAGCACCATCCTTTTTTTAGCTGGATGGCCTGGAAATTGTCACCCCACCAGACTCCGTCATCTCCTTCACAGCACTATAAATTGCATTGTCTTATACCATTACGCCCAAGGTTCCATCTCTGCATGTGCATCAGTCTGTGTGCAAGTGGATGGGTGGACCGTTTTGTGTGTGCATCAATTTTTATATGAAAAATATATTTATGTGGAGATTTGTTATAATTTGAGCTATTTAAAAAAAACAATAAAAAAAAAACAATAATGATAATTATGTATGTTCATTTTAAACAAAATTATACCTGTATTATCAGGGCGTCAGAAATATTTTTAAATGACTGTTATTACTGTGTCTGTGTGTGTGTGTGTGTGTGTGTGTGTGTGTGTGTCTGTCTGTCTGTCTGTCTGGATTATGGGAGAGCTCCTACATGTTATCAGGATAGAAGGAAAGCTGAACATGTGATGTCACTGCATTACACTCGCACTACAGCCACACAGAGGCTGGTGTCATTGCCATTGCATATTCCAGAATGTAAGAGATCCCTAGAGAATTCCATTGATACTGATAAAGTGGTAATGATAGAAAAAGCACAGTATTAACTACAGAAAAAAAACATTGAGCAAGAATAATACTGTCTTGGAATCTATCACCTTCAAGGATAGCACAGCAGTTTGCACTCAAAAATGATAATATTAGTCAAACACCAACAGTAATTAAATTCAATTATTAAACAATCAATAACGTTCTTACTGTTTTAAATAAACAATGATATAATTATGTATAATAACTGAGAATATAGAATCACTGCTATTATGTATGGCTTATATGTGTTTTGCACTTCTGTAGGTTGGCATTTTGGACTACAGAGAACTAAAATTAATCTGAATTTGAAATGTTTCTATGCTGGGTTTAAAATGAAAAATTAATTTAAAAAAGAACACATTTTTAGTTCTTTTTTTTAAAGTGAGAATTCTTTAATGTTTCACTTTTAATTTTCTCCACTGCAGTGAGAAATATAGCTCTTCATTTTACAAGGCCTACTCGGATACTATTTTTATATAAATACCTGTGATTATTGCAGATGTTGGAATTAAAATTAGCTGGAGAGCAGACATTTTGAGACTATGAACCTGACTCAGGTCTCTTTCCTTCTTCTCCTGCTTATATACAAAAGGCTGATGCCACATAATACCAATTTAAAATATGACTACAGTATTCATTATAATCCTCATAGATTTAGGCTTAGAAATATGTAGAATACTTGATAAATATTGACCCATACATGAAATATACTGGTGTGTTTCAGTAAAAGTGGCTGCATGCCCACCTTATAGATAAAGGATTCTGTAACCTACTCATTGATTTATATTGTTAACATTGGTTCTTTAGGTGTAACCACTAATTAATGGGATTATACACAACTTCAACATGGCTGGCACATACAACTTCTGACTCAAGTACAAAGGATAGAATATAATTAAAATGTCTTTATTAGAAATTACTGCTGATAATAAGATACATTGCCCTGAATTATTATACATTTTACATTATACTCATTCATGTGATTATCCTGTGACATCAGAGAATAGAGATGATGACGATGATGCAGTATGTTAAAATTATGATTGATCAAATTTGATTTTTTATCATTAATTATTGAATATGTATGTATGATGTTATTTATTCAAAATCAAAGTATGCCTGTTTGTGGATTTTTGATGTAATTCATACCCCTAGGGCTCCCCAAGACATCACAAGGCTTGCTCACAAGACGTTATTTTTTTCAGTAAGGGCCCATTCTCAACTTTTGTCACACCATTGGCAATGAAATATTAACCAAGTAGAAGGTGATCACAATTGTATGGTAAATTATGGTAAGCTAAATTGCTTTAAATTAACTGTCAATTGGAATACATTTATTTTGTACTTTTTACATGAGGCCTTTTTGGTATAATTTCACTTAATCTACAACAATACAAAGCACACATGGTTTTTAATATATCACCTGTAGTACAAGGTTATCAATATATCACCTACAGTACAAGGTTATGAATATATTACCTGTAGTACAAGGTTATCAATATATTACCATCCAGGATCCTATCAGCCAGTCCATTAAATGTCTCAGTCTCTTCCATTAAATGTTTTTGCTTTATTGCTGTAATTTTTTATTCAAATGATGCCATTATCACTATTGGAGTTTATCAAGAATACAGAAAATAGGTTATAAACTATGCCATTAATTATAGCTTGCAGATGTACCATATATAGCAAAGTCAACTGAAGCATTTGGATATTACTTGGACATACACAGATGGGTGGACATTTGAATTGAGAGAGCCATTTGAAAAGGGTTAACCGACATTAATGGCATGAATGATTTATACCGCAGAGCTTGGTTCTCATGATATCATTACACCACAGGCTCAAGTATATTCTCTTGAGCCCCATACAGATAATAAACACTTTCTTAAATTGTTTGATCACACAGCAGTGTGATGATTTGTAAAATTCTATAGCCATAAGATTTTACATTTGATAATTTGTGCACGCACGCCCAGGGTTACACACACATGTCCATATTTCCCAGTTAAGAAAATACTCATTACAAAAGATAAAACCGTTATTTTATATGGCAGCTAATGCACGTATAGGGAGTTGAAATAACTGGGTGCAACTTTAACATGTAAGGGGAAAAAACATACTGCTATGGGAAAAAATAGCACTAGGTTCAATCTAAGTGCAATTAGATTTTTTGTTAAATATGGCAATTTAACAACTGCTATCTTTTCCAATTCTTCCAGTATTTTTTCATGACCTAGAGTAACCACTGACCATCTGAACTGCAAGAATCTAAAACCTATCCCTAACCCTAACCCACTGACCATCAATTGCAAGAACTGCAGAATCTGAAAGCAAAAATCTAAAAAAATAAATAAATAAATTCATTACTCAAAGAGCATTCATTCATTCATTACTCAAAGATCATTCATTCTGTATTCAAAGTTTGTTGATTCCTGGTAACTGCTCATTTGATAATTGCCAACTCAAATGTATTAATAAGTACCTAGTCACAAATCCCTTCAACATATTCACTCCTGATATAAACATACTCATATGTATGTTAAATTATAGTAACCCTGTGGTGGTAATCACGAGTCACGTTTACAGTGAATTCTCAAAAACCACACATATTCTGTACAGTAAACAAGGATAGACACACTCTTACAAATCTAAATATATAAATGATTGTTCTGATGCATTCTGCTGGATTTGTCCCTTTGGTTTCTTGGACAGGGTATCCATTTATCAGGTTTGTTGTCAGGGGCCTGTGGTGGCTATCAGAAGATACATGTGCTTCTTATTAACGACACTCTTACAGTAAACCACCATGGAGTTAGCTTCAACACAGGACAAGCTGCAGAATCTCCCGTGGGTTATAACCTCACTGCAACCTGATAGAGCAACCTGGAGCATAGCACGCTGCAGTCTGGGGAACACAGCTCACTACAGCCTGGACAACACAGCTCACTACAGTCTGGGCAACACAGCTCACTACAGCCTGGGGAACACAGCTCACTGCAGCCTGGGGAACACAGCTCACTGCAGCCTGGGGAACACAGCTCACTGCAGCCTGGGGAACACAGCTCACTGCAGCCTGGGGAACACAGCTCACTGCAGTCTGGGGAACACAGCTCACTGCAGCCTGGGGAACACAGCTCACTGCAGCCTGGGGAACACAGCTCACTGCAGTCTGGGCAACACAGCTCACTACAGCCTGGGGAACACAGCTCACTGCAGCCTGGGCAACACAGCTCACTGCAGCCTGGGGAACACGGCTCACTACAGCCTGGGGAACACAGCTCACTGCAGTCTGGGGAACACAGCTCACTGCAGTCTGGGGAACACAGCTCACTGCAGCCTGGGGAACACAGCTCACTGCAGCCTGGGGAACACAGCTCACTGCAGCCTGGGGAGTAGGGTTTGGGTTACAGAATTAAGAACAGCACCTAACGGAATAAATATCTCTCCAATGGAACACTTAACCACTGCTGCTCCCTTTCTGTCTTAAGTTGTTCTTTTTTATGAAAGTGAATTAAACCAGCAGGCGTTAACAGACCCTTTTGTAAATTTCAGCAAGTGCTTCAATCAGTGTCTTATTATGACTTTATTACTTCTGTGAAAAATATAGCTACCCTCAATATTATCTTCATGTTATTTGTGAGTCCTCTTTATTAAGGCTGATTGAGAACATGTCTGGGTAAAGGTGCAAGGTCTGCAGGCTGAGTAGAGTATGCTGTTAAAGGTTGATTAATACTGCCACGTGGTGCGGTGAAATTAGAGCAGCTCACATGCACACATATGGTTTCATCTTTCATCATGTGCTGATACACTTTCACTGTGTCTCTGATTCTTGTGGTGCCTACAGGCAATATGATCAGTCACCAAACACCTGTAACAGGCACGAGCCTTGCACATCTGCAAGTACCTCTTGTGTGTCACTATATGCCCGTGTGTGTTCATGTGTTTGTGACTATTTTTATGCTAATAGTCTAACATTAAGAGTGTGTGTTTATGTGCAAGAGTGTGTGTTCATGTGCGTGTGGTGTGTATATGGTGTTTGCGCGTGTGTGTGTGTGTGTGTGTGCGTGCGTGTGTGTGTCAGCATGGTTGGCAGACCTTCACCCATGTGTGCTTGCATACAGTGAGCAATTACTTAACCCAGCCCTGGCTCACTGAGCACTGGGGACTAATCTAGTCCAGTCCAACTGCATCCCTTTATTCAGCTCTTAAATATAATAGAAAAAAAGATTATTGCCATCATTTAACTGGTCATTTAAAAACGGAGGGAAGGAGGTAAATGTGTCTGGCGAGCGCTCTCTGAGAGCAGGTGCCGGTAGAGTGACTAATAAACAGAAGCATGAAGAACAAGCTGCCATTTTGCTCCAGATCATCTCTTTTGGCAATATCCCATTCACTTGCTTACTCTAATGACACCCTCTCTGGTCAGCTCTATAGGCCAGCCAGACCACTCTCTGATTCACTCTTTCTCTCAATTCCTCTCACTCTCTTTCTCTCTCATAAACATACAATCATTCTGTTTTCCACCTTCCTGTTGGATAAAAAGTGTCTGCCGAATGAACGCAATGTAATGTAATGTTGTTCCCCTCTCTCACCGTGACCTGCTCCCCCTCCTCTCTCTCTCTCTTTCTCTCTCATTTTCCCTCTCACTCTTCTGCTCCCTCACTCTTGTCTCTCTCTCATTGCTTTTGGATGAGAGGAAAGCAGGTTGGGACTTAATAAGAACCAGATGGACACGGTGTAGAAATTGTCCAAAGGGCTCTGAGAACGTGGGGAGCTGTCAGTCCTGGGGCGAAGCAGGAATTCTTCGGTAATAAAAGGGGGGATTTATAACCCCTCTACCACAGTGTACAGCCCCAAGAGTCCAGGCATTGATAAAAAAAAACTTTAAAAAAAACCCCATCGCTGCATGCAGGCCTATTCTCATAGACCAGAACAGAGCCCTATTCCTCCACCAGGCTAGAAAGGCCGTGCAGGGTGATGTGTAAAAGCTAAAGGCTTGACGTCCCCTACTGAGGCAAATGAACCTGCTAAAATAGCTGCTTTTCACAATAGCTGTGTAATTGAAACCAGAAAGTGGAGGATTTGATAAATTGCTTGACCCTGAAGGAATGTGAAGGTTATAAATTTTCGCAGGAATAGCTTTTGAGTATGTGTGAGTTTGCGCCTGTGTGCATTTGTGGGTGCAAGTGTGTGTCCATATTTGTGTATGGGTTTGTGTGTGAGTTTGTGTGTGTGTGTGTGTGTGATATTTTATTATTCATACATAATAATGATTCAGTGCAGTATTTTTGAGTTGCAGCACACATGCCAGTCCTTTAAATGGGAAAGCCACACAGCACTTATTCTGTCTGAGATCAAATCGACAGTAAATCTCCAGCAAAACAGGTAGTTCCCTGCATGTACATGCTGGTTTACATTAAGGAGAATTCACCCCTCAAAATGCATGAGATGCATTTTGATAGTTTACACAAATGCGTACACACACACCCACACACACGTGCGCACACACTTTGGGGGTGGCGTGCATTACATGGCTAGCCATAAATAATAATCCATAGTCATCATCCCTAAACTGGTAATACTGTCAGAAAGAAAAAGGGGTTCAATAAATTTCATAAATATAATGCATGTCTACAAATTTCATAATGACCTGCTGTAACAATGACAACACTAAATGACAGCTAGTACCTCAGGAACAGATACCTCATATCTCATTTTGAATTACACTAAAGTCAAATGTCTTAACCTTAACTCCCTGTACTGTTTTTGAGGTTCCTTAACTCCCTGTACTGTTTTTGAGGTTCCTTAACTCCCTGTACTGTTTTTGAGGTTCCTTGACTCCTTGTACTGTTTTTGAGGTTCCTTAACTCCCTGTACGGTTTTTGAGGTTCCTTAACTCCCTGTACTGTTTTTGAGGTTCCTTAACTCCCTGTATGGTTTTTGAGGTTCCTTAACTCCCTGTACTGTTTTTGAGGTTCCTTAACTCCCTGTACGGTTTTTGAGGTTCCTTAACTCCCTGTACTGTTTTTGAGGTTCCTTAACTCCCTGTACTGTTTTTGAGGTTCCTTAACTCTCTGTACTGTTTTTGAGGTTTAGCAGAAACATCTTTACTAAACAAGGGGCATAAGGCAATATTAGTATCGCAAGTGTAAAGTGTAGGAAAGACTGAGCCCAGTGCATAGCACAGAGGCTCATAGCTGAGTAAATAGAGCGAATAGCACGATTTATGGTGTTTGCTGCTGCTGAAATCAGTGGCCTGCACATTTTCACATTTATAATTGCTTTTCACAGCTTCTCCATCATGGAACCTTTGTTGCTTGTGTTGTTGCAGGGGGAGCACTTGAACCACTGCTATTTATTTATTTATTTTCTTGAATGAACAAATGAAGAAAGTAGATATGTCCCACCCTCCCCCCCCTACCTCATCTACCCTGGTATGATTTTTTTTAAATTATGTGCGTCCTTTTTAACTGCCTCTGGCAATTGAAGTTTAATAGTTAAAAGGCCTGAGTTGCCCATGTGAATCCGTCACTTAATTTATACAACTCGCCTGCTCACTTGTTGACAGTTCTTACCTGCGCCCTGACGAGGCCACAACCCCAGGATAAAATGAGCTCTATTTTGGACAGACACATAAATATTTCCCTTTCTATTTTCCGAAATACCTTTTAATCTAACAAGTTTTATGACCCTAATATTAACTACATATGTTTTACAAAAGACCATGTCCTCCAACTCACCCCTGTTTTTTTTCTGCTTTTCTACCACAGAGAAGCGGGAGGGAAAAAATTGAGTGTGTTTTAAGCAGGACTCCCCCTAGTCACCCCCCTGCCGGGCCCCTCTCTCTGGGACAGCTGTGGCAGGGGACTGTTTGCCCCTCCTCCCTCCCTGCCCTGCGCCCCAGCCTGTTCTGTCCTCCCACAGGGCTGTGACTCTCTCCCCCATTCCTTACTCTACCTCAGGGAGTTCAGCAACACTGAGGAGCAGGATACAGTGTGAAATGCAACATAGTGCTATATGTATTCTTAGTGTGTGTGTATGTGTATGTATGTATATGTGTGTGCGAATGCTTGTCTGTTAGCCATTGTTTATTTATGCTCATGGCCTGCAAACAAATACTTTTGTCCATTAGTGTACAAAACACAATGAAATAAAAAAATTTAAAACTTAAAATTGAAGATGTTTCCTGTTTTGTGACTTTGTGGCAGTAGCAAGTGCCTAGGAATCACTCCAGTGTTATAGATTTCTTAACATGGCATTACATTTTATTCACACAGAAAGAAAGGTGGGCAAAGAGACTCAAGGTACAGTCACCTAGTGATTGTGGTCTCTTTCTGTCCCAGGGTCAAATTGATGTGAGGTTCTTCTCTCTGTTAGGATTGAGTATGCTTGCTTTCTCCTCACATGTGGTTTTCGTGGACAAAATGGCTCAGGTCTCATCATTTCCTCACAAAGCAGCTCAAATTGCCCAGAGTTAAAGAGAACTTTAATCTCCTCTCTTAATCTGAAAACATAAATCACACACAAAGTGCACAGTCCACTTTTTTTTGTCCCACTTGGGATTCCGTTTGAATTCATGTTTGAATTCATGTTTGATTTGGGCTTGTTGATCCTTCAAGGGGATATTATCATGGACACAATTCCAGGTGCTTTCTCATCTTGGATAAGTCCTACTCTTTCTTTTCAGAGAGTAAACTATCCAAAGCACACTGTCACTTGACTGCCGGACATTGAAAGTCTGAAGAATGTTGCAAGTGTCCACTGCAGCCTGACAACTTTAATCAATACCTGATTTTAGAGTGTTGACCACCACCATGAATGACGCAGGAGCCTGAAGATTTAAGCCTGGTTAACTCGTCAGCAGGATTAAACAGTGTAAACAGGAAGAAGTTGGCATGGAAACGGGCCTTTCTCTCTGTTCTGGTTTTGTTGTAACCCATCAGCCCAGGTTCTACCACCATTCAATACCATGTCAGACTATGTGAAGTACAGGAATGTACATTTTCATTCACAATCGATTTTTTCAGTTCTCAGAGTAAGCAATTACAAAATTGTTGGGTATTTATCTATTACTGTTTTCAGGGTTAAATGTGCTGCCTTCCTCTACATATTTCCATGTATGTCTCTTTGAATAATTCAAAATTATTTTAATCATAAATACTACTAATACTGATATAAATAGTAATTATGTTAATACTACTATTTATAAAAATGACAAATGCCCAGACATTGCCCAATGCCCAATGTCCTAACCCTAACATACACGGGTGCACACACACACACACACACACACACACAGTGATATATATATATATATTTATATATATTTATATATATATATATATATATATATATATATATATATATATATATATATATATATATATATATATATATATATATATATATATATATACGTATATACACACACACAGTGCCCTCCACTATTATTGGCACCACTGGTAAAGATGAGTAAAAAGGGTTATAAAAAAAATTCACCGTTTGGTGAATTAGCTTAATCTCACACTGAAAACATTTAAAAAATCCAACCTTTAATTGAAGTAAATTTATTATGAGAAAACATAGGGAAAATATGAAGATTTGTCAGGAGAAACAACCCTTAAAGTGATATCCATATCTACTGCATATCTGGAAGCAGAGTGATGGTTTGAGGCTCGTTTGATACCTCAGACCCTTGATGACTTACAGCCATTTTACCAACTATGGATTCCATACTGCTCCAGCATAATTTACAGCTAAATCTAGTCCCACCCCCCAATTCCCATAGAGATCCATTCAAATGCAGAGACATTATAGTATCGCTTGTAAGAGTGCCAGAAAATAAGATATCAAGAGTCTTTTGATGTTGTTGGGTCACAGACATCAGGAAGTCATGGCATGCAAAGGATATGCGACCAAATATTAAAAATGATTACTTTATTCTATATATAAATGCAGGGGTGCCAATAATTGTGGCACACATGGTTTTGTTAAAAATTATTATTTCTTG
Organism: Synaphobranchus kaupii; assembly: GCA_029718625.1. Taxonomy (NCBI): domain Eukaryota; kingdom Metazoa; phylum Chordata; class Actinopteri; order Anguilliformes; family Synaphobranchidae; genus Synaphobranchus; species Synaphobranchus kaupii. Next base: position 70,074,919 of record CM056380.1, on the reverse strand, counting down.
ATGAGGGATTTTTTTTCTCATAATAAATTTACTTCAATTAAAGGTTGGATTTTTCTCATTTTTTCAGTGTGAGATTAAGCTAATTCACCAAACGGAGTGAATTTTTATAACCCTTTTTACTCATCTTTACCAGGGGTGCCAATAATAGTGGAGGGCACTGTATATATATATATATATATATATATAATATAATATATAATAATTTTTTGGAAATAGCAAGAGTAATTTCTCAGTTGTACTTAAATTCATTTATTACTATTGCAGTCATTGGGCACAGCACAGTATTCATAACGACCTGTTATATAAATAAAGGACAGTCGATTGGCAGACATAAACATTGCCCTCGGCACAGCTCAGTTTAACATCCACCACAATTCATCTTCAAACCTTGTTGCTGTAAGTGAAAAATCAAGGTCTACTGGATAGTAGTAAGGGATGCAGGGGGAATTCAGCAGTAAGTGTGCAATCTTCCAGGGTGGGTAGATGTGCAATGGGTAATAGCTGCTTCCAATACAGAATGTACTGCTCTACTCTGCTCTGCTCCATCTGAAACCTACTGTGTCCTCAGAGGAAAGGATTTTTTTTTTTACACCAGTCAGGTGACCACTTGGCTTACTCATTCCTTTTAGTGGTTATTTTTTACCATGAAATGATGTTTCAGTCATTGACATCCCATTTAGTGCAGGTGTCCTTGCTTATACAATCACTAATAAATTAAAAGGTGTTTTAGCAGATAACGCTAACACTCTTGAACTTAATCCATCATCCAGGTGCTAACAATAGTCCTGTCTCAGCTGCTCTTCCCAAACTGCTGAAAGCATTTTATATTAAATGGGGGGTCTGTAACCAGACTTCACTGCTTTACCGGATAGATTTGTTTTATATCTAAGTTGGTCAGGATTTATTTTAGATAAACAATTACGGTGTGCCACGTTGATGATGCTACATCATTGAAATAGCTAAATTTAAAATAATTGTTCGGGGCACTTCCTTTTGAGCTCTTCCTCTCTGTAGCATTTTCTATTCCATAGATTTATTCCTCATCTGCATTAGCAAGGGCATTAATATAACAGTGGGATGTTGTAACATCATGTATACATTTGTTTACTTTTTTTCATCTCCCACAGTTTATCTTGTGCAACCTCGGTAATGAGCCTCCGTGAACAGGACACACTGAATCATCAAAGGCCAAGTGACGTCTTCCAAAACCTAACCCTGCATGCCTTCCACTGTCATTTCTGCATGGAACCTTCTCCGCTTTAGCATTTCTTGACAGCTTGTATTGTCTATATCTCTTTTTGTATTTTAATGATGTGTCTTGGCTTTTCTTGTTAATTAAACCTTGTTCTCAATTAACTTACCTGGTTAATGTATGGTTAAATAACAAACAAACAAATAAATAAAAATAAAAAATGGCTGTGGTTGTTATTGTAGAACTTGTTCTCTTACATGCAGGTATATACCCGTTCCCCTAAAATGTATTTCTGCGATATAGAGTTTGGTGTCGCAACAATAAAAATATTCTGTATGTCTTCCGCAGTGTGACAAATTATTTAAAAACATTAAATTCCTTACGTTTTTGTCATTTATGTTCTTCAACCAAAAAAATGTCATTGTGTAGATTACATTTCCTATACAAATAAAATGGTGCTTCAGGCCTAGTTGAACAAGGAATACAACATACAAGCACACTTCTTTTGTCCTGATAGTATCTGTATATTTCTTGACTTTCACTGTCATTATTAGCTGCCATAATATTGTGATAATCATTTGGAAGTGTTTAAATTAAGGGAAGAGCGTGTAACTATACCTATCAGTCTAGACCACTCTGGTAAGAGAGGAAGCTGCACTTGTGGCAAGCTCAGAAATATTTATCCCAAAATCTACTCCAAAACAGTTATCCATGGACATAAAACAGAACAGCCAAGTGAGTCTCCTTCATGTTTGGTTTAAAATAGTAAGTGGCCATCAGGCTCCCTACTGTTTTACTTCACAAGGAACACGTCTTCATCAGGGTAAGTATTATTCCAAAACTAGGCTTCCTGAACAGAATACTCCCATGTGCTCAATCAGCCAGCTCAGGCCGATAGACTACATTGCTTCTTATAAACTGTCTATGGACCATAAATTCCAAAGCAGAAAGCTTCCTGCTGCACAACATGAGCCTGCAGAGAATCCAGACTTTTCAGCTCCTTTTCCTCTCTACAGCACACATTTTCCGCAGTAAATTCTTGTGACCCCTATACATTAGCCTTAAAATTATAAACAGCATAAACTCACTGCGGTCCCCAAATAAACAGAAAGGGTTGACAGCATGCTCTCCAACTTTACCAAATGGCTTTTTGCAAATGTTCTTACATTGTTTTTGTGTGCAGTTTGATTGCTTCATTTTTCAGAATATGAAAATGAAGGAGAGCGAGACCCTGTCCGCTCACAGTGTCTTACTCGTAGTGCACAGCCTCGTGTTTGACTTTGGCCATCCTGTCAAGTGCCTGCCCGGGTTCTGCCCCCGTCAAGCCACGCCTAAGTGTTCACAACGTGTTTGGCTTGAATAAACAGTTCCGCTCTTATAAACTTGTGTTAGCCTGTGACATGGACTGGAGCTGACAGGCTGGCAGGAATTTCACAAATATAGGAGAACCCTGGAGAGAGGTTAAATGCTCCTGTTGCCTTTTCAGAGAACAGAGTATTCTCAAACCACCCAAAGTTTATCTGAGAGAAAGAGATGGGAGGACTACAGAAGAAGAGTTAGTACTGAGCATGGCTCTGTTGGAGGAATACTGCAGATCTCAAGGGGCAAACCCAAGATTCAAAAGGCAATTAAACATGCACACATACAGTGGGTATATTAGCATATACTTAGCTGGGATTGGAAATAAGTTATACGTGCAACTTCAGTAAAAAATCAATGCCGTGAATGACAAAGATTAAAAAAAGTTTTTTAAGCTGTAAAAATGAACACCTGAGTGGTCCAATGGTCCAGTAAAAGTGCTGCTCACAACTGCAGGTTAAGCCTTATATCTGAGAAACTGCAGGCTTGATTTTCAGCTTTGTCACTAGCTGGCTGTGATTGGGATTCTTCAGCAGTGATTCTTCACCTGGGTGCACATAAGCGTCATTCACCCACAAACTACCAGTTGTCATCTCTCTTTAGTAGTGTGGAAATAGTCACTGGCTTGAAGGCCAGAGAAAACCAGCTAAGCTTACATCGAAGTCTACAAGACAGAACAATGCTGAACTTTGTCACAAGAAAAAAATTTGTGAAACTATGCTATAAAGTACTTCCCAACAACTGACACAAATGTGTTAATAATTCTCTTTCTTCCTTGATATAGAAATGTTACCCATCCTCCTTTGAGAATTAACAATAGGTGTGCTGTAATGTCAGCCTAGACTGTAGTAGCTTGGGAATACTTTAGTTTTAAAATAGACTTTCTTGGCTGTTTTTCAACTGTTCTCTTTTATATTTGTATATACTTCGATTTCATGTTGTACAATAACTTGTTTTTATTTTAAATATGTAGTCTTGCGTACAACTGTGTAACCATCACTTAGAGAGAGAGAGAGAGAGAGAGAGAGAGAGAGAGAGAGAGAGAGAGAGAGAGAGAGAGAGATGGGGGTGGGTAGGGGGGCACTTCTGTTAGAAGAAATATGGGAATGGGGAGGGAGAAAAAAACTGCAATGAGTTATAGGTAAATGTATCTGTGGAAACTGTAGCCTATCTCTGAATTCCTAACAATGGCCAGGAAACCTCGTTGTATGCTTAATAAGCTCCGAGCAGCAGCATGGCGGTAAAGAAAAAAAAAACACTTCTAAAATTGACAAGGTGTGACCGCATCTTGCTGACATTTTTTCAGCAGTCAGTGTTGTGCGGTAGAAGAACAGAAATTCGAAAGCTAATAAATATGCGCTGCGTGTGCGTGTTCAAACTACAGCTCTGGATTTGTGTTATGGGCAGTTGGACACTCAAATATGTCATTGTAGTCTACTTAGCGTGCTGTTCGTGTAAATAAACGAAGTCCTTTCTTTATAGATTCCTCCTTAAACATAGCCTTAAAGATCAGTTGCGTGATTCCCATCAAAAATAGGGGGAAAAATATAGTAAACACCCTCAAGAGAATTCAAAGCCTTTCTTTGGATCGTGACAAATAGCATATGCAATGAGAAATCGTGACGGATTTGATATTTGTTCAATCTCTTTGGGCCTAAAACATTCGAAAAATGTGAGATTCGCATGTGAATTTTGATTAAGCGGAGCGGCGATGGGGAAGACTCCTGTTGATCTTTCCAAGCCTACATTTGTTTCGTGCTTCCAAGATGTCATTAAACTACCTGGAAAAACGCACTACTTTATACATCAAATTTGAGTGAATGAGATTGCCAGTTATAAGGCAATCTCAGTTATTACCTACGCTCCAATACCTTCAATGATTTTCTTCGTGCTGGCACATAAATGTACCAACTTCATTTTATTTAAGCACATTCCCATAATAAGCATAAATTAACATTACACTTCATTAACTATAATTAGGCCTATTTAAGGGGAAAAAACATCCTCGGTGTAGGCTACGTGATATTGAAATTGATTTCTGTGATTTAATATAAGCTACTCAGGTGACAGTAGGCTACAAAATTTAGGGTACTCATTTATGGCGCGTGTAAAATCTAAATTTATTAAGATCTATTTTTGCTTGTTTTTACTCCTCGTGAAACAAGAATTTCAACTAAGAGTTTGCATTTATCTCGCTCAGTGGTTAGGCATAGGCAATATTCCGATGATGAAATTAGTGAAGGCACGCGAGAAGCGAATACTCAGGTCTACCGCTTCCTTAAAATAAACAAATGAATACACGTGACTTCAAATTGGGAGTTTATTGCTATTCTGCCGTGTGACTTTGGAATTTGTAATTATGTGTCTTGTCTCAGCGTGCAGTAGCCTAGCCGACGGTTTTCGTGTTTACCTTAGGGAAAATACCAGCATAGGACCCTCTTTGCTGATCGTGTAGACTAATTCACTTGCCGGTAAAATTATATTAAAGAAAATACATAAACACAAGCTATCACGGCATTTTAGGCTGTAATTTTGTATAGATATATAAATGATGAGCTTCATCCTATAGTTAATAAGTAGGCTAACGACATGCATAAATCACGCAATGCATTTACGTGGATTTGACAGGTAATGTAGGTAATCATTTTCTCCTTGTGAGACAGCGAAAAAACTTTTTTTTTTTTTCTGAGAAATCACGTCCTCTATTCGATTACACAAATGGGCATAGCATCTTTTGCAAAATATAGCAACGTTTGACCATATAAGTTCAAACAAAACTGTGTGTAGACTACAAATTATTATTTCAACATATAAACTATTCTTAAACAAACGGGTCAACCGCTCAACGGGTGTCTCTACAACAACAGGAATAATAATAAGAAGAAGAAGAAGAAGAAGAAGAAGAGGAAGAGGAAGAGGAAGAGGAAGAGGAAGAAGAAGAGGAAGAACAAGAAGACGAAGAAGACAATGTCTCATTCATATCATTTATTTGTTATCATAATGTCTGCCATTGCATTCGTTTTTTACCAAACCCAAGTTACGATTTACACATTGCCTATAAAGTGGTTGTGTTTGTGTGTTTTGTTGCCCTGAAAATTTTATTGAGTAATGGCAGTCAAATAAACCAGCAGGATGTGTCGTTTGTCCCGTGTGCGCAGGTGTGCTTTTTACATACTGTACCTGAAGTCGGGGATACCTGAAGAAGTGATTGTATATTTATTTAGACATATTGTAAGCAAAAAGGTGTAAATTACCAAAGTAGCTATTGATATAGCCTAGGCATACAATGTAAGATGTAGACTACCTAAACACAAACATTCACATATTGTAGAAGAGAAAAAGCGACGAATCAACAAATAACTTTTTAATGAAGTTAGTAAATAACTTCATTATTAGTGAAGCTAGTAGGCTAAATAAACCACGATGAAACAAATAAAGCGTTATAAAACGTTGGAGTGAATTGCGACGTTAGACAATTGCCTGTGTCATACAGTATATGTATGAATTTGTAAAATATGAGATATACATTCAAATAAAAAGTAATAAAAATAGTGTTATAAAAGCAAAATACGTGGGCCTACAAATCGGAAGGCGCAAAGTAGGCCTATAGAGTAGGATACTCCATCATTCTTGCCATTCGAATAACTAGGCCTACATCCGACCAGCTTTGCTTCGTTTGGTTTGTCATATTTAATTTCGTATGGCTCTTTTAAAGCATTGTTAGACATACTTAAATATAAATAAACATGCAATGTACGTATTTATATTAGTAATATTTTACGAGCAATAGATGTCAACAATATAGGCTATTCTACTGTGCTTAGACACGATATAACGAAATGCACAAAACGATTGACATCTGATGTTACTTTTTTTGCGATAATATGTAGTCATACATCAATGACGCATAACGCAATCTCTAGTCACCATAAAAGGCAGACAAGCTATAATTTTGCTGATGAGACTGCGGCAATTCTGGGGCTTGTGTCTCAGTTTCCCACAACAGACGAGAATACGGGCATATTGTGCCGCAGTATTGTTTTCAGTTGCATCACAGTTCACTGTCAGGTGCTTTCACATGGCGCTCTATGATCAAAGCAGCTCGTAAGAACATAAGTGGTTATTGTACGGCTGAAACGTAATACTTAATAACAAGAGATGGAAGGAGGGGAGAGGATGCTGACTGTGTTTTCAGGACTGCTGGTATTATCACGGAAAGCAGGTGGGGTCGGTCTGCGCTTACAGGGCGTCTCATTAAAGGCTAACACGGCGGCTATTATTGGATCGGATCTCATCAGGTGAGCAGAGGAGCCGAGTTGGCGTACCCTCTGTTGACACCTGAGGCAGCCCAGTCTTCTCTGACCTTGGCAATCCGCAGCAAAGGTGACCTTCAATTCATCTTTGCCCTGCCGGCCGTGCGATATAGGAGGACATTGACTAAATGCAAAGAGAGGTTGTGCCATAGACAGAGAGAGAGAGAGAGAGAGAGAGAGAGAGAGAGAGAGGGAGAGATGGGGGGGGGGGGGGGGGGGGGGGATAGTGCGCAGTGTTGGCTTCCCGGAAATAAAATTACCTGTAGGCTACTGTTCTTTTTTCATAACATTTGTTTGTTAGTTTAGTTTTTGTTAAACATTGTTAGATCACTATGGTTTGCCAAATGGATGTAACAATATGAAATGTAAAAATGTCACTAAGTATATAATATAGTATAGGCCTATAGCACACACACACACACACACACACACACACACACACACACACACACACACACACACACACACACATACACACACACACACACACACACACACATATATATATATATATATATATATATATATATATATATAATCTCACAAACACATACGTACATATATAAACCATAGACTAATTACAGAGTTCGATGAACTTTAACATCATCTCGCTGGTGATTATTTTATTTGGTTAAAAGTGAGTGAGAAAAATTGCAGTCAATATTCCCTCGAGAAGTTTAATTTACCTAATATTTCGCGTGTGAACGAAATGCCACGTTCGCGGCTTCGCTAACCAGCCAGCATGCATATTTTCCCACCTCGGCACAATGCATAAATAATTGTTGACAGAAGCCCAACGGCACCATAGTGTAGCTGAAAGTTGGGATGGAACCGATTTTTCAAAATGTCTGTCTTGCCGATTACTTCATTATTTGTCCCATGAACCTGCATTTTACGTGATAGTTTATTTTTTAATTCAACGACCTATTCAGTATGAAATAGCATTCACTACATTGTTTACGTTTAGACCTATACGTTCAAATACAAATGTATAGTTTCAGCCAAAATGGGAAATAAATCCATATTGACAAGAATATTCTTATGGAGTTTATAGCTACACATACAGTTAAAGGTTTCTCTCTCTATGCTTTTTGTTTGCCTTTACGTTATTTGAAGTAATAACGTAAAGTTCTCACATGAAGTAAGAGCACATATCACATAGAAACGCCTATGAAAGTATTATACAATTCATACAACACCGTATTTTAATAAATAAACTGGTTTATAATGTACTTATATAGTAAGTTGCATATGGAATATAGTTCAATTGCAGTTCTCTGTTTAATTCCATTTGAATCACTTCTATAACCGAAGTTAATGTATTTCTATAGATGGGGCCAAACATTTCGTAGCACTTTGCTTTGTTTTGAAACAAAGAAATATTATATATTTAAAAATCATTAATTATAGGACTAGAAACATTTGTGCAAAATTCAAATGTAATAATTCAACTGGTATTTTAGAAATATTATAGAAAGTGATATCTTGCTTAAATAGGGTAGCTACACGACCAATAGCCTCACTGACATTATTGGTGTATATAATATAGCATATAACCATTTATAATTTGCATATAGCCTACCATATATTGCAATACTTAAAATGAACAGAATTACCGAGAATACGTGTATCCTTGTCCTGACCATAATATAAGTGGTTTCGATTTCCATCAGTCTTTTTCACATGTGACACTGAATTTGCAGTTACTAGACTAGGCTACTATATCACTGCTGTCAAAAACTTTCTTCTTCAGAAATCTACCATTTTACGCGTGTGCGCGCGCGCGCGTGTGTTTGTCCTAAATAAGGCCATGCATATATAATGCGCGCCTAGGAATTGGCTCTACTCAAATTACAATTTTGGTAATTTTAATTTTGGCATCTAAGTAACACAGTAAAAGCTTCTGCGTTCATTCAACTTGTATGAGTCTAGAAGGCACCAAATGTAGCCTACTCTCTTGGAGTAAAAACCTACTCGATCAGATTTGATTTGACACGGATTATATTACTGTGAACGCACTGGGACCTCAGAGTTTGATGTGGACGTTATAGCAACTCAGGTTGGACAGAGATGTGAAATACTATATTGTGACTTAATTTCCTTGAATCACATACCCGCTCAAACGTCTACAGCTATCATTATTTTACACACTGGCTACAGCCCATGGCAATTTCACTGTTAGTTTTAGCCTGACAAGTCCTGACATTTTTGTGGAACATTTTCAAGCAGAAGCATACCTTTTCTGTCTTCTAACATGACGTAGACTATATGCAAACCATGTTTTTTTTTCATATATACGTATACAGAATAATAATAAAGAATAAATTAGCATGCTTCTTTAAAAAAATGGCATTTATTAAATTGAGTGCAATATCGAGCTACAACGCATAAACTATCAAAATCAGAGATGTCACTGCGCAAATCTGCTCCGTTGATTATTTTTCAGAATTAAAGATTATTATTTATTTGACGCAAACTCTTTAATTTTCTTTCCCAATGTCTTCTCCCCTTATTTTTGTCATTTGTTATGGCAAAAGGTTACCCAAATTGAATGTGTTCGCCTATCTCTCAATCGGGACCAGATCCAATCTTCCTGTACAGTGCAAAAGATAATGAGCGCTTGTTGTATTAAATGGACAAACAGCGCTCGGGCATCTCCTGACCCCAGAATGCACGGCGAGGTTCCATTGATCATCACCCCTTATGAGATAATGCAATTACAAACATCAATGAGAAGCTGCGAGGGGGATCATTATGTGGTGACAGTGATAAATGATGGTGCAGAAAATAGCCTGGTTTTCTCTAACAATCCTCGAGCCCAGGGGCTTTGGGGGCTGAGTTTAGTCACCAAGGAAACAGATGCCATCCAAAATGGCACTAATGCAGCACTGAGCAGTCCTGCTCTTTTTCTCTTTTCTTTTTCTAGAGACTTTTCTCTCCTCTTTTGTTTCAGTGGGCCTACCAGCTGTCACATATGACCTTTTAAAAGTCTACATTTCTGTGCTCAAACCACAACACAGCAGTCACACAGTACTATTATTTTAGCCTTTACTTTTTTCTACCTTAATGATTTGATTAGGTATTTATTTTTTAGTGTTGATAAAGTATTTTCATTTTTTTTATTTTAGTAAATATAGTAAAGATATCGTGACCGCAAGTTTTCCTTTAAGCCGTTTGAATTTATTTTCAAAACAATAATTAAGCCGTCGTCATTTTCGGGATTAGGGTAATTCATATTTTCACTGAGTAATTCAATCATTTTACCTTCTATTTTAACATATGTATCACTGTGTTGCAGACATTATGCAGTGGCCAAGGGGTTATGAAGCAGTTTTGTTAAATTTAAATAAATGAACAACTGATGTTTGTGGAACAAATGCCGTGACGTTTGAAGCTGAAGTAGATTTATATTTAAAGCTTCCAAGAAAACGCTAGGAGGTATAGCACGGTCAATTCAACTCTGAGGGCGTTAAAAAGTTTATTAACGTGAGCTCTTTCAGGGAGGTATCACCATTAGCTATTTTGGTGTTGGATAATTCTGTTGAACATTAACAGTTCCCAATAATTTTGGAATTCATTAAAAAATAATTACCCCTTTAGAGGGAATCTGAATAGCTTGCCCCGTTAGCTCCATTTCGCCACCAGTACATTGATATTGGATCATATAGTTTGAATTTCGTTAATATGTTGTTTGACAGTAAGTTATTTAATATTTAGGTAGTGATTTTATGAAATGGAAAACGTTATATTTATCACATTTGTTCCATCATTCAGAAAGCAGAAAAGTGAGAGATAAATGCAAAAACTATTCTGAAATAAATTATTAATTCAAATGCAAGAACTAATTCGTTCTTTTCTCATATATAATTAAATGGGCCTGTAAGATATCAGTATTAAATTATGAGAGAGGGATGACTTGAGGTATGAACAAAAAAGAAATATAGGACTTTGACCACACCTTCTGTAGGCTATATGAAATTCATTCATTAGTATAATACACAGTTACTTGGGACAGGATTGGGCAACAGTTCCTCTGTTCTGTTTTGTTTTGTACTTTGTTCTGATATGAGAAATAGTTGAAACGCGTTTCTTAATGTTCATGGTACAGCACACTGCAGACTCAATTTCCAGGCTTGGTGTTCTTGGTATTATACTTATTTGTGTGCAACAGAAATCCAGAGAGATTTGAAAGGTTATATTTAGTCCTCTTGTACTTACATATTATACTTTTTTTTAAATTTATGTTTATTATTTCTACGGTTTTCTATTTGCTTTTGTTTTTAGTAAAGATTATTTGATCATCCATTTTCTGTATTGAGACAAACACTGTGCAATGTCACATTAATTACACAAGCAGAGTTTGAGTTACTAGCATGCTAAAGGCGCTGAAAGTGAAGGCATATTCATGGCTAAATAACTTAGATCAGGTGAAAAAGTTGTATATAAAATGTCGATACATGATGCAGAATGATGCAGATGTGTGTTGGAGAGAGCCTTACTATCCAATTTGTGTTTCCAGCACATCTGTTCAGATGCTATGATTAGCAATCTGTATCAATATCTTGTGTCATACTGATGTGAATTTCCCCCCAAATAATCTATCTTGTCAAGGTTTAATGAATACAGTCCAATGAGCATCCAAACATGTCAAACTATGTAGATGCACTTTGATGCATCATACACAAGTGCAATGTTAAATGCACCCCACCCTGCACTCAGCACAGCATAATCACTTTAAAGAAATAGCCCTAAGTTTACAAATAATCACATAATAAATGTTCTGAATGTGAGAATCATGTCACAAGTCGTTTTCCCAACTTTTCTTTTTTTCTTTGAAAGAATAACGTTTCACTTTGACTTTCTCTCTCCCTTAACAGCTTCTACACGTCCAATCACTACAACTCCACCCTTTTTAATCTATTACTACGCCTTCACCCTTTTTAATCTATTACCATGACTCCATCCATTTTAATCAATCACCACGACTCCACCCTTTTTCATTGACGAAGAGACTGTTAAAAATGGTCCAAGTTTTCACAAGCCTATTAGTCTTTCATTTTGAAGTCAAAATGAATAATTTTGATATCGATGCAACACCAAAACTATACTGCAGGAGAATGGCGCATTGCACACAATGGTAAAATGATGCTATTCACCGACTCTGTAATTAAACTTTTCAATTAATTTTGTTTTGTTTATTAAAGGGTGGGTAGTCCAGGTCAGGTTGCCTCCTATTTCTCTTTAATCATATCTAGTGTTTGAGTTTGTGTGAGTGGAGTATGGTCATCACTGGACAATATTCTCTCTCTCTCTCTCTCTCTCTCTCTCTCTTCATTCCATTAAAACACAGCTGTTTCCCACCAGTGTATTCATATCACCCTTCTGATGAGGTGGGAAGACCAAATCATGCAGAAACTGATTGAAACGTACATAAGCTCATCTGTTTAAACCTGCCACATTGTAGGCACTTCGTTCAGGCAGACATGATTTTGAACATTCCTTTGTGTCTCAGAAAAATCCCCACAAAAGAATGTTGTGCACGCACACCCAAATGTGTGCACACATGTGCATGCACATACATGCACATGCAAATTAGGCTTATATAACTTTAGAATGATTGATATTTCTGAGCACTTTATTATGACATTCAGCAAGTGTGAGACTTGTGCAACTGTTGCATTCACACTTGAAAGGGATTCTTGAGTTGCTATAGCCATGTTAGTCTTACAAAAAAAACAAATACACCCACTGTTCTGTACCAAATACTTATGTAGCCTACATTAGGGTGATATTAAAAGTAACATGCAACAGTACAGTACAATTGCATTGTTGTGGGAGGACAAAAGCCATGTTTGGGGCATCACTTCACTTACTTTTTACTTTATATCAGGAGGCTGTTCATTCTGCGACCTGTTTGCATTTGCACATTAGTTAGGCCCAGTCCATAGTTCATCTAATCTACAGAAAAAGAGCAGGAAAACATGTGCCCTTGTATGTAATAATATTTTCTGTCGTAATATTTTTGTCATCAGTTGTAATAGTTTTTTTTCCAATTGGAAAAAAATAAATGGGCTACTTCTCTATAAAATAATATCTCACAAAAATTCTTAATGCTGTCAGATGTTTCAAGATCTCGAGGGTTTAAAACAATACAAAAGAAAAACCTCCAAGACTACCAACGTTAAGAATACCAAAGTAATAATAAAAAGCCAAAATATAAATCATTCAAGGTGAGGTGGCACTACAGCCTAACATAGCGTAGCCTACATGACTTAAGACAACAGCAAATATGTTAGTTTGTTAAACAACGTTCTGAACGCTATGCGTAGGCTGAGGGAATCGGTCGCATATCGGGAAAAATGTTTCCTATTGCATGCCGAAATGCAATTGGAGCCATTCAAATTAAGACAGGTTTACAAAATTATAACAGAAACTCTTTGGGCTTGCAAATGTGCACCCACGAGAATTACATTTGTGTCAGAAATTAGTTAGCTGCTCAACGACTGTTCCATTCGTGTAGTCATAATCTACGCATTGCTCACACGCAAACAAAATAAAAACTTGTCCATAAGAGACAGTTTTCCACATCCCCTAAAGATGGCAGTCAAACATGGGATTTATCCGTGCCTGTCTCCCCAGCTCCGTATGGCGCAATCCTCTGGAATTCACCGCTGAAGAGCTCCTAGCTCCAAGTTGGGGAAGGGAGCAGTGCAATTAAAATGTCGCCCGGGTTTACATATCAGGATTCTCGAGTTTAAACCGTATTCATTTGGGTAGGGCAGTTAAAAAAACAGTTGGGGATGAGGGGAATGGCTTGGCTCCGGGAAAGGGACAGGTCGGGCACTTTATGTATTTTGCTCAATAGGCAAATAACAACAAACACATCGTGTACATTTTCTTAATTAAAAACTAGATAGCATAAGATTATAGGCTATTTACCCCTCAAATATCTATAAATTAGTTGAGGGAAACTAAAGTTTAGTCCCCCCCCTTTTTACCTCCTTACTTTCAAATGTGATCGTTTCTTCAATTCTATCTTCTCAACAACCTACTTGAGAAGACAGAATTGAAAACATTCTTAAACGGGCCATTGACTGTGTGCAACAAGCCGTGATGGGGAACTAATCTTTCCATTTAGATGTTTGTAGCAATTTTATCTGAATTAATTTTAATTCTAAACTAGGGGTAAATCCCTATTTGCATCCGGGCTGCACCCCTCACTGTGCTCCCGTCCAGCATGATATACACATTTGTTGCTCATCAGCCCCAACCCAGAAGGAGGTGACGTGCTGGTGAAAATGCACATTTTAAGACGTCTCAGAGTAGAAAACAACACAACAGCTGTTTGGGGTGTTTACGGCAGATGAAATATATTCTACTATGCTGCTTATTGAAATTCAAATATTTTAAGTTTAAGACATTATTTTTTCGTGACAAATAAGATACAGCTAAGCTACACAGCAGGGTGGTTTATTGTGCTTATTACTAGCGTTAATGTTTATTGGTTTTCAGTTAGCTTTCGAACATATAGGCCTAGCCTAGTGCCACAAACCTCTTGTCCTCAAGCGCGTTCTCGAGGCCCAGAATGGATACCTTTACACTCGGCTTAGGCTACTTTTCATTAGTGTTTTACCAACAACAGAAATGATTAAAGTTGAAAGGCATTTCAAACGGCACAAAGCTTAACTTGGCCAAATCCAAAGATGTGACGTTGACTAACTCCATTGCCTATATAACAGGAGGCCTGCAGAGTTGTAGTAGGCTACTCACCACATGAAACCCAATTTCTCTTCACCTGGAGTTCAGTTAAAAAAAGGCTCGACTCACAAATAAAATAAAGCAAAAATAGAAACAACAGTATGACAGTATAAGGAGACACAATCGGCCTATATACGCAATTCCTTTTTGCTTTTTTTTACTACAAACCTCAATGTAATGTAGGCCTACAGTGAGTGTGTTTGGATGTTTGATTGTAGGGGGGTAAAGGTCTGTGGCATAACTTTTTGGTGCAAAACAGCCGTTAAACTATACAACTGCGTAAATACAAATATACAAGTGCATCACCAAGAGCTCAGAGAATGTTTTGTTTGAAGAAAATTGGCTACCGTTTACTGTGACGTCCTAAATCTACTTCAGGTAGGTGACGTCTGATGTATGTGGTACATGATAAAATTCACGAAATGCATTTTTTTAAATCAACGTTGTACTGATAGGTTTGGTTATTGGAATCACAGGCTAGGCTGGCATTATATG
Source organism: Synaphobranchus kaupii (assembly GCA_029718625.1). Lineage (NCBI taxonomy): Eukaryota > Metazoa > Chordata > Actinopteri > Anguilliformes > Synaphobranchidae > Synaphobranchus > Synaphobranchus kaupii. The sequence continues at coordinate 70,059,802 of CM056380.1, read as the reverse complement.
AGGTCATCTTAGAAGTTCATGTAATTCCAAGAAGTAGCCTAATGATTATTTCAATTTCTTATTGAAAGCTAAAGCCAAACCCAAACCCATGGACTAAATTGTGTCAAATGTCAACGTTTGCACGACGAAAAAAAACCCACAAGTATTTTTTTAACCACAGCAAAGCTTCAAGTTTATCTCATGATAGAGATAGATTCATGCATAAAATCAGACATACTTAAAAAAACAAAATTACAGATTGTGTTTTTTCCAGTCTTTTTTCCACAAAAATTTATTTATTTACAACGTATACATAAACTCTCCAAGATGTTACCATGGAAAAGACTCTGACTCTTCACTAGTGTACAACAAAAAAAAAAAAATTAAGGCCCATGTTTAATGTACCCTGCACTATAACTGTGCTGTCCTCAAATTTCAGTAATAAGTCCATTAAGTCAAACTGTGACCTTTTTTTGTATTATTTCTCTTACTTTAACTGTATTGGTACAGTGGTCACTTCATTTACTTATTTAAAATGTGCAAGAAATTAAAACAAATGTAGGTTGTTGCTTAAATTGGTTGAAGATAAGGACAAATCACACTGCCTGTTAGATTGAATCTTGGCCTTGGATAAGTTTGAGGGGTGACAGCCCAAAATGCAATTTAGTTGTTTTGGTGCAAGATAGATGCACTGACATGATGCTTGGAAGTACACACACACACACACACACACACACACACACACACACACACACACACACACACACCTTTGGGTTTCTAAATTGCTTCCTATAGGCTGTAGAACACCTTCCGGAGCAGTTGAATAATCAGCGTGGATGGCTGCAGCATTTTCCAATCCTCCTACTGCTCATCAGGCAAGGCCAATTCAGATATGCACAGGAAATAAATGAGGGATACAAGATGCAAGTCTCCGGGTATGGAGACCAAGAAACAGATGAAATCCTGGGGCAGGCCTGGGTTTTTCACCAGACACCATTGTCTAATGCCCTAAAATCCCACGTAAGCCCTTTTGGTTTTTTTTCTTTTTTGTTTTTGTTGTTTTTTTTTACAGAGGAAAAGTAAGGCTTATCAACGAATGATTGGTTAGCTAATTTTTTTCTTTTTTGTTTAAGTAAGATGATCTGGGGAGGAGGTCAAAGTCTATGTAAATGGCACACACAGTGTGGAAAGAAAAAAAATTCACATCCTTTTAAAAAAAAAAAAAAAATCTATTAGAAACAACATAATCCAGAACAATACGATAGCATTTACAATAATTAAGTCCAACTTAATTTTACAACAGTATACAGCATATCCTCCTCTTTCTCTCCCACTCTCCCCCCACCCCCCAGGAGTTGATTTAGTTACTCTCTCTCTTTCTCTCTCTCATTTCAATTTCGTAATTTCGTTTACAGGGCACTTGCTGTGTGAAAGTGTCCCAGGGCATTGCCTTGGTCCAAATCTGTCACCCAGAATCGAGCTCCTTGAAGTCTCTGCATGAAGTCAGGTACGTGTCAGATAACACCGGATAAAAACCAATGTGTTTTTTGTTTATAGCGTCTCTGATTGGTAATGAACAAATAAATTCTTTTAAAAACTATTGAGCATGGATGTCCACGGCTTGTCCGCCCATGGAGGGGTCTCCTGGGTTGAGCATTGGGGGGGCTGGAAGCTGACATGGGCATGGCAGAGTGCATTAGCATCGCTGGGTGATGAGGGGTCCCAGGGATGTAGGCACGCATGGGAGGCCCGTGTCGCAGCTGGGCGGAGTGGGGGCGCATCTGGGCGTGGCTGTAGCTCGGCTGTCCCATAGTCATGCCCATCGGAGCACTGTGAGACAGGTAATCCCCTGGCATGCCCTGCAGTCCTGCATGGGGAACAACACACCCATCAGCACGGAGCTTCACAATCGCAGCATCGCATCAAGAATACCATGGATCACTGCGGCACATTCTTAATAAAATATTAATTTCCATGCTTAAAGCCTTTCTTTATTGTTCAATCTATCAAAAGAGAACCATTGACATCTCCGTAATGCTGCTATTAACTGTGCAAAACTCGTCAGACCAGCTATCTGAAATTTGACAATAGTTTTAAACATCGTTTTAAATAATGTTTGGCGTCAACCATAGCTGTGTTAATTACATTACTGACTTGGCTAGGACATTATCTTAATCCCAGTGCCTTACAAAACACGTTTACATATGATATGAATTTACACAGCTGGAGATTTACCAAAGTAAGCCAAGTTTAAGTAGAAGAGCAGGCTCTTTGACATGGAATCGAGCAACCTTGCAGGTTTGTCCCTGCTGTCACACTGCATCCTCTGTCCATGCAGAAAATAAAAATGACACCTGACTTTAAAATAACTTAAAAACACATGAACACATGGCCCCTTTCTGGGCCAACAAAATGTAGCTGCCCTGAACAAGGCACGTTGACAGCCCCAATAAGGGTTCTGATGGAAGTAAAACATCAGTTAGGCTGGGACTTATCTATAATACAGGGCAACATGCTGATGAGAACGCTACTCTACACCAAGGTCGGTTTATATGTTGTTGTTGAACTCCATTTTCCATTTTTATTTTTTTTAAAATTTGTTTCTGATTTTTCCCCATTTTTCTCCCAATTTAGTAGCCAATTGAACCCCTATTCTAATTCAATTTCCCCCCATGTAGCAACCGCTAGAGAACCACTGCTACACAACCCTGTCAGCCGGTAGTAGGAAGGAGGTCGCCATGTCCTCTACAGGGCGCGACTCCTCGAGCCCCTGACCGTGAATCCAGCTCGCCCAGGGCGATTCTCTACGAGCCCCTCCCCCCACCCGGAAGCAGCCGCCAATTGCTGCTCCCACAGGGCGCCGGCCATGCTCGGATCTGGCAGGACCGGGGCGCGAACCCCGATCCTCGGAGCACAACTGCACCGACTGAAAGTCGACGCTCTTACCGTTGTACCACGCGACGGCCCTCCATTTTCCATTTTGAGTTCCACTTGTCAAATATAACTTTTGCCAATGCAACATTACTTTTAAAACCCCTCACATTTGAATAACCTTATGACCGCATAATTGCCTGGCACAGGAACAATGCCCTGGAGATAGAAAAAACGGGCAAAGGCTCTTCAAAAACAATCCAAAATGGTCAGATTCACATCATTGTGACCTTCATGCCTTTCTTGTATTGGTCCAGGCTGGATTTTCTTATGTCATTTTTGCTCAGACACATTAAAGGAATGATATTAAAGGAAGTCAGAGAGTTCAAGGTCAGCTCAAGTAATACCTTCTAATTCTTATTTTCTTTACTTCATAGGGAAAAGTCTGTAAAATTCAAGCATTGACTTTAATGACATACTTACTGTAAATTTATTATACTGTATTTTCATTTTTAAATTGTTGTTATACACATTAATAAAATAAATACTGCATAAAGCAAAAGCAGTGGTACAATTTAAATAAATCATCTAGCTTTGTACAATTCCTTTTGTTATATTTCAAGGAGAGAAATTGGTTCATAGCCTGTGTTACCTAAGGCCACTTCAAGTAAAACACATTCATCTGTGACACACACTGACAAACAGAGCACAACTTGTGCATTGGGAGAGACCATGCAGCCCATGAAAAACGAGGTAAACGAATCCTATCTTTTCAACCCTGTGTTCGGAGCACTTATCTTGCAGAGTGGTTTTTCTTTTTAACACAATGTGCAAGGTGAGCGGCTCTTTCTCGGGGCCCCCGGCCGCAAAGCCAAACCATTGTGTTCAATCAAAGTGGAAGCCTGGATGAAGCCACAAACTGTCACCTGAGAGCTCGCTCATCTCCCCACTCGTGTGCCGCCAACACAAAGGATAAGACGGCCACCAAACCCCGTGACAAAGGGGCCCATGTGACAATCAGTCCTCAAACAGGTTAACAGTCAACTGTCCTCGACTTCATCCTTAACATGTCTGCTTCATTTATGCTTGCAATAACCATTCATCTTCATATGTAAAGTAATGTTTCATGTAAACAATACAGATTAATCCAGTCACTGAGACCACAAAAGTTAACTTTCAGCTCAGAACATGCAGTATAATCTCAGCTCTACTGCAGGACCACTATTCACACTTACACTTTAACTATGAATTTACCAGTTTCACAGATTTACAACTACCAGTGGAACTTGGCACGTGTACACTGAAATCACATTTTGTGCACAGTTCATAAATATTGTAGCATGACCACTGTGCACAACACTACAACAGTTGTCCTTGCAGTCACGCTGAGGTAATTTCTATTTTATTATTATTATTATTATTATTTACAAAAGAATCATGTCAGTTTTCCCAAGGACAAACTTCTCCCTGATTTCACGACTTGAGAGGAAGGCCAGCCTGGTCTACAACTATCCTGCAGTAAGGAACATTGAAAGTATGACAGGTGCACTTGTAGATTTTCAAAAATGATTATAGGCTTTATGATTTCTTTCATGCAGAGTTTTCCTAAATAAGCCTGTCAACACATCACCTGTTGGCATGAACCTAATCCCATTTTAGAGATACCACAGAAGTCTATAGGATATGTTTACACCTTTTCCAAAGGGCCTCTTCCCAAGAGTACATTTTTTGGTTGCATAAGATGTTCATTAACCATAAAAACTCCCTGCTATCCAAGGGCCTCAATCTTCTGCATGAGTCGCTATGGTTTATCAGAGCTGACAGGGGTATTGTTTCCAAGAGCTATAAGCTTCATAATTGTCAAGTATTGAAAGCACAATGCTACTGTTAAATAGGTTTAATTGGTTTTGTTTTAAGTAATGTTGCAGTGTGACTGCTAGGAACACCTTCATTTCAGGTCTCGATGACTAGAGTCCTGCAAATAGCTACTTAATCTTGCCTTAAGGAAAATTTCCCAACTAATGAAAATTGCTTATAAAATATAATGTACCCTCAGTCCTTAATCAAATACGATAATGTTTTTTTGTAATAACCTATTAATTTAATTGGTCATGAAGGGTATAACACATCACTTACATTTAATTGACCTAGAAACTAAAGGCACAATATTTAAATTAGCCAAGCTAGGAAATTTCAGTGATGAAGCCATAAAGCAGATGCTTTTTTTCAACTGCAGCGGCAAATTTCCGTCAGCCGCTCCGTCGATATTTCTCTCTCTCTTTCTTTCTCACACCCTCTTTCTTTCCCTTTCCTTCTCCCGCTCTCTTTCTCTCTCTCACGCCCTCTTTCCCTGTCCCTCTCCCTCTCTCTCTTCCCTGTTTCTTTCCCGTATCTCATCTCTGATTCCAAGCGTGGCCCAATTACAGAATTCAGAGAGCAAATTGAGAGGGTTTAAGGCAGGTTTTTCCACAGCTTTCTGGGAATGGGTACAGCTGCCAGAGCGAAGGCTTTGGGAGTCTCGGACAGAGGGAGTCACCAGCCATGTGTATACACTTGCGCATACGTATTTATACAAAACATATCCATGGGCTCAGAAATGCTAATGCTGTTTTAAAATCATGGGGAAGAGAAATGAGAACCTGCTTCTTTACGCCTTGGAGCGCTCGAGAGAGCAGAGTGGTGGATGTTCCGGTAGAGATTGCAGAGTATTCTGTAGGAGACTATGTTAATGATCTCTATTTTTGTATACTGAATAAGTCAAATCCATTTGTCACACTGTTAGTGATGGCATATTTAATTTGGATATAGTCAATTAGCTTGGGCTAAGTCTCATATCCTGCTGTGCAAACCTGTGCATTCTGCTCTAGTTTGTTTCTTTTCCTTTCATCATAAGTAATCCCATTGTGCTGGATGGAAAGCGATGGACAAACTAAGCCAATGGCAGGGGCCCGTTTTGTCCAAACATTCCACATGACACTGGTCAAATGAAAGTATATGCAGGTGTTTATTTTGCTTAGGCTCAGTCTGGTAGATTTGTCTTGTGCCATCTTGCAGGTTAGTTTATTAATGTAACTCATGCATCAACTGCAGAGAGACAGATTTATGACACTTTAGGGACATGCTCTTTCCTCTCTCCCTCCACTGCAGCAGACTGCTTACATTTTGCCAATCAGTCTGTTGCTATGGTAACATCCCACTAACCCCCCTTATCCTGACACCCCAACCTCTGCCCCCCCTTCACCTTTTTTTCGAAGCACTTACCCCTCTCTCTCACCCCCCCTCCCCACCCCCCCCCTCCCTCTTCTTCAGACACATGAGCTGTTTTCTGTTCATGTTTGATGTTGGTAGTGTGACAGATTTATCACTTATCACCTGAGGAAGATGTCTTTTTACTAGCAGCAGTAGCATTTTCTCATGTTAAAGAGTGAAAAACCATAAGAGTGAGGAGTGAGTCAGCATGAGAAACTGATAGTAGGAGCATTCAGGACAGCTAAAGGAAATCAAACACTGGAGACCATGACAACCACAAGCATAAACAAATGTGCCTGCGTTTGTGCTGCAAAATGCTGATTATAAAAATATGTGTAACCCTTATACTTCCTTCAGCCTTTGCTTTGCAATTAGTCAACTAATATAAAGCGATTAATAATAATAAGTAATAACTAGTTTACCCTGATTTCCTGGGGCTTTGTGATTGGTTAACTGGAAGAAAGTGCTTAATTGGTACTTACTTCCCCCTTTGCTTTGCGATTGGTAAACTAGTAGGAGGTTACATGTAGTGCCACTGCCCCTCCATTCCCATATTCATGCCCATTCCACTCATAGGCCCTGGAAGGAGATAAAAAAGCAAGAAGAACGCCAGGAGATGAGAAGACCGACAGAGAGAGTAGGACAGAGAGCCAAGACACAGAGAAGGAGGTGGGAGGGGATATTTTCCAAATAAATAATAAAAAGAAGAGGAGTGCCGTGGAGGGAAACACAGATTAGGCTTCCAGAAGCCCCCCTGACCTAAAGACAGGCATGGTTAGCCTCTTGACAGTGACCAGCAGTTCAGGACGGATGCTTAAGAACAGCATGGACAGAGAAAGAGAGAGAGACACACACACACACACACACACACAGACACACACACACAGACACACATACAGAGGAGAGTGCAGGGCGTGAGAGAGCTGGAGCTAAACAGGGGCTGTAATGTGATGGACTACGCCTGTGCAACTGTGTGAGAGTGACACCCCCCAAGGCAACCAGAGGAGGATGGCAGTGCTGGGGGGGGGGGGGGGTGGGGGGGGGTGGAAGGGGAACAAGCCAAGATCTTACCAGGTGGTCTAATTCCCATGTGCTGTTGGCCATCCATGACAAACCCTCCCATTGGCTGACCATCTGGGTTGTAGGGCGCTCCTTGACTTACTGGAAAAGGGTAGTGGGCATGGGACAGTGGTTAATTAGTATTTTAATTAAGTTTCAGAGATTTCTCAGGAGCAAGGATCATCTGTTTTGTTCACAAAAGGTCATTGCCTTCATCCCTGTGCTGCTCCTCTTCTCTCACATTGAGATCTTCAGGTTCTAAAAAACCATTATGTTCACGTGTGACATTATCTGTAATATGAAGCAGTGTATATGTACAGGCAACATTTCCTTAAGAAAAGATGGACACAACTTCCAAAATGAAGTCCAAAGAACCTTTACATTATAAAAATAGCAGCTAGGATACATTCTGCTTACACAGAATTCTGAAAATAGAATAACCTCACATCAGAATTACATCAGTTAATGCTAAAAAGGCAATAAAATGAGAAAAATAGAAAAATATCACTTCCCTTTTCTGAAGTCATGGGCATATGCATACTTTGCTTTAGGGAGCTTTATTTGTGCTGTTCAGGCAACAACAACAATTTCACCACTGCGAACATCTTTGAACTTTCACTAATGCAGCCCTGAACTTAAACTCTTATTACAGGAGATTACAGCAGTTCACCACAAGCTCTGTACCAAGGATACCTCATCACAGCAGAGTCATGTGCAGTCAAGAAAATGGCCATATTAATACTACAACTTTCAGCTAACTTTGTTTGGTTCAGTTTTCATCCACACAAAAAAACACAGGGGAAACCAGCTAACGGGTTCCACTTGTTCTATTTGCTGTTTGTTTATTTATTTATTTACTCTATTCACTTATTTTTTTAAACTAATTAAACTCTCTTGGGCTCAAGATGTCATATCAAGGTAATTCTTGTTTGGGTTATTTGGGTGTATTTAGTGGTAAGCCACTCCTGGCACTCTATTTACCAGGCAAGGAGGGGACATCCTGCTGCATGGCCTGAGGGGGGCTTACGACTGCAGAACATGAACACAATTACTATGGGGTACTTGCCTGCTCGATTTGACTGGTCTATCATGGGCTGTACTATTCTCCGTCTTGCATTAATGAACCTGTGAGAGAAAAGGATACAGTGACAGACATCGTGTTAGAACTGTCACTGAATGAACAAAACAGTAACCTGAATTCAATCAACATTTGTCCTTAACCTTAGCGGATTCACTCAATATTTGTCCTCAACTTTGACTTACAAATAAATGCAACTTTTTTTTATCACCAACACAGTTTTGTGGCTTAACTTGCAAACTGTGTAGAAGAAAAGCAAAAAAAAAAAAACACTTATTTTTATTTTAGTATACTCACACTGTGAGTCAATAACAAACGTGAGTTAATAACAAATGTTGATTGGATCAAGACCACTGTATTGAAAAGTGGGGATACATTTGATTGATCTGATTTGTGGGGATAAAAATGGAAAGGGTCCACATTTGAGCATTGAGTCTCGCTCCTAGTGCAGCACAAACCAGCCATCACGCCTCCTTGCTCAGTCCAGATACCCCCCTGCCCCAAACAAAGCAGAAGGCCTCCGCTCTCTCTCAAAACTTTGTTTACAAGGAATGGCTGGGGAGCGTCACAAATCATATCATAGCAAGCACCTGAAATGCTTACACCAAACTTGCAGAGTACCTCAGCCTGTACAAACCTGTGTGTATTCAACGTTCGCCACCATAGTAAAACAAACACAGGAGCCCCAGAGAATCTCAGAAGACACCAGACCTTTCTGCGTTTGAAGCAGCAGCCATTTCTGTGACGGGTAGCCATCCCTCAATGTAGCTATTTCATGCTCTGCATGTATTGACTCTTTAAAACAACAGAGCACCAGGAACCTTGACAAGTCTGCCATTTAACATAAACATTTATAACAATTCACAGAGGGGAAAATGTGACAGATATTCAGTAAAAACTGTAAAAGTGCATCTCTGCATGCCCTTGGAATCTATGTATTTAGCATCTAGCTTCTGACCCCCCACCCCCAACCCCCCCCCCAAACAGAAAGCTACTCTGGGCTTACTCTCCCCAAAACATTCTGAAACAACCCCCTGACCTCTGCTGACCTCTGGGAGTGCAACCTCAGTAGTGCCAGCTTGATTTATGTCCTCCTGCTTTTACCATGGTCGGATATTTCCATTTCATGTTTTGAGGGGGGAGGAATTAGTATACTTTTCAGGAAACAATGGCCACGCTAGTCTTTTTACCGGAATGTATGGTTGGTGGAGGCTGGGTTGCATGGAAGAATGGCAGCAAAGAAGGAGAAAGAGATTGAATAAAATGAAAGACAGAAAGCATTCATGTTGACATCGCCTCTTAATTAGTGCAGAACTTTCCCTTTTAAATGTGATGTTCTAAATCAACTTTTCTATGCTCTATCTATGGTATCTCCAATCTTAAACTGTAATGCCCACCATAAATAAATAAATAAATATATATATAATTTTTTTCTTTTTTTCTTTTGTGAACAGGAAAAGAATGTAGTGACATGGCAGTTCACCATCAAATGAGGGAATGTCTGGAGTTTTATCACCACTAGCTCATGCTGCTGGGGGAGTCTCGGACTAGGCATTCCTTTTATTGCTCTCTCGTTTCTGGACTCCATCTGAGGCTGGGGTCAGCAGAGGGCCACTGTTGTCTCACTGGTGACCCCTCCCATTTGGATTTTTCCCCTTTTTTTAATCTTGGAAAACGGTTGGGGCTCCACAAAATAGTATCGCTAGCTTCCTCTCCTAGTCTTCCCCTGTATCTAAGACCAGATGCTCTTGGACCTGAACAAAGAACAAGTACTACACAATGCTGGGGTTGGGGGATGGAGGGGCAGTCAGGAGTGGGGGTGGCGGGAGGGAGGGCGTTATAGGAGTGTGAGGAAAGAGAAAGAATGGCTGCGCTCTGTTCTGCGAGTCCGGCGGACACCCCAGCGCTGGCGGTTTAGAAGCTGGTCAAAGGCAACAGAGACCCATGTGGTGAGCTAAATCCTCCATTAGGAGCAAATGTTCACCTTTTAGTGACCTCTGTGCACCACTGCATTGCGTTTATGGCCTCTTGCATTTCTACTTCCCATCGACACACAATGGACATAGCCATTCTGTTGGCCTTTGACAATAGGGTGCTATTTCTGAGCAAAATACCACTGGACTCTCCAGAAAGGTCAGGCCAAAGCCATAAAAATTATAATAAAAACCATTCTTAAAAATGTTTATGCTGAAAGCACTTAAAGGGGCAGTTGCTGTTGATTTTTTAGAATGTAAATCTTTGGCGCTTTGACCGCCACAAACCTTGGACCCATTGAGGCCTGTTATATCGGGGTGATGCCAAGATAAGTTGCAGAGGATATCTACAAAACTAGTGAGTTCTCAGCGAAACTACCTGGATGGATAGATGGCACCCCGGCATGTAGAAACATATCAGAATTAAATTTATCTGTGAAGTGCCCCTTTAAGACAAGTAGAAAAAAGTCAAGAATCCTCCTGCTTCTTTCTGAATGTTTTCTAGCTGCATCACTTGTAGCGTAGCCACTCTTTCTGATGTGTGAAGAAACGCTTCCTTTCAAAGCGAGGAAAAGATCACGGTTAGACCTGCCAGCATCGCGCTAATGTCCCACTCTTATTACGCACACAGGTGTACCACAAACAGCATGTGAAATGGGCAATTAAAACCAAGAAATCAGCTTTTTCATCAGATGCCTTTGTTGCGTGACCAATTAGGGAATAATTTAATAACTATCGCTGGGAAGATACAGACTGGGGATACACGAGGATAACCTTCAGCATGTCTATCTATATGCATATGAATCAGCCTTCTCCTTGGCACGGTTCTCTCTGTCTGCTATTTCTAATGCCTGTACTGCAGAATGACTGGGATATGCATAAAAAATGTGATGTACACTTGTGCAGCCAAACACACATACAAGCAAATACACACAAATACACAAACACACATTTAAAAGCCAACTCATACCCCCACACAATATCACTTATGAGGAGGTTGTTTCTAAATTTTATAATAAAATGTGCATTTCTGGGCAACACACTAATGTGGATACCTTCCCACTATATGTCATAAATTAATTACTGTTTATGTTTTCATATTGGACATGTTTTATGCATTTTTTCATCACATGCTCCAAGTTGCATGTCATTTGTCAATCACAGGACAAATTTAGAGCCTAAATTGAACCAGCGCAATCAATGTTGAACCATTATATGATCAGCAGTCATAAGACTATCATTGGACAATTATCACTGATTGTTCATACAAAGGCACAATTATTCACTTTGACCAACTGAGCAACCATTCTACCCAGTCACACTCCAAAACCCCATCCTTTATAACATCCCCTTCCCAGAGAGGAAAGTTAAACTTCCGCCGAATGGAGATCCATTTTACTGCAGTAATTAGGGATCCCATTCAATCACATATTGGCATGCCTTCAGGAAAAATTCATAAACACACGCCTCATTTTTGTCTGAGACTCTCAAGTCGTAAAATTTTCATCCACACTTCTCCTCCTCCTCTCTCTTACTCTGATGCCCTGAGTGACTAAAATAAAGGTACTGAAGGTATTGAAAAAGTATCCGCTCACTCGCTCACTCAAAGACAGTTCAGTCCCACAGCACTGGATGTATTTAAATAAACCAGTCCAGCTGTTTGCAGTGAGAATCCTATTTACACAACAGCCGACACCCCCTCCCCCTCCTCTCTGCACTCCTCCCCCTCCCCTCTGTGCTCCTCCCCCTCCCCTCGCCTCCATGCTCCTCCTAATAAAGGGCTCACCTCGCACTACAGAGTGTGTTGTATTTGCCTGAGTGGCCATCTGCAATTATCCCAAAAACACATCAGAGAGCCACACTGGCCATGGAGTCAGAACACCATCACACACTCTACACTGTACAGCAATAGTAGCACTCAGAACACCATCACACACACTACACTGTACAGCAATAGTAGCACTCAGAACACCATCACACACTCTACATTGTACAGCAATAGTAGCACTCAGAACACCATCACACACACTACACTGTACAGCAATAGTAGCACTCAGAACACCATCACACACTCTACACTGTACAGCAATGGTAGCACTCAGAACACCAACACACACACTACACTGTACAGCAATAGTAGCACTCAGAACACCATCACACACTCTACACTGTACAGCAATAGTAGCACTCAGAACACCATCACACACACTACACTGTACAGCAATAGTAACACTCAGAACACCATCACACACTCTACACTGTACAGCAATAGTAGCACTCAGAACACCATCACACACACTACACTGTACAGCAATAGTAGCACTCAGAACACCATCACACACTCTACACTGTACAGCAATAGTAGCACTCAGAACACCATCACACACTCTACACTGTACAGCAATAGTAGCACTCAGAACACCATCACACACTCTACACTGTACAGCAATAGTAACACTCAGAACACCATCACACACACTACACTGTACAGCAATAGTAGCACTCAGAACACCATCACACACTCTACACTGTACAGCAATAGTAGCACTCAGAACACCATCACACACACTACACTGTACAGCAATAGTAGCACTCAGAACACCATCACACACTCTACACTGTACAGCAATAGTAGCACTCAGAACACCATCACACACTCTACACTGTACAGCAATAGTAGCACTCAGAACACCATCACACACTCTACACTGTACAGCAATAGTAGCACTCAGAACACCATCACACACACTACACTGTACAGCAATAGTAGCACTCAGAACACCATCACACACACTACACTGTACAGCAATAGTAGCACTCAGAACACCATCACACACTTTACACTGTACAGCAATAGTAGCACTCAGAACACCATCACACTCTACACTGTACAGCAATAGTAGCACTCACAATACCATCACACACTCTACACTGTACAGCAATAGTAGCACTCAGAACACCATCACACACTCTACACTGTACAGCAATAGTAGCACTCAGAACACCATCACACACACTACACTGTACAGCAATAGTAGCACTCAGAACACCATCACACACTCTACACTGTACAGCAATAGTAGCACTCAAAACACCATCACACACTCTACACTGTACAGCAATAGTAGCACTCAGAACACCATCACACACTGTACACTGTACAGTAATAGTAGCACTCAGAACACCATCACACACTCTACACTGTACAGCAATAGTAGCACTCAGAACACCATCCCACACTCTACACTGTACAGCAATAGTAACACTCAGAACACCATCACACACTTTACATTGTACAGCAATAGTAACACTCAGAACACCATCACACACACTACACTGTACAGCAATAGTAGCACTCAGAACACCATCACACACTCTACACTGTACAGCAATAGTAGCACTCAGAACACCATCACACACACTACACTGTACAGCAATAGTAGCACTCAGAACACCATCACACACTCTACACTGTACAGCAATAGTAGCACTCAGAACACCATCACACACTCTACACTGTACAGCAATAGTAGCACTCAGAACACCATCACACACTCTACACTGTACAGCAAAAGTAGCACTCAGAACACCATCACACACTCTACACTGTACAGCAATAGTAGCACTCAGAACACCATCACACACTCTACACTGTACAGCAATAGTAGCACTCAGAACACCATCACACACTCTACACTGTACAGCAATAGTAGCACTCAGAACACCATCACACACTCTACACTGTACAGTAATAGTAGCACTCAGAACACCATCACACACTCTACACTGTACAGCAATAGTAGCACTCAGAACACCATCCCACACTCTACACTGTACAGCAATAGTAACACTCAGAACACCATCACACACTTTACATTGTACAGCAATAGTAACACTCAGAACACCATCACACACACTACACTGTACAGCAATAGTAGCACTCAGAACACCATCACACACTCTACACTGTACAGCAATAGTAGCACTCAGAACACCATCACACACTCTACACTGTACAGCAATAGTAGCACTCAGAACACCATCACACACTCTACACTGTACAGCAATAGTAGCACTCAGAACACCATCACACACTCTACACTGTACAGTAATAGTAGCACTCAGAACACCATCACACACTCTACACTGTACAGCAATAGTAGCACTCAGAACACCATCCCACACTCTACACTGTACAGCAATAGTAACACTCAGAACACCATCACACACTCTACACTGTACAGCAATAGTAACACTCAGAACACCATCACACACACTACACTGTACAGCAATAGTAGCACTCAGAACACCATCACACACTCTACACTGTACAGCAATAGTAGCACTCAGAACACCATCACACACTCTACACTGTACAGCAATAGTAGCACTCAGAACACCATCACACACTCTACACTGTACAGCAATAGTAGCACTCAGAACACCATCACACACTCTACACTGTACAGCAAAAGTAGCACTCAGAACACCATCACACACTCTACACTGTACAGCAATAGTAGCACTCAGAACACCATCACACACTCTACACTGTACAGCAATAGTAGCACTCAGAACACCATCACACACTCTACACTGTACAGTAATAGTAGCACTCAGAACACCATCACACACTCTACACTGTACAGCAATAGTAGCACTCAGAACACCATCCCACACTCTACACTGTACAGCAATAGTAACACTCAGAACACCATCACACACTTTACATTGTACAGCAATAGTAACACTCAGAACACCATCACACACACTACACTGTACAGCAATAGTAGCACTCAGAACACCATCACACACTCTACACTGTACAGCAATAGTAGCACTCAGAACACCATCACACACACTACACTGTACAGCAATAGTAGCACTCAGAACACCATCACACACTCTACACTGTACAGCAATAGTAGCACTCAGAACACCATCACACACTCTACACTGTACAGCAATAGTAGCACTCAGAACACCATCACACACTCTACACTGTACAGTAATAGTAGCACTCAGAACACCATCACACACTCTACACTGTACAGCAATAGTAGCACTCAGAACACCATCCCACACTCTACACTGTACAGCAATAGTAACACTCAGAACACCATCACACACTTTACATTGTACAGCAATAGTAACACTCAGAACACCATCACACACACTACACTGTACAGCAATAGTAGCACTCAGAACACCATCACACACTCTACACTGTAGAGCAATAGTAGCACTCAGAACACCATCACACACACTACACTGTACAGCAATAGTAGCACTCAGAACACCATCACACACTCTACACTGTACAGCAATAGTAGCACTCAGAACACCATCACACACTCTACACTGTACAGCAATAGTAGCACTCAGAACACCATCACACACTCTACACTGTACAGCAATAGTAGCACTCAGAACACCATCACACACTCTACACTGTACAGCAATAGTAGCACTCAGAACACCATCACACACTCTACACTGTACAGCAATAGTAGCACTCAGAACACCATCACACACTCTACACTGTACAGCAATAGTAGCACTCAGAACACCATCACACACTCTACACTGTACAGCAATAGTAGCACTCAGAACACCATCACACACTCTACACTGTACAGTAATAGTAGCACTCAGAACACCATCACACACTCTACACTGTACAGCAATAGTAACACTCAGAACACCATCACACACTCTACACTGTACAGCAATAGTAACACTCAGAACACCATCACACACACTACACTGTACAGCAATAGTAGCACTCAGAACACCATCACACACTCTACACTGTACAGCAATAGTAGCACTCAGAACACCATCACACACTTTACACTGTACAGCAATAGTAGCACTCAGAACACCATCCCACACTCTACACTTTACAGCAATAGTAACACTCAGAACACCATCACACACTTTACATTGTACAGCAATAGTAACACTCAGAACACCATCACACACACTACACTGTACAGCAATAGTAGCACTCAGAACACCATCACACACTCTACACTGTACAGCAATAGTAGCACTCAGAACACCATCACACACACTACACTGTACAGCAATAGTAGCACTCAGAACACCATCACACACTCTACACTGTACAGCAATAGTAGCACTCAGAACACCATCACACACTCTACACTGTACAGCAATAGTAGCACTCAGAACACCATCACACACTCTACACTGTACAGCAATAGTAGCACTCAGAACACCATCACACACTCTACACTGTACAGCAATAGTAGCACTCAGAACACCATCACACACTCTACACTGTACAGCAATAGTAGCACCCAGAACACCATCACACACTCTACACTGTACAGCAATAGTAGCACTCAGAACACCATCACACACTCTACACTGTACAGCAATAGTAGCACTCAGAACACCATCACACACTCTACACTGTACAGTAATAGTAGCACTCAGAACACCATCACACACTCTACACTGTACAGCAATAGTAGCACTCAGAACACCATCCCACACTCTACACTGTACAGCAATAGTAACACTCAGAACACCATCACACACTTTACATTGTACAGCAATAGTAACACTCAGAACACCATCACACACACTACACTGTACAGCAATAGTAGCACTCAGAACACCATCACACACTCTACACTGTACAGCAATAGTAGCACTCAGAACACCATCACACACACTACACTGTACAGCAATAGTAGCACTCAGAACACCATCACACACTCTACACTGTACAGCAATAGTAGCACTCAGAACACCATCACACACTCTACACTGTACAGCAATAGTAGCACTCAGAACACCATCACACACTCTACACTGTACAGCAATAATAGCACTCAGAACACCATCACACACTCTACACTGTACAGCAATAGTAGCACTCAAAACACCATCACACACTCTACACTGTACAGCAATAGTAGCACTCAGAACACCATCACACACTCTACACTGTACAGTAATAGTAGCACTCAGAACACCATCACACACACTACACTGTACAGCAATAGTAGCACTCAGAACACCATCACACACTCTACACTGTACAGCAATAGTAACACTCTGAACACCATCACACACACTACACTGTACAGCAATAGTAGCACTCAGAACACCATCACACACACTACACTGTACAGCAATAGTAGCACTCAGAACACCATCACACACTCTACACTGTACAGCAATAGTCGCACTCAGAACACCATCACACACACTACACTGTACAGCAATAGTAGCACTCAGAACACCATCACACACAATACACTGTACAGCAATAGTAGCACTCAGAACACCATCACACACACTACACTGTACAGCAATAGTAGCACTCAGAACACCATCACACACTCTACACTGTACAGCAATAGTAGCACTCAGAACACCATCACACACAATACACTGTACAGCAATAGTAGCACTCAGAACACCATCATACACACTACACTGTACAGCAATAGTAGCACTCAGAACACCATCACACACTCTACACTGTACAGCAATAGTAGCACTCAAAACACCATCACACACTCTACACTGTACAGCAATAGTAGCACTCAGAACACCATCACACACTCTACACTGTACAGCAATAGTAGCACTCAGAACACCATCACACTCTACACTGTACAGCAATAGTAACACTCAGAACACCATCACACACACTACACTGTACAGCAATAGTAACACTCAGAACACCATCACACAGTCTACACTGTACAGCAATAGTATCACTCAGAACACCATCACACACACTACACTGTACAGCAATAGTAGCACTCAGAACACCATCACACACACTACACTGTACAGCAATAGTAACACTCAGAACACCATCACACAGTCTACACTGTACAGCAATAGTATCACTCAGAACACCATCACACACACTACACTGTACAGCAATAGTAGCACTCAAAACACCATCACACACTCTACACTGTACAGCAATAATAGCACTCAGAACACCATCACACACTCTACACTGTACAGCAATAGTAGCACTCAAAACACCATCACACACTCTACACTGTACAGCAATAATAGCACTCAGAACACCATCACACACTCTACACTGTACAGCAATAGTAGCACTCAGAACACCATCACACACTCTACACTGTACAGCAATAATAGCACTCAGAACACCATCACACACTCTACACTGTACAGCAATAGTAGCACTCAGAACACCATCACACACTCTACACTGTACAGCAATAGTAGCACTCAGAACACCATCACACATTCTACACTGTACAGCAATAGTAGCACTCAAAACACCATCACACACTCTACACTGTACAGCAATAATAGCACTCTCAACACCATCACACACTCTACACTGTACAGCAATAGTAGCACTCAGAACACCATCACACACACTACACTGTACAGCAATAGTAGCACTCAGAACACCATCACACACTCTACACTGTACAGCAATAGTATGCCTGGATGCCTGGAACAGCAACCATAGACAAATCTGAGGAACTGCTTTATTCAAGTAGTGTCACACTCTATGAGGAGTGTAGGAATACTACTTTGGGTATGTATTATATCCAGAGAAAGTTGCACACTAGGATGTAACAGGACAGAGTTAGTCTTCATTTCCTCTAACGTTTCTGTGGGGAAGGCATTAATGCTCTGCAGACATGGAGACCTAAAGAAAATAGGAAAATCAAAGGGGGTTTTTGGCGAGAGCCACAAGGGGTCATCAGGATCCCGGCAGCAGCAATCAGCAGGCCCCCATTACCTCAGCACCCCCCAATAGCTCCTAACCAAAAAGAGTTGAGCGTTTCCATTAACTGAGCTGTGAGCTAAGTTCCTCCTGAAGTTGTCTTTACAGAGGAGGCCATCTGTGGTTCGAGGCCACGCTTTATAAAAACAAGCACGCTTAGCAACGGGGGAACGCACTCCCCTGTTGCAAAGGCCTGGGACAGGGATTCCCTACAGACAGAGACCATAAACACACCCCTTCACCCCAAAAACAACTGCCCAATTACATCAGACCGTGGCTCCGCCCAGCCACAGGGTCCAACGGGACTCCTGCGCACTGCGCTGATCTGTCCTTCTGAAGTTTGATCACATGATGGTATTGTTTGGGCTAGTCCAGTCGTCCCCGCTGGTTAAAACACATGGCATGGAGAGAGAGAGAGAGAGATATGGAAGGAGAGGGTAAGAGGAGGAGGTATAAGGGACAGAGAGATGGAGGGAACGGTAAGGTTTAGGGGCTGCACTCTATGGGCTCATACTAGCAGCCGTTCCCCAGGCCTTTGCGGGTGTCCTGGTAGCACCACATCATTGGCAGATGGGGCATTGCCGCCGGCCACTTCACAAACACAACATTGGAAAACTGTCGAAGAGACACACAGAGGCGTGAACTCCCCCTCCCATCACAGGCCGAATACCAGTCACAGGGTCACCAGCTTGCGCGGCTGCACGGAGACTGCGTAGAAACTGCATGTACATGCGCAGAACACGCTGTTCCTTGGACGGGTCTCAGAGCTAGGCTGAATTAAATCGCCAAATAAATCTAAAGAGCATGTGAATTTAACAGGTTCCCAATCATTCCTTCTTCATTCTTTTTTACCTTCCTGGTTTTCTCAGTGGAAAGCCCTTATTGGGTGATTTATTATGCATACCTCTCACAAACCTGAGGTTGGCATATCTGGTCTGCCTGCTTCTCAGAGGCTCCATGTGAATAGAGAAAGAGAGAAAGACACAGTCACTCCATCCTAAACTACTCCCAAAAATCACAATCCACTTTTACTATTTTTTTGACAAGCATCCAATTTTTTTACAGTGTATGCGTAAAACTGACTGGAACCAACCATTCACCTCCCGCAGACATCCCTGTCTTCACGTCAGCTGACCAGATCAAAGGAGTTTGCTCCTCTTTCTCGTCATGTACAATGGTACATGAATGTAAAGAAACACATGCAAACCGTGGTCTAATTCGCGTCATAAAGCTGTGTCATTAACATTTAACCTCAAACTGCGAAAGTGAGCCAATTTATCTAGGCTGCAGAATGATTGCTAATCAAGGGTAAAATCGTTCCACAGTGGCCTGCTTACTTCTGCAGATACGTTTAAATGCTGAACATTTTGGTTGTGAAGACTCCACTGTTCTGTATGCCTCAGCATACTGCTGTTATTACTGTTAGCAGTATAATTTTAGTCATTATCATCAAATGTACGGATGCAAATGGACCCCAGGTCTTTCATGTCTTAAATTCCCCCAGCAAGGAGGGGGGAAAAGAGGGGGAGAGAGAAAGGGAGAGAAGGGGGGAATATGCAGTCTGAGCCTGGGGCTCTTTGGAAGGCGAGAGAGAGGCAGAGTTTTAAGGGCACCCTTCTATGTTTCACACGCTCACATGCACACCCTTTCACAAACACATTATGATTCACACACTCACTGACACACCAACTCACAAGCACATCCAAACACATGCACACCAACTCAAAAGCACATCCAAACACATGCACATAATACACACACAAACCCACATGAAGACACACATTTTACTGACATACTCTTATCCACAGAATTGCTTACACATGCTCAAGAAGACAGACACACAAGCACAACACACACCCGCAAATGCACAAACACACACAGACACACACACAGACACACACACACACACACACAGAGCAATGTCAGCTGTTGACACACTGTAGGTGAAGATCAGGTCTGAGCAGGCAATGAAATTCCAGAAAGGCTAAATTGTCAGCAAACACAGCAGAAAGGCTTTGACAAGAACAGGCTGCAACCGGGCACGCAATCAAATAAAGTGTAAAAATAGAAGACATAGCTAACGTCATCTGTTTCTGTCTCAATGACACATCTTTTCTCTGAAAATTTCTGAAGGGAAGAGATGAGATGCTAGAGCCCCCCAAGGCAGTAGTGGTCACTTATTTAGTTTAAAGGTCAGAGAGACTTACGGAAAGTACCTCGACACAGACTGGGTAATGGCTGTTCAGTGATGCAGTCTCACTTCATGTACCCCACAAACTGACAATGCATTGTGTGTATGGGTCATGCCCAACAACAGGATGGACCCTATTCTTTTCTTCACTCTCCGTGACCAAGAAAGAAACAGGATGCATCACTTTCTGAACCCATACTGCTCGTCCGACAGACCGACACTGCTTCCTGCTTTTAAGACTTTCATAAAAGCTGCATTATTGACAAAACAATCCATCCCAGAGATTTAAACACCATCTTTAAGGGTATTATTAAATTCCATCAGGAAGGCAGGAACGGACAGCAGGGGAAACCCAGTGACCCCCCCTCATTGATTTTCAATCACTGTGCTTTATGGAGCTCTCACACAATCCCCTATTGTTGAACCCCTCTTTGGGTCAATCCATACCTTTTTGCCCCGATGTCTCACAGTGATGGAGTGACGACTCTCAGTTCTCTGAGACATTTTGGTTCATCTTGACCAGGTGGTACTTCACTAGCCTACCCCGTCCACAGAGTTATGAGGCCTGTTGTAATCCAATAGAAAACTTTCTGACCCTGTGATGCAATTGGTTATAACCAGACAGAAGAAATGCATTATGTTAAAACTAAATTTTAAACTCAACGCGGTTTTACTTTTAGTGTAGAAATAGTGATGCTATATGCGGGCTAGGAAAAAAGAAAATAAGAAAAACAACAATGTTGCACAACTCCACTGAACTATTGCAAAAAGGTTTCCATCAGTAATCCATACAACAAACTACCAGCCTGCACTACAGGTCATGCATGCTCCATGGTACTTAGTTATGCCCCTGTGCTGAAGCCCACATGTTTAGACACAAGACTGTTTAATAAAAAGGTACAAGTTATCCTCTCTTTGGCAATGATATCAGGGGGATTCAGCCAATTTCACTATGAACACCAGAAGGAAGAATCATTCAGTGCCTCTATGTTTATATATATATACCTCCCTCACCAGTTGAAACGGTCTACAGCCACAATATCCCCATAATGCCCAGTCACCAGAAGCCTCCCCCTGCCCAGCCTGCTGCACCATCCCCCCCAACTCGTTGCCAGGCTTTCAGTGTGCATGTGTGTGCATGTGTGGCAGTCGCATCTACGTTTTATACATATAAACACACATTTCAAGGATTCTCTCATGCGGTGTCCCTGCCAATAATTCATGAGTGATCTGCACCAGGCCTTCCCTTTAGCATTTCTCATTTAATCTCCTGCACAGCGCTTTACAGACACTCCTCATTAATAATGAAAATGTACATGTGTGTTAACAAGCATGGGGGAACAGAGGATTCCTTTTTGTGAAAACTGTTTTTTTCTTTTATTTAATTAGGTGTTTACTGCAGATGATTCGCTGTTTGTTTTATAAAGCACCCAGCGCCCATAATAATCCTCCCTAAAGAACTCATAGACAGCTGTTCAGGCACGATTTCCAAGTATCCTCCATCAAGTATTAAATTAAACAAATATTTCACTTTTAGCATCCAAAAATAAAATTACATTCTGGCATTTACATTTGAAAAAAGGCTGTTCATTCCTTATAAAACAAAAAGCATAATCCGGAGTCCAGGTGCTTTGACTGGTCTGATAAACAGAATCACAGCAATGGAAATTGCCTCTTAAGATTTGCGGGTCAGGAGGTAACATCACCAATGGTTGCCATGGAAACACCCAATCATGGGCTTCTGACCTAGCGCAATGAAATGCACAGGCCAATGAAATTGTAGATCCCCTTTCCTAACCCCTGATATGTGTTGTGTGTCCCTTTCTCATACAGTCGCTCCCTCTTTCTCTCTCATATGCATACACAGGCACGCACGCACGCACGCACGCACGCACACGCACACGCACACACACACTCACACTCGCATGCACACACACTCACACTCACACTCACACACATTCTACAAAGAGGCAGAGTAGCAATCCCAGCATGCAAGGTTTAACAACTAATACTCCTTAGATTAGCAAACCTGCCTCAGCCTCAGCATGATCACACACTGGCTCTCTGGCTCACCTCTTTCAGTGAAGCACAAACACACTTCCATTAACACAAATAGAAATAAATATATAAATAGATAAACCTGGGTGGGGGGTGGGGGTAATGTGACTGTCTGTGCCCTGTCTTCACAGCACTGTCTAACACAGCTGAAATAATTCATCTCCCATGGGTAGCCGTGAGGTCAGAGAAATTGATAACCCCAACAAGATCCCCTGGTGTAGCTCCGGCTGTACCAAGCCGATAGGGCACTTTTGTAAATTAATCCTCTAAAGGCAAATGTATTGTAAGCAGCCAGTCATCTCCGAGGAACCAAATTGAACAAAGCCTAGGATTATGTTGACAGAAATTACATTTTCTGTAATGGGCTTTAATATATCTGAGATCTCTCCCTTTTGGCCGCTGGTCTCCAGAGCTGGGCTGGGGGTTTGTTAATGCAGGTGATGCCTACATCAAGGCACAATTTATTCAGCAAAATGGATTAGGGTATGTAATCAGAGCCTTAGCAATATTAATCTCTGACACTTATTGAATGAGAACAGACAGTGGGGTGGGTGTTGAGGGAAGAGAAACTTTCATATCTATGTAGGCAACCTTTTAGAGGAGAGCTGTGCCACTATGTACCTTTACAACATCGAACATCAAAAGAGCCAGAAGCCTTCTGCAGCTTTTGGGCCCTTATGCCCATTAACAGTACGCCAGAGTACCAAGCACACGGATTCCGAACTACGGTACTTTCGCGCGTTTCTCGACCAACGTTTCGCACGTTTCTTTGACACTTTCACATGTTTCTAAACTAAAGCGAACAACACTTTCACAGTGAGATGTGACTAAAAAAGAAAACTAATCAGGCAGAGATTCATAACTAGGCACCTTGCCATAAATGTGATGTGGTGCTTGCTGGAGGCGGAGATGTACTTGTTTATTGGGGGAGGGGGAGGGGGGGGGGGGTTAATTAAATGGAAATTAATTTTTGTATGAATAAAACTTGGAAATATTCCACAGGCAATATTGCTTTTGGGTGAATTGATTTGAGGGGAGAACAGCCAGTGAGTAAGAGGGAAATGGCTGAGGGGGGAATGGTGTGGTGGGCGGGGTGTGGGGGGGCAGGTTGTATTAATTCAAAGCATTATAGACAGTTTGCTAGAGGCAAAGGTATTGATTCCATGTAAACACACAAGCACCAGTCACCTACCAGTTATTCACTTGCAGTATAGTAAGTCCGGTATCTTGAGCAAGCTGCTTCTTCTGTTCTTCTGATGGGTAAGGATGCTGAGAAACAGCAAGAAACAAGGGGAGGGGAAAATGTAAATAAATCAATGAAAAAAGGCTGAATTATTGTGTGACATAAAAGACAAAAACATTACTAACACTTTGCTGCGGAAGTCGGAAAGCAGCTGTTAATTAGAGCAAAAGACAAGGTGTGTCTCTCTCTTAGAGTCATTAATGGAATATGAAATCATGTAATTAATGGTAGCGAAAAGGCAAGCCAATTATAAAGTTAAGTGAAGTGTAGAAAAAGGCACATTAATGAGGGAGCTGCACTATACTGCCTCACTCCAATTTATTCCAGAAGGGCTCTGTTTGCAGGAACGCTAGAGAGGAAGAGGAAGAGGTGAGATTCTGTGCTGCATTGCACGGAATAAGAAAGCAGATCTGGACGGACTTGAAATATGCAGCCCAGGACCTGAGGGACCTGCATCTTTAACAGGAGGCCCTTGATTTCTGGGTGTTTTTTTCTCTCTGTTTGGTTTTGTTTATTTCCGGGGGGGTCGGCTGATGTCTCAATTATTTCACAAGCAGGAGATACAACGCTGAGGTCAATAAACAACCAAAATATGAATCCTGTGAATAAATATTTTCGTATATACGTACATCGGGTCCAAGGCAGTGGGGTGGGGCCTGGGGTGAGGCAGAGCTTTAGCGATGTGATCTTCAGGAATAAGACACAACAGCGACTGTGCTAGGATTCCTGAACGGATTGTAAAAAGCGTGCAGGTGAACCCGGCCAGGGCAGGGGCGAGGAACTGGAACAGGACGCGTTTATACCTGCGGTCTGGTGGGACCAACGGGACCTGAAATGGGAGGCCAGGCTCCTCGCTGCACAACCCAGAAACATAGACAGGTTTCATGGTGAGCCTGTTTTTATATCGTGCTACACCAACACAATAAACCGGCCTGACCACTCCTAGCAAAATGGGTCACTGGTCTGCTTAGAGCTGTGCTGGCAGAAGAAGCCTGAGATTATAAAAACATTACTGTATAAGAGCAGCCAAGGAGTAGAAGCAGGGAAATTACACTGGGGATCAGAGATTTGAGGAGCTACTGTACCAATCTCACCACTGACCCGGTAGTTCAGAGCACACCAGAGCAGCTGTGTGGAAATGATCTCCGGCATGATCAATCATTTCTTTAACACATTAGCATCTCAGGCCAGCTTTCGCTGTGTAAGAGTAGGGCACTCACTTTTATTAGCTAGCTACACCAAAATGCAATTGGACATCTTTTTTCAAACACTGAAACATTTTTAACATGTGCTCTCATAGGTACCCATCATATCTAGCCTCAGAAGGCGAAGACCTTCAAACAGCTGGATGATATATTGCTGCTTACAACTGAAATCACCTGAATGAGCACTTTCACAATAAACCTTTGAATGAACGAATGAAAAACACACAAAAATAAATGTGTGCCACCATTCTTCTTCCTTGCCGGTGTACAGTATTAGAGCAGAAGGTCTTGGTTTGCGTTCCTAGTTTATTTACTGTGAGTTGTAGCGGGTAGAGGGTGTTGGGGGGGGGGATGTTTTCTCTAGCATTCTCTGTCATTTTCATGTGATCTGATTGTAGGTAATTGGAACAAACTGTGTCTAATTTCATGCAGAAAGTCGCCTCCAGCACAAATCTTTTGCCTCTATGCAGTCACTTCCAGAGGCTGAGGATTTTCTCTTTACTGTGTGCGGCTAATTTTACCAAACTGCAATAATGAAGCCTGTGTAAAGGAAAACGACTGCCTTAAAATGTGAGAAAACAACATTCCTTGGGGCATGGTTTATTTGGAGTCATCTGATCCTCTAATGCTCTGACAGCTGGCTCTGAGCATTTCGACACTGTTTCTGAAACAAATATAATTGTTCTAATCACATGAACGCCATGACTTCATGCAATTACGGCTTTCATTCTGCTTGTATGTGTCGGAAGGGAACACATGCAGCTCTCCCTTGCTCCCCGGGTCAGAAAAAAAGTGTAACTGCTGCACATGAGAGGAGCAGACAAATACATAAATAACTGTGGACCCGCGTGACTGAGAGGCCAGAGCTACAGGCCCTGTGCAGGGTGCTGTGACTGTACAGACATGGCCTGCTCTGTACCCAACCCACACAGAGAGCCCCGCATTGCGCACACGCTGCCTGATGTTACCACGGAGACCCACCCCACAGCTGGCTTTCCTCTCCCTGCTCAAAGTCACCAGGACTCTTCCTTTGTCTCAACGCCCTCCTCTCCCCTACCCACTTTGAGTTGAGTCATTTGTTACAGCCGTGTGTGTGTGTGTGTGTGTGTGTGTGTGTGTGTGTGTGTGTGTGTGTGTGTGTGTGTGTGTGTGTGCGTGTGTGTCTGTGTTTGTGTGTGTGCGCGTGTGTGTTTGTGTTTGTGTGTGTGTGTGCCTGTGTTTGTGTTTGTGTGTGTGTGCGCCCAACCACTTTTCCTAGGTCAAGTTTGCACACCCTTCTATTTCTCCCTGGCAAATCTGTGCTAACAAGCTGGATACTGCTTAAATATTTAACGAGAATCTCACTTATGGGGCACACATTATCAGAGCAATTCCATCCACCCCCCATGGCAGAGGGCCGCTGTAAAACGCCCCAGCCCCCTCAGTAATGGATGCTTCCCTGCACTCTCACATACTGCGCAGACCAGCCTCCAACCATTATCTCCTTTAACTTTAATTATTGGCAAACAATCAATGTGACTGTTGGGGTGGGCTGGGGGTTAGAATGAGGTAATCCTTACTGGCAAACAGACTGCTGTCTCAAGGAGACAGACGTGCTAGTAAGGGGGTAGTGGATGGAGTAATGGAGAGGGGTTAGAAATGGCGTTCTGTCTGGTCAGCATTGCACTGAGGCATGGAAAGATTTTCGTCCAAAGGGAATTGAACCCGTGACACCAGATCACCAGAGAAAAATAATCAGCAACAAAAAAACAAGAGGAAGACCCTATGAGCCTGAAACCTCTATCGTGATTTCAGGGTCAGGATTCAATCCTCACCACCAGCTTGTGACACATTATAAACCTGGCAGTGAGGGCAGCATCTTCAAACTGGCGCAGGGTTCTTGGTCTAACCTCAGAGGAAACCCCACGTCAGCGCAGGACTTCCAACCTGCAATTATTGGGTTGCTCAAACCGTTGTCTCTATCTGACCTCAACAGGCGCGAGTCCCCATACAGACTCCTTTCCCTCTACTTCCCCTGTGACCTGTGACAATGCCTCATCTTTCTTTCCATAACAACTCCTAGGCAACCACACCTTGGTGAAGGGGGGGGGGGGGGGGGGGGGCTGGCAGAGGTTGAGTCACAAATCCCAGAAGGCCGTGGGAGTGCAGCAAGAAGCAACAAGCTCCCTCCCTATGCTGGTTCACAAGGGTAGGCAATCCAATAACAAGTCTCATTTAGCAGTGATTACACACGGGCCCTGCTGTGCGCGGGCACTGATTGTGAAACAGGCTTCCTCATTGAGCGTCTGCTTTATTAGATTTCCCTCTTGAATTATTGTATTTCGCTCCTTCTCACAATGACAGACCCAAGACACGCTTTCGCTTGCACTCCAGACACCTTAACGCACGCCGGCACCAAAGACCCATTCACAACACCCTGCGAGTGTGCCTCTGACAAATCAGAGCGTCCAAACACAACATTCTGTATGCATCTCAGGTTTTTTTTTAATGGATGGCCGCTACCTGGGAAAATACTGTGATTCATACGTTTCTCATTTAATGGGGAAATACATAAGTGGAGGCAATACGGTCTGAGAGGGGTTCTGTGTCCCCTTGCCGGTTCCACCGGGTGAGAAGTGTTTTCTCAGGATCCCATGATGCTTTGCAAGAAAGTGAAAACAACTTAAATGAGCAGATGGAAAATTTCTCTGCTCCCCCCACGCACACCC
The DNA here is from genome assembly GCA_029718625.1 of Synaphobranchus kaupii. Classification (NCBI taxonomy): domain Eukaryota; kingdom Metazoa; phylum Chordata; class Actinopteri; order Anguilliformes; family Synaphobranchidae; genus Synaphobranchus; species Synaphobranchus kaupii. Next base: position 70,031,418 of record CM056380.1, on the reverse strand, counting down.
ACCCCCAACCCCCCATTCTTAATGATACGTCTTGTCCAAATGTACTGTGTCTTTCATCAGAATTTCCACCCTAGTCTGCATTTACGGATGCCAAGACAGTGATATCCTTGTTTTTCTATCTTATCGGTGTGTGTGTGTGTGTGTGTGTGTGTGTGTGTGTGTATGTGAGTGTGTAACAGAGCATCAATAACATTCTCTCCAGACGAGCTCTCCTCCCCTATCCCCTCAGACAGGGCATAGTGAGCCAGAGCAGCAAATCCAGAGCCTATCAGCAAGATAAGCCTGAGCAAGCAGGCCTACTCCCTCCAACCCTTCCTCCATCCCACACTGGCACAACCTTACACCCGTGAACTCCAGCACTGACACAAAATGGAGCTGCATTTTTCGCCAGCCCCACATACTGCAACAATGTGAAACAACTGTTTGCATTTCAACCAAGGCACACAGGTTGTGTGTGAATTTTGATCCCGGGGTTGGTCAGCATTACTCCAAAGAATTAGCAGTGGAACCACTTCCAGATCACTTCAGTCACTCCATAGCTGACTCAGAGCTAAAGTGGGTCATCATGGGTGATGTGGCTCCACAGGCTACACTCTGACCCCTGCTACCTGTGCTCTAACACCCCAACTATAAATCAGCAGCACCCAAGAACTGAAAGTAGTCTCCGGCACCCACAGAATAACCCAGCAGCACCAAGAGCTCTGCCGTCTGAGGTTTGGGAGATGGTAGAGGTGCTGCATTTAAATTTTTGGGCTGAGCTGGAGCTCAGGTTTTTAGAAAAAGCTGGAGTGTGCGGCACGGGATTTGAGATGTAGGCCCTGCGGTCGGTCCCCCCTGACCAGGAATAAGCAGGGGAGATGATGGATGGATAGACCTCCGGTCAGTTTCCTTACAGCAATGGCACTATAGTGTGCTCTGCCTCGTCTCAGAAGTAGATCCATTTCGGAAGTTTTGGAATTTTGAAAGTTCCCTTTATCCTGTTTTATCCTTTCTTCTCCCTTCCTCCAGAAGGAGGCGGCTGGAGCTATTTTTGTGTGAGCCAACTCCAAGCCAACCCTAAAAACAATGTGGATGTCTCTTTTTGTGTCCTACTTAAGTAATTAATTTCAATCTCCCCAACCACCCATCCCCACCATCTTAATTATTAGCTTTAGTGCTGTTACAGTTTTTCTGTTTAAGGAAACATTTTTCTGCATCACGTGTGAGTTCAGAGTCTTTCCACACAATATTGACTTAAGAAAATGAGGGTGTGTCAGAGACTCTGCTTACTTTCTTTACTCCAGAGAAGATTTGCGGAGAGAAGACGCAAGATTAGAGGCGTAAGGGCGGAACTCCCCAAAGCCACATCACAGATATCGGGATGCTTCGGCCTCAAACTGCCCACTAAGATGCTTCTGCCTTTCCTTTTGATCCCAAATATGATGTGTCTAATAATCTAGGGAGATGTGTGACTCCAAGAGACTTGGATATAAGCCCCTCCTCGCAATTTAGTGGCGGGATAGGGTGGGGAAAATGGCTTCCAATCTTCCTTTCCCAAATCTGCTAGTCGCCTTTGTCCCTTACAAATGTGTTTGTGGTCATTTTGATGCTGTCCCCCACTGTCACCTCACCTCCATGCACTGCCCCAATCCCTATGGAAACCCAGCCACGGCCCCGGCTTGATTCAGTAGGCCTTTGGGACGGAATCACGAGCATCATGGCCTCACCTTAAACATCTTTTTTTGGTTCTCCTAAATAAATAGGATCAAAAATTAAGCTTTCTGTGCCTCCTACTCCTTCCCTGCTGGAGTTAACACTGTGTTTACCACAAGCTCTCACACTTGCCCAGAGCTATCCTAACTATAGGCAGTGGTGAGGGATGTTTCCTTAAATATTTAGATAAAAACGCATCATTCCACTACATAAGCAACTTTTGTGTTTAGTCACAAAGATAGTGACGCACTGTGCCATTCATGTATAATACAAAGAGCCTGTTGCTGTTAGAATAAAAAGGGGCTCCTACCCTAAACAGGACAGCATTGAGATTGTGCACATGGATGTCCTTTTGACTGTGAATTTTACAAGGCCGTAACCATCTGAAATTCCTGGCTGCGTAGGTGGTATTGTCCTTTGTTGTGCAACAACAACAAAAAAGTGAAAAAAGTAACGGTATCCCAGCGACTTTTCCTGATACTGTTTCTCGGATGAAAAACAACAAACATTAAAGATCTTACATGCAAGATAATAACAACTGTAGGCCACAGTTTAAGATGTACAATCAGGAGCGCGGACCGCCTCCCTCCTCCATCTCAACACATTGCCAAACTGCCTCTCGCAAAGGAGGCTCTGTGAACTTCACAAGATGCAAAATCAACACAAAGCAAAGCACATGAATAATTCACATTCGCTGCTTTTAGGAAGCCTTGCCCTCACAAAAGGAAAAGTTCACTCTTTCAGACAATTCCTGTAATTAAATTTATCCTAGAGATAAAAAAGGAGATGCATTCAATCTCATATCCAACTCTCTAATTAGTAGTCTTTCTCATTAAAAAACATTTTTTATTGGTTTAGGGAAAGGGTGTAGAGCTCTGCCTATGGGTACATAATATATCTAGTTGGTTTGGACTGCAACATGAGCATGTAATTAAAGCTCAAGTATGGGACAGATTAAGCTGCAGATCCATGCACAAATACATCTTTTTGCTTTGATAGGGCAGTCAAACTGGTGGAGATAGTTCAGTGTCGTAATGAGCGGGAAGGAGTTATAGTGTGGAAAGAAAACATTGTAAGTATGAAATGATAAGGTTTAGGGGCTGGCTAAGGGAACGGTTTGCTTTTAAACCCAGCCAAACAAGCTGTGATAAGTATGAAGGAACTGGGGCTTCATGTGACAAGGACGAGTGGACATGTCCAGGCTGCGCACAGTGTGAACTGTACTTCAGGTAACCTACAACACAGATGTAGCATCCCTCTCAAACCCATACTCACCACGAAACTAGACTCCCAAGGTTTACCTAATCACAGATGAACAAGCAAATGACTTGAATTGGGTGTAGCTCCTAATTAGGAATTCTAGAACACAGGCTATGGAGGGCGGGGGATGGGGATAGGGGGCCCAATGTCCTGTGCTGAAAGGGCCCACAAATTAAGCGCCAGTGTACCCCGGTCCACTCAACGCCCTAGGGGAGAGATGAGGGGGCAGGCACGTGGGTGTGAAGGCGTGTCATTAAAGATCTCTGCGCTGGGAGGAGGACAGGTCATGTGTAAGGGCGACGCATGTTGCAGCACACCTGCTGCTTCAGTCACTGTGTAATAAGGGCCGCTCATGCAAATAGAGGTGGGGGTCCGCTGTGCTGCAGCTGATGAGGCTCAGCTAATTCAGGGGTGATTATGTAGTTTACTGGACCACTAAACCTCTGTAAGCTTGTAATTACCGCCTATTTGAGTAAAGAACATTCAAAAGCAATTCACCCGCACCAGGGCAGCCGCAGCTGGAGGTGAGCTGCCCGCGGTCTGCAGGGGACGGTAATATCTGCAGGGAATGAGACCGTGGCAATGCAGTGTAGGTACTCTACTGGTACTGTCTGCACCAGACACTGTGCCTGCCCCCTCCAGCCCCTTCACTTCCTGAACACATCTCGCACTGATTAGACCCATGTTCGGTTATAGCAAAACAAATGACCGCTTTGCCTTTCTACTGTAAAGCAAGAACAAAACGCAAAGCAGTGGAAGAGCTCTCCTGCCTCCACCCCTCAGCCCCTCAGCTTGGCTTTGACTGAGAACATTAGTGCACACACAAAAAGAAAAACTGGCAGTGCATTAAAAGACTCATTATATCACAGAAGCTCAAACACTGAAACTTTTTTGATCGCTTCACTTTCAAGGAATTTGGTTTAAATGTGCACTATGCAGGATTTTTACCAAGAAAATATGAAAAATGAACCATGCTCATAACCATGGTGCACTGGCAATCTCTGTCGAAAAAAAGAAATTGCCGAAACCTTGCTCCTCTGCCTGTATTTATTATTCTAAGATGTGTTCGGGACGTTTCTGGGCGTGGGACACTTTTCTGTGTGGGGAGGGGTAGGTGTGGCTACAGAGGTGGTGGGGTGGGATCAGGTTTCAGATAAACGTTGTAGCCAGCTGGCTACCGCAATGGCAGAGGTGAAGAAGCCAATTAACCTACAGCGAAGCCAAACAACAAGCCGACAAGCAGAGTCAACCTAGGATTTGCTTTTCCTTGATGGCGACAGCTGAAGTTTTGCAAGGGTTTGAAAAGCGTGGGAGTTGCCATGTTTTCTTTGGGCCTATAAGTAACGTTACCTCCAGCTATCCAGGTAGCTTAGGTAGCTAGTTGGTCAAACTTGGGTTTTGTATCAAATTAGTATAACAATGTAACATTACGTTGTATTTGAGAAAATACTTAATATTTACATACAAATATTTTCATGAAAAAGTTATTTACTTTACATGTGGATTAGCTAGCTATGATAGACATTATGGTACGATAATGACACAATTCCATCTTTATATCCCAGTTCTACGGGTGCTTTCACATATGCCACATTTGGTACAATTTAATCGTACCCTGGAGTAGTCCTTTAGTTTGGTACGTTTGGGCAGGTGAGAACTCGCACAATCTCGAATCACCTGTGAGAGGTGGTCACGGGACGCTTCCAAGTGAACCCTGGAGCGGTTTTATTTAAGTGAGAACACAATTCCACCCAATTGCAGGAAGTGATCCAAACATCCTATGCATTTTGTTTGACAAAATCAGCTTCATGATTTAACGCAAATTTGTCCTTGCTGAATTATTATGATTATTATTATTAGTTGCTCAGGAGAATATTTACCTTCCTCATCTTCTTTGTAATACCAAACACATAAACAAGTTGTAGTATGAACAAACGCATCAGGGCTAGCCTCCATCGTATTTTTGCGCAACACGTCTTCTTTCATACAAGAGCGATGTATTGATATACGTATAATTAGCCTATTTTCATTTGTGTAGCCTGAATAGTCTAGTTTAGATAAATTGTAGGCCTATGTTATTTGTTCATCTGTAAGGAATAGTGTAGCACTGCCTACATAGACATTTTTAATCGGTTCATGTGTCAGACTGTACGCAAAAAAAGTCATAATATCGCTGCATCACATACAGCCTTCTCCGCTCATATCTGCCTCTGATGGCAGCGCATCTGCCTTGGAATGTACGTGTAACTGCGTACATGTCGTGCCACCCGGAGTCGTGACAGTCTTTCCCATTTATCCTCCTCATAAGTCCACCTTTGGTAAGAACACCAAGGGAGGATAACGGCTATAAATGCAACAACAAAGCGGGGTTTCCGTGATTTTCTGTGGTGACTCTGAAGAAGACGCCAAGTCGAAAGGTCAGTCGTATTTAATGCTTCATTCTATTACGAGTGCTCCAGTGTTTAATGTGAGCAGTCTCTCTGATGAGCCTGGGTACATTTTTCTTTATATGCGCTGTCCCTTCTCCCTTTATAAGCTTTGAGTGAAGCGCAGCAAGATAGCCTTTATTTCATCCTTATAGCACTGCCTAATAACTGTTGCCATCCATATACAACAATGCATGTTTCTAAAAATGTTATTTTCATTTTATCTTTGCTTGACATTTTTGCTTGCTGCACTCAAGCATGTTTCTTGCCCTCAATGGAGGTGAGTGGGCGGGGTTTAGGATGGAGGATGAGACTTCTTTGATTGTAAACACAGGACCGCAGCAAGGCTAAAAATCCTGCATAGTGCACCTTTAATGGCAATGAAACACGACGCTCGAAAGGAAGCAATTTCGGAAGCAGAGAGAATTCTAATAACCTGCACAATATTATTATGTTATTATCGCAGTTGCCCTTTCACTCTGGTCATTTTAATTAAGGTCCACAAGGACATTAAACCTGGTCAAGGACAAGAGTTAAAAGCAGGTGAAGGCATCTTTCAATTACTCCCTTATGCCCTCTACACACTGGAGATGTTAAGAGGAAATACACAGGGGACACACTGAACAACAGGGGAAATAATCTCTCTCTCTCTCTCTCTCTCCCCCCTCTCTCTCTCTCTCTCTCTCTCTCTCTCTCTCTCTCTCTCTCTCTCTCTCTCTCTTCTGCCAAAATTCAGCATCTATGATTTTAGGGGAATGTCTGAATTATATTTGGTTATAGCAGAATTGTTCTGGCAAATGCTGTAGATTCAGGGAGTTTAACTTCCAGTCCACATCCTTCTGGTAGGGGAGAGATCAATGTCAGGAAAATATAAAGGCATTATAAAAGGCTCTAGAATCCAACGTGCCAATGTCTGTGTCCATTAAACAGTTCAATGCACTTAAGAGTTGATAGCATTAAATCATTTAATTTATATCTCACCTATGATAGCTGTGTTAATGCCAGCTTGTGTAAGATTCCACTCTGCATTTTAAAGCAAAAAGTGATGGGACAGAGGTTATCGGGGCAGACCCAGTCTCGAGGCGGGACACAAGGCATGTCATTTTATTTTGGATGCCTTGTAAAACCACCACGGCATTTATCTGCACTTGCTGATAAACCTCTAAATAAAGGCAAGCATTTCCCAGAGTGTGTTTGGTCCCACAGGAAAAGCAAACAAGGCTCAAAGCTATGTGTCATAGCCAAGATAACAGGCAGGCATAGCTCGCCTGATGAATTAGCGCTTATGACAGGCAAGCAGATTTCCAGCTGCCTGTTTGTATATAATCCATCAGGTGTGTATGTGGAGGGAGAGTAGAGAGAAACTAGAGCACAGTGCCTGAGCCATTCACTGCATGAGAATCAACTGCAGTCACTGTAAGTAAAAGCTATCAAACTTCAGCAAATTAATTCACAGCAAACTCCAACGCACTAGAGTAACAGACATAACACAGACAGGCTACATCCAACCATTCTGGAAAAGTATCCTTCTCTCTTTGGTGTGGGCAGGAGTTGTGTGCACATGCAGAAAAAGGCAGATTTTGCGATGATCGCTCCAAAAGACCGTCATTTCAACAAAAATAACAGGCATGGCGGGGAAATCACAGCCAAACCGTGGCGTGTATCTCATCCCAATGTCACATGGGGAAGGAGGTTTGTCAGGATTTACAGATTAACTGGGAGCGAGTAATAGAAAGATTTACATTGCAGCTTCGCTTTGAGACGGCCTGGAAGCATTCCTCTGCAAGTATTAACCCAATAACATTAAACTGAACTAGCATACAAAGGTGATCAGCTACATCTAACTGCTTCACACTCTTTTCATGAAGAGACTCAGGAAGACAGGGCAGTGCTGTGCGGCTAGGCCCACTGCACTCTGCCTAACACACTCCACAAGCAGTCACCGTCAGCCGAGTGTCAAAAGTTTGAATCCATACTGACCGACCTTGTAAAGTTCTCACATTCTCACAGATGGGCCGGGCTGCCCCCCGACCCCGCGCACTCGCGCACGTCTGTGTGACGGACCCAGGAATGCACCCCTTTGTTCTACGCCTGCCATTTTCAACGGTTCAGAGGTTATGTGATCTAAAATTTAAATGCCCTTTAGGGATTTTAAGGAGAGAACATGGTTGAGAGCAAGAGAGATAGAGAGAGGGGGGGGGGCAGAGAGAATGAGAGAGAAAGGGGCAAAGAGAGTGAGAGGGAGAAAGAGAGAAAGGGAGAGAGTATGAGAGTCAAAACTCTGATGGTGTTCAGTGTGACCAGTGTCGGGATTGTGTGATACAGTGGGGAACTGTGAGTAAAACCTAGACACACCCTAAAACCAACAATCATTCCGTACACGGGCTTTTAAAGTGACCCTCTACCGTTCCTTTCCATGAGGACATCTTGTCCACTGTGGCTTAGGAGATAATGTGTGCAACAAGGCTAGATGATCGGTATAGTTACATACACTGTGAAAACAAAGTTCCATTATGTAATACAGTTCTATATCATGCTCATCCTTACTGATGGGCGCCACAATGAAGTCAATGGCAGAATAACAATAAATATAACACTAATCTCAAAGTGTACTGGTACCCAAGAAATAGAAATGCAAGGAAGAAAAGTGAATCAAAGCAAGCTTAAGGTGGCTGGAGAAATGAGAGGAGAAAAATTGGATGCACGCAAACAAAAATAAATGATGAAATAAAGATGGAGAAAAACGAAAAAGAATGTTTGGGCCAAACATCCAGGGTAGGGGTTGGGTAAAGGTCCCTTTTGGTGTGCGAAGTCTGAAATGCTGTATATCTTTTCATTTTGTGGTGGGTATAATTCTGGCATCTACTTTGACCGAATTAAGAAATAATCAGAGGCTGCAGGCTACTAGATTTAATTTACAAATGTTAATATGAAAGGACTTTTTCTCCTGTCGAACATGAATGCACGCAAAACAATACAACTCACTGAGGGCCATGGGCCAAGTTGGGGTGAGTTTTTCTTCAGAAAGGGTTGCAGTTATTTTTTTATCTTGTTTGTAACACTGAATCAGAGTCTCAGGCAAATCAAACTTACTGTACACAGTAAATGTGAAAGGAAAGAAACGAGAGCCCGTCTGTGCCAGACCTGTGGACGTGTGGCACGCCCAGGTTGCCATGGTCCACTAGTGCATCTACATCTCTGGGCTCCAGCAATAAACAACTGGTGACTAATATGGTATCTGGAGCCCACCTGACCTTTGACCTCTAACAGCCTGGGCAGCTCTTTGATGAGGTCATCTCCCACTCCCAATTGCTACCATGACTGAACTCTGTCTACTAGGGTGGGTGCTTTTTCCTGGCTCTAAAGGAGCAATGGAGTGAAGGCCCTCTCTTAGTGATGGTCACGGCTGTGCTAAACATCAGTTTCTTGCTGCAAGGAGAAGGTATTGGGTAACGAAAAGCTGAATGTTACGTCAGATGACTTTAGCAGACTGTACGGTGTAAATCTATCCACACGTACAGCAGCTCCTGCAGCTCTTCCAAGACATTCAGCAAACCCTGCGGGACATGCTAGCTGCAGCAGAACACGTCAGCTGCAGTGGAACACGCCTGCATGCCTGCTGCAGCCGCTGTACTAAGGACATTAAAATCCAGAACACCTGTATCCCTGTCAGTAGGTATTTGCGTCCCTCATAGGCCCATAGGCTTTGAGTCTAATGTGGTTATAACCCAGAGCCCAGCAGCAGAAACGACTGCCAAGCGCTCTGCCCAAACCTTAATGATAATGTTCATCACGTTCATGTTGCCACCATCTCAATGAGACTGGATGAGGTATAACTGACAGACAACACTCAGCACCCCACAGCCCAGCTACAGCCTGGCAGCTTTCAGGCACAATGTCATCGCCGATGGCGTGCCCACAACAAGGCCCACCCCGATACATCCGATTTTCAGGTCAGCAAACTTATTTTAAAGTTTGGAGAAAAGTATTAACTTGTGAAGTTTTTGACCTCTTTTGTTTGTTTCTCTCATTATAAAGGTCAAAAAAGAGCAGACAAAACAATGGTAAAGGGATTTTCTACAGAGTAAGACAAAAAGGAACTTTTCAACTTTGGCCAAAATATATTGGATAAAACCCTGCAGAAATGCCTGAGAGTGTATTAAAAATAACTAAATCTGCAAGACAAGCATCCATTCAGGGACTAGCATACAACCCACCGCATGTGTTATTTTAAGACAAAACTGAAAAGTCCACCCTTTCAGAAACCCCACTGCGTTTTCCAAGTATTAATTCGCAGAGCGAGGTCACATGCAGAACATCTGTAATTCGCAAAGCGAGGTCATATGCAGAACATCTGTAATTCCGCCCTGCAACCTCCGAAGCACCGCCAGACCAGCGCAAAACCGCTGTTTCTTCCTCCCCGTTTTCATTCTGGCTGGTTACATTTTACAAATCCACCAAAAGCCAAAAAAGAGGTCCTGGCTTTTTACCAGCATTTTTTTGTACCCACATGATTTTTTTTGGGGGGGGGGGGTTCTTAAAAGGCCCTGGGCCCTCTGCGTGGGTAAGTTCTGTCTCAGTGTGAGATGAATTATAGAGCTTTTCACACCTGTTTCTGTTCAAAACTGCAGCAGAGTGGAGGTTTGTTAAATGCTTTCAGGAAAAAATTGCTGTCCAGAATGTTACATTTGTACATAAGGGGTGCTAAGTTAGCCCCTAATTGCATTAACAGGGATTATGCCTTCCAAAAAAAAAAACACATTCCGCTGTGGTTTACTTTTATGAACTGTGATTGTGGCTCCCTTCTCCCTCGGATGCAACAGACTCTGTGTACAAACAGAGGAAGGAGTCGTGAGCCAGCTCGCCAGGGCACTAATCTGTTGCTCCAAGTGAGGCCTTAAATGTCTGCATGGCAACCATCTAAAGCCTGGGTTTCATCTAATTACTCTATCACATAATTTCACAAATTGCCTTTTCATTGGGGAGTAGAGCACGGAACATGGACACAGCGGGATTTCGCAAGCCGGCTTTCATTTACCACTCATTTCTCATTAAATTAAACGAGAAAATGCCGTTCACAAAGAAATACGCCGTGTTAATCGAGTGTGGGGTGTGAGAGAGAAAATAAACGGTGCCTTATTGCATGCAGGAGGAAGTAAAACACAGAGCAGGGTACCACCATTTCCACCAGGAAGTGTGCCACAATCACTCTATTTTTGTTGTGATAAACAGAACAAAACGAGTGGAGGTGGAGTAGACACAGCAAAGCTGCTGGAGTTTTGGCGTTGGACTTCCTCCCTGAGCCACAACTTTATCACAGCGTGTTCACACTGGCACACTAATCTGCACACTACAAAACACACCCGCCTTTTTTATTTGACAGTTTTTCTTTACTTTTTTACTAAAAATATGTTTATATTCCCAGAACTAAAACCTCGCTGCCAAAAAGTAAAAGTAGACAATGCACAGGGTTCTAATAATAATTTTAAATCAGAACTGCAGTACTTTAATGATTGCTTCTAAGACCACTCTCCATCTCTCCGTCACTCTTTCTCTTTATCTCCCACCTAAGCAGGGACAGGGAGCCATCCATCCTCCCTCACACAGCCTCCCCTCCCACTCACCCATAAACAGAGTGGGGGGTGCGGGGGGAGGGAGGGCTCCTCATGGCAAATTCCAGGGAAGGAGCATTACCTGTCCCTCTACACCAAAACTACAACAACACTGCACTGAGCATTCTGCCAAAGGCTGAACTGTCAGGCCTTCCATTGTGCCTGCCAGGAGCTGATACAAATGCTAAATCGTCCTTGTTTCAGCATGTAGCAATTTCCTAAAATGAAGAAAGATGTGTCACCCAGAGCTCTGATTGGTAACAATGGCCTCAGTCTGCCAGAGCATTCATTTTCCCCATTTCCTCCCCTTCCGCCGCCCTCTCGGTTGATGTCTGAGGTCTCTATTGGTTCAGTCAGGGAGCCAGTCCACCTGGTCGTTCCAAGCCTCCATAGCACCTTATGAGCTTTTAAAGGTGCCCCAAGAATATTAGAAAATAACCATGCTCAGTCATATCTATGGTGCACTGGCAATCTCTGTCGAAAAAAGAATTGCCGAAACCTTGCTCCTCTGCCTGTTATTTATTATTCTAAGATGTGTTTGGGACATTTATGGGCGCGGCGCTCTTTTCTGTGTGGGGAAGGGTGGGTGTGGCTACAGAGCCTGTGGGGTGGGATCAGGTTTCAACTTCAAGTTTGCAGCCAGCTGGCTATTGCAATGGCAGAGGTGAAGAAGCATAATTCAAGAGTACAAGAAGCATAATCGCCTTCAGCGAGCTAAACAACAAGCCCACAGGTCGTGTTCAACAACCAGAGTCAACCTAGGATTTACTTTTCCTTGATGACAACAGCTGATGTTTTGCAACAGTTTGAAAAGACGTGCCATGTTTTCTGTTATACCTGTAAGTAACGTCACCTCTACCTAGCTAGATAGGTAGATAGCCAAAGTCTGGTACCTTTTGTATCGAATTAATAACTATGTAATATTACATTGAATTTGAGAAAAGAAAAACAAAAAAATTTGTTTACAAATATCTTCATGAAAAAGTAATTTAGGGTATTAGCTAGCCACGATAGACAATATGGTCTGCTAATGTTACTTATTCCACACACAATTCCGTCTTTACATCCCAGTTATAAACTAATGTTCAGAAAAATTTTTGATAAATACTGAAAAAGCGTACCATTTTTTCAGCCGGGCATTTAGGGCCCTGACCTGGCTGAATTTCTCACTGCTGTGGTTTAACACAGGGCCTGAGATCACAAGCTTGCAAATGGATTTGATACAGTTATATAATTAAATAAAATAGTTCTTTAAAACTTCAGATTTTCTCAATCTGGTGTCATTTGTGCCCGCATGAATGATTACAGGCTACAGCTTTACCAGAGTGTTTTTTAAGTGCGGGAGCTTGACGTTTTATGTCATCCACTCTTGCACCAGGAAAACAGTACACAATAAAATCCTTAAAACCACTGGAAACATTTACCTTGCAATGATAGAATCCCCAATTACAACTGCGTTCGTCAGAGACAGCAGTAGGAAGACGAGACAGAAGCAGGGGTCAGTGGTAGGGGAGCTGAGAATTTCTAAATTATTTCAAAAGTGTTTATTTCATCGTTATACGAATGCCTAATTACTGTTACCATCCATATAGAACAATGCACGTTGCTAAAATTGTTATTTTAATTTTATCGTCGCTGGACACTTTGCTTGCTGCGCTGCCTCAAGCGTGTTTCTTGCCCTCATACGAAGGAGAGCGGGCTGGGTTTAGGACGAAGGAGGAGACTTATTTGATTGTAAACACAGGACCATAGAAAGGATAAAAATTATTTAAACCTTTTTATATGTTGGCCATTTAAGTCTTATGACAAAAGAATATTTTTTAACAGCTCCACAACCTGGTCCTCGATCTCAGCGCCACTGGCCTGTGCCGCTGCGCAATTTCCACCACCAGCTGAGGTGACATCATGGCTGCTACTGTGCACGTATGCTCCACGGAGCCTTGTGTTTACCTGCGTGTTTGGCCTTTTCATGCAGCCCTCACGGATAGCAGGGGATATCTCGATAGCCGACAAACAAAGTCCAGAGCACGAGGACAATGGATCTTTTCTTGGTAGAGCTCATCTTAACTCTCCTCACCCCCAAGGGGATGCTGCTCAGTTTCAAACCTATCCGGTTTCTTGTGATCAACAGGTACCGCGGTCTGGGGCCTCTTTGAAGTGCTGCAATCCAGGAACAACACTGAGGGTGTGGGACTCCAGGGGGTGTGGTGTTACTCACCAGGGCACATTTGTGTACGGGGCCCTCAGAGGGACAGAAGCAGCTCTTTACTCACCGTGAGGTGCTGGAAGAGCCACGCCCGCATGATGTTGGTGGCGACTTTGGGGAAGATGCCTCGTTTTTTATTGCGCTTCTTCTCCTTGTCGGGGTCATCGTCATCCCCCGTGCTCGGTGAGGCCACGCTGTTGTCCAGTCCATCCCCTGCCAAGACAAAAAACACACTGTGAGGGGAACCCAAAGAATGTGGGACACTGTGAGGGGAACCCAAAGAAGGTGGGACACTGTGAGGGGAACCCAAAAAAGGTCACACACTGTGAGGGGAACCTAAAGAAGGTGGGACACTGTAAGGGGAACTCAAAGAAGGTGGGACACTGTGAGGGGAACTCAAAGAAGGTGGGACACTGTGAGGGGAACCCAAAAAAGGTGGGACACTGTGAGGGCAACTCAAAGAAGGTGGGACACTGTGAGGGCAACCCAAAGAAGGTGGGACACTGTGAGGGGAACCCAAAGAAGGTGGGACACTGTGAGGGGAACCCAAAAAAGGTCACACACTGTGAGGGGAACCTAAAGAAGGTGGGACACTGTGAGGGCAACTCAAAGAAGGTGGGACACTGTGAGGGGAACCCAAAGAAGGTGGGACACTGTAAGGGGAACTCAAAGAAGGTGGGACACTGTGAGGGCAACTCAAAGAAGGTGGGACACTGTGAGGGCAACTCAAAGAAGGTGGGACACTGTGAGGGGAACCCAAAGAAGGTGGGACACTGTGAGGGAACTTAAAGAAGTCGTTTTTGGATACAGGTACAAGGGGAGTCATGTGGGACAAGTCTACAGCAAAACATGAGCGCCGTTTGAGCCGGCTTCTCCAACAAACACACATTTCATTTTAATACTTTCACAAACAAGCCCTTTTTTATTTTCTTTGGTTCCCTTGGCTCAGCCCTTTGCTGAGGCAGTCAGTCACATGGATCACAGAGAGCACAAAGGACCTGTAGGGTTGCATTTCTCCTCTCTTCCCATCTGACATGCAGAGCCACCAAAGAATTGGAAATGACAGTGAGATTTAGTCTTTATTATCCCACACAAATATTCACTGAAGATTGTCTGAATGCATTTTTACCGCAGGTGGGGGAGTTATACGCAATTACAAAAGGGAAGAAATTTAAAGTTAAAGGAGCGTGGTGCTGCTTTTGAGATCTGGCATTTTAATAACAATGCCAAATAGGTGCTTACAGCAACCTGTCAGTGCTCGATAAGGTTTCATTAGGGGCAGTTAAACAAAACCAGTGAGAAAGGATGGAGAGCTTAGCGTGTTTGCCAATAACCGCACTTTGGGGCTATTCTGAACTGCACACCGCATTTTATTTATAACCCCAATTATTATAAGCATTCTATGCAACCCTTAACAGAGAAATGCTCCCTGTCCCTGGCACTGAAAAGCTTTTTCATAATTGTTATTATTATTCTGAGATGGGAAATTCACCACATAAAATAATAAATCATAAAAGAAACATGAAGGAGGTAAACAACTGCGTGATACAGGATATTTCAATGGGATAACTCCCCAAGAGTGCGCAGCTCTGGAAGCGCTTATTTATCGATTAAATATAAAGGGCTTCTAAAGACGGCTGCCATTGTGCACGCCTGCAAAGATAACCAAATTTTAACTCCGCTTCTCCTTTAGGTTTCATTCACTGACACCCAGCACCTGTCTAAGACATACTCATTGATAATTAATGGAAATATTTGCAGTAATCTGGTGGAGATTACTTTTTTCCAGCTTTGTGCATCAATAGAATAATCAAGGTCCTAAAACAGGCCTCTCTCCCGATTACCCCAGGCTAAAGAATTCCTGAAAGCATGCCTTTAGGGCACCTGAATTATACACACCATTAGGGGGGGGAAAGGCTTTCTCCATTCCATATAAAACACTCAGCCAGGCCTGTCCTGTGTGCTCTGCAGTAAGAGAGAAGCAGCCCCACAAACAGTTTTTTTTTAAAAAAGTGAATACTTATGTAGATACAATAGAGAAAGCTTTTAACCAAGACCTGGCTTCCCTACTCACTTACCGAGGAAGTGACTGACCACCACCCCAATCCCCCCACAATGTGCATTGCACGCACGCACACACACTCACGCACACATACACGCACGCACACACACTCACGCACACATACACGCACGCACACACACTCACACACACACACACACACACACACACACACACACACACGCACACAAATGCATATATATACACATGCACACACGCACACACATATACACACACACACACACTATATGCACACACACAACCACAAATACACACAAATGCATGAATATGCACACACATACACACACACACACACATACACACACAAATGCATATATATGCACACACATGCACAGGCATACACATACATACACACACAAATGCATATATATACACATGCACACGCATACACACACACTTATGCACACACATGCACAGATGACAAGCTAATATAATAGATCATAAGCCAAAAACATCTCTGGCTAATGCTCAGTTTGTTCCTCCTACTGTTTTTAGGCAAATAGAGCTAGTCCGCTCCCATATGGGAGGGAAATTGCACTGCTGCTGTGTAATCTAACACAAGATTTTCATTGGAAGCAAATGCTCTGAATCCGGTGTAAAGATCAGTTGATGTTGGGGAAAGCCTAGAATAATAAACCCGGAGCCGGGGCCAGTCCCACGTGAGCAGGAGCAACAGAAGCAAACACTGCTGAGGAGATACTGGAGGACTGGGGAGGGGGGGACAGACTGCCTTTAACCCCTCTCCTCTTTATTACAAAATCTTTAACCTCCTTCCCCCACCATCTCTCCTCAAATCCCACCACGGTGGGGCTGACGCTTGGAGGGAGGAGGAGAAAAAAAAAACAGCAAATCCGTCAATTTTATCGGCATTTCCATTTCCGTGGCAATTTGACGCCGATCACCTTGGCGAGGTCTGGGGCTAATTTCTCTTTTTTTTTTTTTTTACATGAATGAACCGAGCTGGGAGGTGGGAGGCTGGCCGTATGGCGACGGCTGTAAGCCACATTTATAAAACGTCAGCGGTGACAGTTTCAGGGGGCTGGCGT
Source organism: Synaphobranchus kaupii (assembly GCA_029718625.1). NCBI lineage: Eukaryota > Metazoa > Chordata > Actinopteri > Anguilliformes > Synaphobranchidae > Synaphobranchus > Synaphobranchus kaupii. The sequence continues at coordinate 70,015,096 of CM056380.1, read as the reverse complement.
CTCCTGCTGCCAAATAAAGGCAAATTACTAAGGCAGGCTGAAAAGGTGGAAATAATCAGAAAAATGATGCTAGTCCATAAACAAGCTTACAGCCTCATTAGTCCAGCAGCAGGCTCCACTGGCTGATTTACACTCGTTTTGCTGATGCTATGAGGACATGCCACAGGGAAACTTTGGCCAGCTGCTAATGGTTTGTGACAGGTTCTTAGCAACTAGTGCAAGGGATGCTGTGGCACTCACTACTGACTAAAATCAGAAATGTCATATCATCTGCCCATGTGTGGCAGAGTCTATGTGGCAATTAAAGAGCAGTCCAGTGACTTGGGGAGGCCGGGGGCTTGGGGAGGCCAGGGGCAGTGGGAGATAGCCTGGGGCTAGCTGAGGAGAGCACACACAGGAATTTATTATTACCCCCCCTCACATGCTGCCTCAATGCCCCCCACTGCAGAAATCGGGTTAACACTCCCACACTCCTTTATCTGCAAGAGGGCTATGCTCACACACACATCCACCCACACACATTCGCACACACGCTCACAGTCGCAAACACACTCACACGCGCATACACACTCAGTCTTTTCTCTCTCTTGTCTTTCAGGCCTCTACTGCTCTTCTCTCAACTGCCTCGGTTTCTCTGTTACTGTGCCTCCCTCTGTTTCTCTCTCTCTCTTTCTCTCTCTCTCCCTCCCTCCTCGGGCATCCCCTGACATTATCAAAGGAATTTAGGGTAATAGTTTATGATCTGATCGCTCAGAAAAGGCACTACCTGTTCCTTTGTTTTTGCACATGGAAGTGAAAGGTGGCAGCTATTTTTCTGCTCTGTGGCGAATTAGCAAAGCAGGATCATATCAGTCATGCAGACTTACTGGCTGTCAGTCAGCAGTAAACGCAGGGGGGAAAAGCAGCTTTCATTCACTTCTTTCCCGCTGGCAAGGTGCGGCAGTGTTCGCCCGTACGCTCGCCCGACTACATTATCTTTGTCTGTCTGATGTCACTCATGCAAGTGGTGACTTCTCCCAGAGAGACAGAGGAAGCCTGGTTCCCTGTTTCAATTTTGGATCCCGAGTTATAAGTCAAATCTGTCAGAGCTGGAAGCACAGCTGCTTGGCCCTTTAAATCATTTTAAGAAGTGTTTTCACTAAATTTTATAGACCATGCTCTGATGGTGTGGGGGCCAAGGAGCGGACACACATTCACAAAACTCTCTTTTTTTTTTCAGGGCGCACTTTGCCCACAGACAATTTCTTGCGAGACCCCGAAACCCTGCGTGCGGAGGGGAGCCGTGTGATCGGCGGCAGCCCCCAAACGGGCCGCTCCTTATATTTCAAACGCAGAGATCACGTGTCTCCGCACTGCCCGTTTAAGCAGACCCAGGCATTTAGGGCCCCTGCTATCTTGTTCCTTTCAGAGGGCACACACAGGGGGGCTGGGGAGATAAAGCAGCACTTATTGTATTGAAGCCTTTCACATGGCCAGAATAGCAGCGGCGGCAGGGGTCCCCTTTACCCGGGTCACAAGCTCCTCCCACCTCCCCAACTATTCGGCCCATGCAGGAATTCCTGCAACACAATTCCCAACAATAACAAAAATACCCCACGTGCACAGTTTTCAAAGTGTCTTCTTCTGGCGGAAACAACAGAAGAACGGGGAACTTTCCAAGAATCCCTCCAATGCTGTTATCCTTCCTCCAGAGGAGAGGCATTATAGTCTTGACTGCCTTTAGACAAACACACATATGGCCTCCCCATGACTGCATTGTCTTACTGCTGCATTCTAAAACTAATGACAAGTGCCCTCAACATGCAACCCTACTGCAGCCATTCCGTCATTCTGGATTCTCAATGAAAACTTCGGATCACGCTCATTCTTTTCATTAAAGCCCTTACAAGAGCAGCCCTCGTTTTATCTGTGTCTATATATAAGTGTGTCTATTGCTTTGCTAGTAAATTATAAGGAAGGAAAATAAGATATTGTAATAAGTAATCGTGAATGCAATGTTGCAATTTTAGTGAATACACCTAAATAATATTTGGTCCTTAACAAGCAGACATTGCTTGGCCAGTATTTTGTACAAACATGGACAGAAACAAAGGAGCTTCTAATAATTACCCTCTACAAAATGATTGTTATTTGCCTATTGGGGGGGGGGGGGGGGGGGTCCCGTAAATTGACTACCACTGTGTATGTCCATAGTTTAACATCCATTTAAATACTGTTATCCACATTTGCTGACCTTATAACTCTCACTTGATATGTCAGTGCCTGATTGAATATTGAAAGTGCATTCAGTGATACCTGGGATATTCCCACTCACCAGCAGGTCATTACAAAGATGCGGTGCTGCTTGTCTGTGTCTGACCCTCTGATACATTGAAAATACACAAAAGCCAAAGGGCAAAGCACAGCATGACATCACTGCCTGTCCCTCCTCTTCTAATTCCCTGTAGAAGTCTCTGTGATGTAGGAAACAGTGATCAAATCTGAATTTAGCCTTTTCAGGTTGAGCACATTCACACTGCAGCTATTGATTTTTATACTTATATGATTTTAACATTCCCTTTCCACAGTTTTAAATGTGAAGATCTCAGAGTGGAGAGAAAAGAATGTCTGCAACCTGCTTACGTTTGAGCACAGGGAACCCACACACCACGTCAATTCCCAACTCCTAGTTTTGGACCATGTTTGCTTGATATCAATCCAAAACAGATGGTTCTGAGGGTAGGGGTCTTGTCTAGGAAAGGAGCAAAACCCACAAAAGCTGAGAGCACTATGAGGCCCTCTTTGCCACTTAGAGCCAAATGTCCCAAAATTCAACCGAGCAAAGATCTGAACCTATGGCCCAAACAGCAGGGTGGATAATATAGACAAATGCATCATGGGACTATGCATCATAAATCCAGCTAAGAAAAATCTTAAGCTTAAATTAAATTGTGGGTCCAGATGAAGACACTGCCCAGATTTAATCTAACACAAAGCTCTTTGCCTTAAATGTTTGAGAAAAAAAAATGTACGGCCTATTGTCTGGTTTCTTAAACATTTTCATATGCTTGGGAAGCTGCTGAATACACAGCAATAAATTAAAATGAAAAAGAACACAGACATTGCCCACACCCTGTATTTCTGAGTTTCATTTAAGAACCAAATAAAATTAATTCATGATGACAAAATTTGTTTTTCTCTTGAGAAATGCTCAGAGCATGTGTCAGACATTAATCAACATTTGGTGATTTAATCCTGCTAATTCTCACAATATCAGAAAAGAGGCAACTGCAATTTGTGCACAACAGTTTCCCTTTAGCTGTGCAAGTCGTGCCATTATTCTTTGTTGCACTCTGATAACGAGAGATGAAGAAAAGACTGTTCTGAGACTTGGTGGCTTAGTGAACCACCTTTTATTATTAGCTTCTGGCTGACAATTTTCCACATGGTAGTTATCTAAATGACACAGGCTAAAGATAAGTAGGGTTAATATGCAGGGATTTCCCCTATAGCTGGATATCAGTGCAGCTGGTCTGAAGTACAGTTGATTGTACAAGAACATTTGGTTGCTAATGATACCTCTTCATTGTCCCAGCTTTTGTTTAATTGAGGGTGACACGGGGGAAGATTCTACCATGGCCCAGCTGGATAAGTGGTTAGTGTGACAGGGAGGAGGTCTAGGACGGAAGGATTCCAAACCGATTACAACAAAAAGGGTTCATCTGAGTTAAGCACACATCCAGTAAATCCGTAGCTGTATTTTCCAAATTATGAAACAGAGAAAAATGTGTCAATCTGTAATTTTTCAGTGTTTTCTTTTACCATTTTCCTTTATCATCTTGTGATTAATAGCAGTGTTCAAGCATCTGTTGGCTGTGGCATCCTGCAATAACTCAGGGATAGAGAGGACAGTATCTCACAGCCTGCTGTGGTACATCTGTGTAGACCACAGGAAGTGGGGTGGTGGGGATGGGGGGATTTGTAGTTCTACAGTCTCCGGTGCGCAGGCGAGATAACAGCAGGGCTGGAAGTGACGGAAATAGATCGGAGCCGTCTCTCCGCTTCCTGACTGTAGCGGCACGGCACATGTGCCTGTGTGATACAATTCGATGGCACATTGACACTCTGACAGTGACGGCGGCCCTGCCTGTAATAAGTGTCCAAGCTCCAAAGACCCAGCTCTGTCAAAGCCCAAGAGGAAAGAGGCACAATCTCCCCTGGCTACAACCTTTTATTTACCAGGTTATCAGTCATTAGCATCTGTGGTCTCACTCCATCTCTTCTTTTCACTGTCTTCTAGCTCAGACTACAAGAGTGATCAGGTTACCACTTAAAATGTATATGTTTCTCCGCTCTTTCAAACACACACACACACACACACACACACACACACACACACACACACACACACACACACACACACACACACACACACACACACACACACACACACACACACACACACACACACAAACACACAAGTATACATACACATCCATCTCCTCAACAAACCCCCCCCCCCCCCTAAAGTTTTTTATTTGTTTTGTTTCTTTTTGTCTCTCAACCTTAAAACCTAGACTCCCTAAAAATCTTGAAGTGGCCTTTATCTCTCCCACCCAAATCCCCTAAACAGGGTCTCCATGTCAAAAGACACGGGCTGTGCTTGAGGGGAATTGTTTGGTCAGGGTCAGCCACAGGTCAAGCATTTGGCCAGTTGTTAACACAAAACTTCCCCCCTCCATCTCTGACCACCCCCCCCCCCCCCCCAAAAAAAAAAGCAGCCTGCAGCCTCCATCTTAATGACAACTGCCTACATCAGCCTCAACCCAGCACCGCCCTAACAAATAATCCCTTCCCTGTGAAGTGGTCCTGGCCACAAACAAAAAGGTCAAACACCTTTTAGCAGAAACTGTAGAGGAGGCTAAATTCCCCAAATATGGAGCTTTGCTGGTATTTGCCTGCATGAAACAGGCTTTCAGGAATGTCATTTTGAAACAGGGTTGGTAAATTCTTCAGCTCTTTGTTAGGGCCCCCCGTGCATAATAGCCTTTGAAAAAGAGGTTCTAACGCATCTAAATTGAATTATTTCAATTCAAGAGAGGGGGGCTTCATTCTTATTCAGTCTGGCAGATTTACATGTTAAAAAAAAACACTGGACAGAAAATGAATGAGATTATCTGTATGCCTGTGCTTAAGAGGCTCCAGAGAAAGTCAATAAACCCAGAGAGAGAAATAGAGAGAGGTAAAATGAACAGGGTGTTCTTGAGAAATGGTTTTATGTGTCCACAACACCCAGGTTTTACTCATTAGCTGCTCCCAGCTCGTTAACCAAGGCTGTGGAATACGTGTGTGCTGAAATTATTATTGTGTGTGCTGAAATTATTATCATCTGTGGTAAAATATCCCTAACTTTGAACAGCAACGGTGGCCAACTATCGGCAGCATCCTTATCCTCATCCTCTTTGGAGGCTAAAATTAGCACGATGTCTGCAGCTTTAAGCTTGGAGTCAAATCCACTGTGATACTCCTAATAAAATAAAGCTTGCTAGACTGCAGCTCATAGAAACAGTACAGATCACTGCACCCACAGGATACTCACCATTCACAACCCAGATAGAAACAGCTTGAGATGAAAAGGTTAGTTTTGTTGTTAACTGTTGCATTGTGATATTAATGTAATTAAAGTTAATTTCAGAAAGTTTTCATGTTTGTATTTTTCCCCAACATTGTCTGAGAGAAAAGATGGCCAAATCCTTTGCTTTTCCGATATTTCAAACAAGTGTCCAACCATAAACTAGTTGACCTCAAATCACTGTTTTTAAAAACAGTTTTCAGTTCAGCTGTTTTGGTCACTATTAGCTTTCATTGGCATTAACCATCCACATCAAACAAACCTCTCCACCTTTGGTCTGAGGTGACTTTGTTAATCTCTTTATCAAAAAAATAAATAAACCATATTGTCTGTGGGACACAGAGCCGAACAAGATTACAAGTGTAACAAGCAAAGTGTTAAAGCTACGTCTATTTACTGTCACTCACAGATTTCAATGCCGCAAACTGCCTTCCTGCCGGCTCTCCCTCCTTCCTTCTCTCTCTTCTCTCTCCTCCCTTCTTGTCTTTCTTCCTTCCTTTCTTCTTTCCTTCCCTCATTCCCCAGTATGCCTGACCTCCCTATCAGTCACCAGGCCCCTGATAGCATATCTCTGTGTGGGTGCTTTCAGGATTTTCCTGAAAAGTTGCTTTGCATGTATCTGATGGTGTCCTCCCTGGTCCTGGTGTCTCTGGGGATGTTGAGTAATGCTCATTCAGGTCTTCGGGGGCAGATGTAATCCATTGTGACATATCAGTGTTCAGTTGCTCTGATTTCTGTGGTAGGATGGTGTATTTAGGGTGTTGGGACAGAAATTCCTTGGCAATTGAATCCGGTGTGAAAAATGTCCCAGCTCCATATTCTGTTACCATGGTGTTAGTATTACTCCCTAGTCATACAGCATTCATTTTTAAGCCATTCTGATATACATCTTAAGTTACACCTGTATATTTCAACCACACCATGTTATTGTTGATGATAAGGGTAGTAAAGACTCAGCACCTCAATAAGCAGAGAGGGTCTGCAGCATGAAAACAATAATGGCACAGGAGAACATTAAGACTAATTCAGAAAGCTGCCATATTATGTTTATATTTACGTAAAGAAATGACAACAGCTTTTTATCAATTACATCTTTGTTTTAACCCAGTGGTTTTTAAAACAAACATATTTGATTTCATTCAAACTTCCAGCTGTCAAAAGCTGTCTCTTAATATATCAGAGTAATCAAAAAAGTGAAAACTTCAAAATAAATACTTCACCATATTTTACCAGAAATTAGCCTGTATACGGGTATTTAGGCAGTGCAAGTAATTTTTCTGTTCCATGTAGAGGCACTGCATATGCATTTCAGAAAAAGCATTCCTACAAATATCTAGAAAGGGACATAAAGATAGAGCTTTGCTACATCATTAGCATACCACAATTGCATGCATTTGATTTAAATATACAGTTTATTCACTTAAACTGAACCATTCCAGTGGAGTAGTACGGCCTCTGAAAATCAGTTCTCTGTGGAAAGCTCTTTCTCATCCTCACTGTTCTTGTTGGTCAAAGGAAAGCACCCTAGGTTAGCCTGTTTTTGGCACCTCATGCAACGTCAACTTTACACATGACAGCAAGAGGGAAACCATTCTTAACACAGACAGAGGCTGTGTCCGAATCAGCACCCTTCCATACTATTAGGCAGGCTTGTTGAGTAGACAGGGCGAAAAAGTTGTTTAGTAGGCAAGTTTTTCTCTAAATATAGTATACTTTAATCCCCCGTATGATACACTTACTTCTGGGGTTTCGCTGAGTACACTCGAGAGCACACTTTTCAAGAAGTACACAAACATTTTGGTCGCATAAATATGACGTGAAGCTTTCTTTTAAAAAAATGAGGCGCAGCTGCGCTGACGTTTTCCTTCAAATACAACAAAAACAACATGTGATATGGCAGCACAAGGGTGGGGCACAGGGTTGCCAGATCTTGCAAAACTTTCCAGCCAAATGGCGACTCAAAACTGGCCCAAAATTAATTTTTAACCGAAACCAACGTATTTTAAATATAAATCATCATATTTTAACTTTTTAAAATAAGTGTGTGCTTCGCGACTTTTCATTTTCACCTGTGACTGCACAGTGAAAGTAGCCCAATTTAGCTGTAAAACCGCAGACATGGCAACACTGGTGGGACGTCTTACAACCTGCTTAGGACACTTCCACAGTACGGTTGGAAAATAGTAATATTTTTTGCGGACTGCACGTTGCACAGTTACACAGTGCACATTAAACAGCACACTTCTGCCAGTGCACTGTACGCAGGAGACAGGGAGCAGTAGATAGGGCTCTGATTCAGACATACAAATACAAATGCAAGACCATGCATGTGCACATGCACACACACAAAAACAAAACAGACAATACGCACATACATACATATCTAGAAGCATGTGCACACACTAACATGCTTGTGTGAGTGTGTTGTTCAACAAAATGAACACACTCATCTCTCTCTCTCTCTCTCTCTCTCTCACATACACACACACATACAGACACACAGACGTTCCCTTTCTTTGTATCAGCAAGCTAAGCAGAAGCCCGTCTCATGGCAGATTAACCCCAACACAAACAGAGAAACTGAAACAATGCCTGACACTCTATTATCATTGTTTTATTGCTTTTATCAGTCAAGAGACAAGGTGCTCAAGCACAACTATAAACCCCACTTAAAAGGCTGATAGAGAAAGCAGAACAGGTCTTGATATATGAGACAGTGGATTTGACTTTATTCATTCACTTTCATTATCCTCCTTTCCTTTTTTGATTACCCACACAACTGAGAGTGGTAACAACTGAGTGTTCCCTCTGGTGTGGGAATATGTGACACTTCCTCTTTTTAAAGAGAAAACCTCTGCTCACACTTTAGTCTTATCGGCAACAAAGCAATAAGGGCCATCACCGGCCATAACTTTCCAAACAAGCTATGTTCAACAACGTACATGTTATATTATCTCCTGATGCATTGCAACTGATATTCAACCTGGTTATAAAAATTGTGACAGTTACACAGCTGAGATTGGCATTTTACAGGTAAGATGAGAACAATTTCAGAACAACAGTAATATCAGATAATGGTATGTCCTTAAAAATCCAAATAAAAACTTATAATTTTTCTTTCAGCTTACCCTATTTTGACATAAGTCATATTACAGTCGCAGTAAAATGTTTTAAATTTTTTTAACAGTACACTAAATTGGTGTTTGTCTGTTTGCCTTGTTTTTTTCACTAAGAACCAGACTGGATCAAAACCAAATATAAAGCCCTTCCTTCTGGTTATGCATCATGTCAGGCCTAGTCTACAGTGACAAACCCCACTGAGCTGCAACAAAAATTCAGACCATGTCAATGCCAATGTTTGCTGTGATTTCCGAAACACTACAAGTGATTGGAAATATCGCACAGTAAGGGAGAGTTTCAGAGAGCAGGGTAGCGCCCACCTCATTGCTCAATATCGACCCCTCTGGCCGAGCGGGTACCTGCAGTCTGTCTGCACTGGGGGTGCATCCCAATACTCAAAACATGCCCCCACAAGAGCAAGCACAAGACAACAGTGACAAGGAAAAACTTTAAAAATACTGCATTTCTGGGCAAGTACACTGGTCATCCAAAAGCTAATAATAAATATTCAAAATAGCATTTTGCAACCGGTACCAACTGAATCCAGAAATTGTGTTCTTTAGTGGTTTTTCAACAGTGTTCCTGCTGCTGGAATCAATGGAGCCACTTTAGGTGGTTTTTCTAGGTTTTTCTAGCACAAGCTTAATAGGTAGTAAGTTCATTCACCTGTCAGTCATCAACATCACCATGGACATGTCAGGGATGACAGGCGTGTACACCGCCCGACCCTGTGATGGTCAGGGGCAGCTTCCACCCCGTTTCTAAACATTGACATCTGCACTTTCAGCCTTTCCCAAGACCTCATTCCTGTTTGTATGTGGATAGCACTCCACAGTGGAATCCCAAACAACGAGGACTGTAGGGGCCTTATATCCCCCACACAATTGTAAGGAATATCACTTCTGTGACAGTGCCAAATTTGTGAAAATAGGTTTCCTGCAACTTCAATTTCAGTGTTGTTATTGGTCAGAGACTTGGCTTGAGTCAGTGTGTCCTGACTGGAGCCCCAACTACATGCGCCCAGGATTTTACAAAAGTAACTGACCATTAGTTCATTAGAAAGGTTCTTCCCTTAAAAGGTGGATTTATCTCACATTAGTATCAACCTGGTCAGGTTCATAGTAAAGTTATAAGTTTGTTTTGATTATAAGTGGTGCTACTTCTGTGATAATATCCAACCACTCCAGCTTTGACATTGGTTTGCTGTTGGGTTGTTTTTTAGTGTTAGTGGCCTTTGTTATATAGGGGTTGCTTTTAAGGGAATGTGATGTAAGCTTCATGCTTTCATGTAACTTGACTGTGAATGGGGAAGGCAATGCATAGTGACAGCTAGTGCTACACTGCTATTGACAGTTTCGACCCATAATGCCAATACAGAAAAAGCAGACACACTTTATATCTTATGTGATTACGTTTTTGATTTCCCCAGATTACTCAGCATGCAGGAGAAGAACAGCTCAAACACAAAGTTGGTGTCGTTCCTGCATCTGATGTACACAACACAAAGAGGGGATAGTGGGTAGTATGGCGGTAGTATGGGGAGAGAGAAGCCAACACCAAAACAACTTCATTCAAACAACAGTCAAGTGTCACTTCAGAAGAAAAAAGCCTATTTGAAGCACAACACACAGGTAGCGTTGGCAATGAAGCACTGTGTGCAATGACATAAAGCTGCCCCACACAGTAAGCAGCCGGAGCAGCTGAGAGGAGCTGCAAGAGCTGTAGCATATCACACTGGTATCAAAAGAAAGAGTGAATGGGTATTTCATGATTTTGATTCAAAAAGGAGAGACAGAATGAAAGTGAATATGAAGTTCCCAGCTGAGTAGTATTGTGGGAAAGAGGCCAGGTGATGGCTCCAATTAAACCTTCACTTGAGCAAACGCGTGGAGCGATGGAACAGCCCACATTGCTAATGTCAGCCTGGCTTTCGGCTCCGTGCTATGGACTGCATCTGTGCCCTCAAATAGCCAGCCAATCACCAGCAGCTATAGCACAGGTCCCACAAAAAAAGCGCACTGAACAGCTCTACTGAGATTGCCTTCACAGGGGCCTCCACAGGGGCCTCCATAGGGGCCTTCATCAGGGGTCTTCACGGGGGCCTCCACAGGGGTTTTCACAGGGGCATCCACAGGGGTCTTCACAGGGGCTTTCACAGGGGTTTCCACACGGGTGTTCACAGGTGCCTTCAACAGGGGCCTCCACAGGGGTCTTCACAGGAGCCTTCATCAGGTTCCACAGGGGCCTCCACAGGGGTCTTCATCAGGGGTCTTCATCTGGGGTCTTCACAGGGGTCTACACAGGAGCCTTCATAAGGAGTCTTCACAGGGGCCTTAATTGGGGCCTTCACAGGAGCTGATGACCATGTGGACCAATGACTGCCGCATTCGACCTGACCAGGTGAGCAAAACACAACCGCACACGACACTCTCAATTTAGCCTCCCTCTAAACTCGCTAATAAAGATGGTATTTTATCAAAAGAAAGAGTGAATGGGTATTTCATGATTTTGATTCAAAAAGGAGAGACAGAATGAAAGTGAACATGAAGTTCCCAGCTGAGTAGTATTGTGGGAAAGAGGGCCAGGTGATGGCTCCAATTAAACCTTCACTTGAGCAAACGCGTGGAGCGATGGAACAGCCCACATTGCTAACGTCAGCCTGGCTTTCGGCTCTGTGCTATGGACTGCATCTGTGCCCTCAAATAGCCAGCCAATCACCAGCAGCTACAGCACAGGTCCCACAAAAAAAAGCGCACTGAACAGCTCTTCTGAGATTGCCTTCACAGAGGCCTCCATAGGGGTTTTCATCAGGGGTCTTCATCAGGGGCCTCCACAGGGGCCTCCACAGGGGCATCCACAGGGGTCTTCACAGGGGCCTCCACAGGGGTTTTCACAGGGGCCTCCACAGGGGTCTTCACAGGAGCCTTCATCAGGGGCCTCCACAGGGGTCTTCATCAGGGGTCTTCACAGGAGCCTTCATAAGGAGTCTTCACAGGGGCCTTCATTGGGGCCTTCACAGGAGCTGATGACCATGTGGACCAACGACTGCAGCATTCAACCTGACCAGGTGAGCAAAACACAACCGCACACGACACTCTCAATTTAGCCTCCACCCTCTAAACTCGCTAATAAAAATGGTCTTTGTGCAAGGCCACAAATGCCACAAACAAAAATTTACAGTGTACCCAATTTCTAACAGCTAATTAGAAAGCTTATATATGTCTGTACAAAAGGAAAAAAATTAAAGGATTATTTTTCCTGCAAAAAGCACAAGCGGCACTGTGGAATTATTGCATGCAGCAATTATAGCTTTTTTTGCATGTTGGTTTGTTTTTAAATGCAGGCCTCTGAAGTTGTGCAGGATATAGTGCACAGAGTTCCCTCCACTGATCTGCGCTGCTGCCGCGGCAACAACAGCACCACGCAAACCGTACATTTAAGCAGACAATAACAGAAAACACCAAACAACTACTTTACTTGGCACGCACGCGGCGATTCACTAACGGTTGCAGCGATTGGTCACACATATTTGCGTCTTTTAGTCACCACCTGCTTTCCTTTGCTTTTTTATTATCTGAGGAGAGACCAGAGGCTTTCTGAAAACATTTGTTCTTTTTGCGGCATTTTGTGACCGCTGCCCTCTTTCCTGGCAGAAACCCCTTTTTCGTGTGCCCTGGCTCCCAGAACAGCCCGAGGATGGCCCTTTAATCTGCGCTGGTCGGGGCCTTGCCAAGGGAACAGAGACGCTGGCGAGTGGTGCTTCTATGGTCAGCGACTCAGCATGCCGTGGTCATAATAATGATTTGTTTTCTTTTGCCCCTCTAAGGCGCGTCGCTTACAAAAGTACGACCCAAGACACAATACCACAAGGAGTCCTGTGGGACATCCCAACATGAGCCAGCACAGGGTATATATGAACTATTCAAAGTAGTCCGGCTAATAGACTTGGGCTGGGCTAAAAAGGGATTGTTTTGTTTTTCTGGCTAACCCCCAGTAAAATTTCAGAGCAGTGCAGCAGAGGCCTTTACAGAAGAATGAGCATTGTTTCATCTTTAAGGGGAGGCACAGTCAAACATAACGACACTTGTGAAAAGAAAACGCGACCGTTCCAATAGTGCACGCTAATGGGAGCGGGGGTGGCCGCATAAACACCTAATCACACCATCTTTGGCTTGCATGTCCATTTTTTTAAATTAACACAACAGAATAAGACATTTCCAAGAACACTCAGGAAATCACTAATAACGATTACAACATTTTTAAGCTGTGGGGAGAACTTTGAACAAAGGATGATTTCATAGTGTTTTGATGAGAACGAAACAACTAAGCAAAGCCGCAGTGCTGTCGAGAAGCCCTCCACTTGCCACTTTAGGGGAATAAAATAAACACCCCAGTCCTCCTGTAGCTCCCACAATGCCCTGGGGCAAACATCTTGGAACCATACAGCTATTAGGAAACCCTGTTTGCCATGCAGAGATTAACTGCTGTGTTTAACACAGCCCTGTCAGGCAGGGTTTTTTCCGTTTCGCACCCCCCCCCCCCCCCCCCCCCCCCCCTCCGACTCCCCCAAAGAGGAGGAGGAGGACAGCAAAGTTCATTAGGTGAACACAGTCAGGTGGAGGAAGTGAACTTGTCGCAGTATGCAGTGCATTCAAGTGGCAGACCAGGCAAAAACATAAAGGTCAGTGGGTATGCAATCTCATTCTAGTGAAGCAAAGAGAGAGCGAGAGATTGAGAGAGAAAAAGCAATGGAGAGTGAGGTAGAGAGAGACATAGCACAGCAAATTGGAAAAAGTTGAAAAATTAAAAATGCCATATGTGCTTTAAATTTAATTTAACTTGTATTTATACATATTTACTCCAGCAGATCCTGTAATCCATCCCACTCAAAAACTCCTTACCTGGGATCCAAACCTGATAACTCCCCAGCTTTGCTTACAGTTACTTACAAAACTGGGTCAAATTAAAATTTTCACACAGATTTTTGCTATTTCACATGCCATTGTTTACATTCTATACAGCATTATGCCTGAGTTACTCCTACTCTGGCTAAGGACTGAACATCCTTTTTTGATATGCCTTAGTTTTTTGCCCTGTTAGGAGTTGGAGTGAATAATGCAGCAGTGTATAATATGGTTGCTGTGAAGTATGGAAGTATGGATCAACTCATAACTGATGGTATATTCATTTTGGAGCCTAATGGTAAAATACACAAAGGAAGAGGTGTAAGGACATTTCGAACCATACCACAATATAATTATAATTAGCAATGAAGTCCAAATACAAGAACGATCAGTAAAAATGGTTTTTGACCAAAATGGGTGAGGCTACCACCCACGTGACATATATACAGGAACATGGGTTAGGGTGCATTTGCCAAGCAATGATAATAAACTTATCAGAAATGATAAGCTAACACCTACAGGTCACTTTTTGAGAACTTTTACACTGCCTGTCAGTCAACAATTAGTCAACATTAATTTCATATATCACACATGGCCCAGAGTGTAATGACATTTATATGATTTACATTAGTTTCATTATGGTCATTCACTGCACAAAAGCTAAGTGTGAAGAATAACCATTTTAATACAGAGATATGCAAGCAGCTCCATTCCATATTCAAAGGCATGCCATTTTCTCTTTTCACATACACACACACACAAACACACACACGCACAAACACACTATACCACACAGAAAAACACATGCACAAAGTTTTGAATCAGTCTGAATGCTCAAACGCACTCAGACATACAAAACACAAAATTACGTCATACACTATCCAATTTTCCACAGCCCTCTGACTTATCCTCTTAACTTGAACAACAAACAAAATCCACAGCACAGGGTCAGCTAGATGGGGTGGGGGTGGTAAGCATATTAAAAGCCTGGCTATAATTGGAAGTATGTGAAAAATGAAGTGTCAGTTTGGTCAATAAAGAGCAAAGGTCAGAGTTAGCAGGAGCCCAAACTGAACAAAATGTGCTCATTAAGGCATCCAATCAGAGCAGGCCCTGTCTGCCTGCCTGCCCGTTAGTCATCAGACATCTGACCGCCTCCCAAAGGCCAGACTCCACGTTATTACTGCTCCCCCCTCTTCATGTAAAAAGGAGCGCTGGTGTATAAATCGCTGCTCAGTCATCTGAAACTTACTGTGGGTCTCTGCTCTGGTCCAGCTCTGCCTGCTGGCTGAGCAGGCCTCAAACTGCCGCGTCCACATCCCGTTCAATTATAAATGAACTTGCTTTTTGCCTACAGTTTGTTTGAAGCCGCCCCCCCCCCCCCCCCCCCCCCCCCAGCCGGAGACCAAAAACACTGTGGCCACCGCTCTGAGAGTAACCATGTCCCTTCTGTCAACAGCTGATGTCAGCCACATTTCTGCCCGATTCTGACACTGTTTCTACGTGCGAGAGCAGCTGATGTTGAATACGCCACCTCTGACTGCAGCACAGACCTGCCTGATCAACACTAACTGGATCTACGACAAAATTCCCCAAGTCAAAAAAAACAACTGGTTACCACCAGCAATGTGCAAATATGAGAAGTGATTTATTTTACTTTTTGTACTAATTTCACGTCAAGTAAGACTTGCTTGCATATTCTGTGTTAAATATTCATTTCAAAAACCTAAATCAAAATGGCACTGTCCACTGTCAGGACGGAAACTGTAGTCACAACCAGTGAAGTCCTCATAGAAACAGTATTCAAAAGGCCAGGATTCCGAGGAGGGGGCCCCTGTTAACGACCACACAGCCGTTCCTCAGACTCCACTCCGATCTTAACCAAAATGTGCTTCTTGCTTTTCACAACAACATCATTCCCCTGCCCTGACGTTTCTCTCAGGAGCCAAATGGTCCGACACACTTAAGAAACAGGAAATTCCTCCAACAGCAAAACACCTCATTCTATATCGCTGATAAAAAAGGGAGCCGAGGAATGGCCCCTGTCAGCCTGTACATGCGGACTGCTGGTGCTTACCTTGTTCACTGCTGTTGTCCCCACTGTGAGACGTGTGGCCCCCGCTGGAGGGTCCGGGCGTGCCGCCGGATCGTGTGGACGCTGTGTCATCGTGATCTCTGTTCCACGAGGTCTGCAGGGATAAAATCAGCTGTCATCCAACAATCTGCAGAAATGCAACCATACGCACACACACACACACACACACACAGAACTCCCACACACCAATAACATAGAGAGCTCGCGCACACACACACACAAAACACAGGGAGCTCCAACACGCATATAACATAGACAGCCCCCCCCACCCCCCCCACACACAAGCACACACACACACACACACACACACACAAACGGAAACACAGAGAGCTCCCACACACACAGACACACACATAACACAACAAGCTTCCACACACACACACACACACACACACACACACAAAACACAGGGAGCTCCAACACACATATAACATAGACAGCCCCCCCCCCCCCCCCACCCCACACATGCACACACACACAAACGCAAACACAGAGAGCTCCCACACACACAGACACACACATAACACAACAAGCTTCCACACACAAACACACACACACACACACACACGACACAGAGAGTTCCTACACACAGAGACTGCTGGTCACATGTTCACCATTTAAACGCTTCAGGAAGAACCCTCCATCTTTCCACATTCTCTCCGCTTTAATCCGACCATCCCACAGAGGGACTGCCAAATACTCTACAGAGGTTCAGTCTTCACGGCCATTAATGCAAGTTTGAAAAAGCGTGTATGGCAACAGCGCTTTCTCAAAGACACTGTAGGTCTACTGATGGAGTGCCATCTGGGCTCACTTCATACGCATCAGCATTAAAAACTCAACAAACATCTCAAAGCTGAACATAATAGCAGTCATTAAAGCCGCTTACATCAGGAAGACACATAGATACATACACACACAGAAGTAAATGACTAACGTCATTACCAGAGAGAAGCAAGCCATAGTCCACAGGTTAAAAAGTCTACCGGTCTAAGTAAAATAAGATAAAAGTCTGGACACTCGTGTGTAGGGATTAGGAAGTTAAAATCTTGCAGCTCCACAGCATGACCTACAAAAGAGGACTGGAAGGTGGTAAGAAGAGGATTGGGAGGCTACAGCCTTATGTGTGTGAGAGGGAGTACACACATATATATAGACCTCCTAAATTGTAATGGAAATCAAATAAGAGGGAGCTTTAAAAAAAAAAATCCTATTGACAATCGAGCTTAGGTTGATAAAGGCTGGAGAGCGTCAGCTGTTTGGCGGATGGTGTGTGGCAAATGGAGTAGACATGGGAATAATGAGAAGTGGACAGAACAATGGGCTTGCCTTGTCTACGCACACTCGGCCTCATGCAGGGCCTGCTTGTACTATCCAACACAAAACAGATGTTGCCTCTTATCACTGCGTGCCTCAGAAGAGCAACATTTGTGTAGAAGGGAAATAGTTGGAAATGGGAAAATAGCATCTACTTTCAGAACACACATACACACATATACCCAGACACATACACATACACACATATACCCAGACACATACACACACACACATATACCCAGACACATACACACACACACACACACTTACTCACTCACTCACACACTCCTTGACACACACAAACACACACTCATATACAGTCCACTCACCCCCTCACTCACATACAGAAACATACAGGCAAGCATGCACACACACTCACTCTTACACATACACACTCATTCACACACTGACGCACACATACACACACTTACACTCACTCAAACATACTCATTCACACACTGATGCACACATACACACACTTACACTCACTCACACACACTCATTCACACACTGACGCAGACATACACACACTTACACTCACTCAAACACACTCACTCACACACTGATGCACACATACACACTTACACTCATTCACACAGACGCACACATACACACACTTACACTCACTCTTATACAATGTACGCATTCACACACTGACACACACATATACACTCACTAACACAAACACACAGTTCCTTCACACACACACACACACACACACACTGACATAAACACATGCAGAATCACTCACACACTTACTCACTCAAATACACACTGACCTGCCACTGTTCAGTGATGTTTGTTGCATTTATAGCAATGGCATGATGTCTTATCACAACAGCAACACCACTATTTTATCTACTGAACTATTCAAACTAAGACAGAGTCATTTTGTAGTATACTTAAATATTTAACTATGAGACTTTAATGTTTCTTTATACACAGCCTGTAATTAAAATATCCTCATAAGATTACTAGGATTATTTAATCAATTAAATCCAAACTCAAAGTGAGAAGGCCTTAAAAATCAACAACAATTTTAGATTATTTGTATCACTCAAAACATATTATTTTTTCTTTCATTTAGATGCATTGTTTTTGTTCATACTAGTTAGGGAACCTTAAAACACTGTCTTGAATTTGTTCTGGCTTTTTTACAACATGTCCCATATTCCTATAGTTCACATGGAGTACTGCAATAGACACTGGAATGTAAACGTAGCTCTTGACTTTCCAAATGACTGTAGTTTAACCTGTGGCTCTCCACTTTCTAAAATACAAACTTCAAACTTTGGGGGAATATATATGGCCACCTCATGTGTGCATATTCACATTTTCATGCCAGCTTCTAAAAATAAATTCACTAAAAGCCTGCTTTATAAAAAAGAAGAAAAAATAGTGTATTATGCAGCAGCATACCAAAAGAATGTTGTAAGGGGTAATCTAGAACACATGCTCAGAATGCAAATGGTTAAAGCACCAATTTCCAGTTTCTACAACTCAAGCTATTGAAGAAAAAGGAGGGAACTTGTTTATTCATAGCTTTGTGAAAAAGAATGGTACAGCACCCCAGGGACTGGGCCCACATTGCACAAAGCCCCAGCACCTCCACATGCAAAAGGAAGTTATTTCTACGTGCAACAAATGCCGCTTGAAAATATAATTAGAAGGAGAAAATGGCAAACTATGGCATTAACTGTAATTGAACAAAAGACCAGCGAGTCATGTGGGAGGCTACAGCGGAGACCCGTGGGAGGAGAGGGAGGCTTCAGAAGCAGAAAGTGAGATCTCCTGGGTACACTCAGTCTATTTATAATGCCCCCAACACTCCTGTCGATCGCTGATCTAACTGGTAATTAATAGAAAACACACGAGCAACACGCAAAGCCAAATGTGGAGAGAGGATTCCAACAGGATGGGACACCCACAAAGACAGACAGAGAGAGAAAGAAAGAAAGAAGGAAAGGTAGAAAGAGGGAGACCTATGAAAACACAAGCGGGTGTGGAGGTAAACAGGCGTGATGTGTGTGTTCAGCTGTGCGAGTAGAGGAAGTGTTGGTGGAGGGAGAGGGTCCCGCTGCACACAACAACACATTTGATATATTCACTGTCCCTCTAATGAGCTGGCTCAGATTTATTCTGCCTCTCTCCTTCCCTTCCTCCCCTCCCCCATCACATTCTCTCCCTCCTTCCCCACACTCCCTCTCTCTCTCTCTCTCTCTCTCTCTGCCTCTCTACAGTGCAGGCTGCAGATTAATGCAATGCTTAATTGTATAGTAAATTAAATTTTCCATGTTCCATTCTGCGTATCTTAAGCTGAAGTTCTTAAATCTGCAGCGCCAAGCTGAGGGAGCAGCGTTTGTGATTTGTGCCTACCTTTTTTTTCATTACCATTTTCTCCCTCACCACTTAATTCGCCGTGAAAAGATTTTCCTTGCTGGAAATTCTGATTCCGCTATGATCGGCGAGGCATTCCAATTCACTGCGTTTTCATTGTGTTGGGTCTTAGACACCAGCCTCCCTTTCTCACAGTCTTCCCCATAGTATACCAGCACTGAAGCAAGAAATGTTGTGTTGCCAATTCATTCATAATAATAATAATATGAAGAGTATATTCTGTTATGGATTGCTCTTTCTATAAAATGTCTCATGAAGAAAGGGGTATTACTATACACAAGTGTGTTTTTAATTACAAAATGCAAAGGAAAATGTGTGTGTGTGTGTGTGTGTGTGTGTGTGTGTGTGTGTGTGTGTGTGTGTGTGTGTGTGTGTGTGTGTGTGTGTGTGTGTGTGTGTGTGTGTGTGTGTGTGTGTGAATGCGTGCATGCATGTGCATGCGTGCAGAGAAACATAAAAACGCATCATTTTAAATGTAAGATGTTTTATATCAATCCATAAAAACTGGTAGTATTTTAAAATGTACTTTTGTAAACTTGGATTAAAAGGCATTAATGAACTCTTAATGACTTATGACTTGAAATGGGAATACGACAAACACATTTTCTAACTATTAACTACCATCATACACCCAAGTTCTATATTCTATGTCATTGATAAAGACAAAGCCTTAGCATTGTAAATGTTGAAGCCAAGAAATGCTAGGAGTGTAGAGCTTAAAAGATGTGATAATGGTGTCTTACAGGAAAAGAACGCATGTCCAAGAGCCCCCTACCAAAATATGCTTTCCTTTCCCAAATCACACAACAGCCATGCAGCAATAATGTCATAATTGTTGATTACAGAAAAAAGAAATCCAACTGGATTACATCTCTTGAGTGAGCCAAATATTGTTTGAAAGACCCTCTGGGATTTGTTTTCTGTTTGTAAACTGGCAAATTAACATTTAAAGGCATCAAAAGCTAATTATACATTTTGCTTGATTGCCTTAGTTTTTAACACCACTATCCATTTAGGTACTGATTTAAAAATTATAATGAAATATCTCACTGGTAATGTGCCTTTAACATCAAAAGCAAATTATGCTGACCTTTCAAAAACTAAAACACTAACTTAATTGAAAGATACAACACAAAGTACATATTTAAATTGATGACAAGAAAATAAAACAAGAAAGTAAAGAAATGAATGTTTGCACCTTTCAGCCTCATAAAGGTTCTGCGGATATAAGATCTACTTGAGATGTTCCACATAGACAAACTAATTGATTGCTTAAGAAAGATGAGACAGGGATATAGCTACTGTATGCAGTAATTGATTGCCATTGTCCAATAACTCATCTGCAGCAGGAGAAACAAATCTACCTTGTGTAGACACTACAAACTTATGTGTAATGGAATTTGTTGCAGATTCAAAGACTGAAACTCAGTAAGCCTCTGTGCAAACAGCACAATTAAAATTGTTTTTACTAATTCCATGCACTGTTCTCTCTAACCACTATAGGCTACTATATATCAATAATCATATATCACATGCACAAAAGCCTGAGTCTGTCCATGTGGAAAACATTCTCTTGAAATGCAAAAAGTATGAATTAATTACAAGTAATTACAAATGTGTATGGTATGGGCACTTCTAAATCCAAATTTTACGTTCTGGTCTGATTTCTTTTTTTTCCAGTAATCCAATCACGGTACATTTTACAGACTATAAATGTTTAGGGGTGAGCTAACTTCTGAGGTGGGTTTGTCATGTACACTCTCAGAAAAAAAGGTATGAAAAGTAGCTAAAATGGTACAAATGCTTGTCACTGGGGTGGTATAGGTACATACATTTGTACCCCGAGCCAGCAATAAATTGTTCATTTGTAAATGTTTTGCTTGAAAAGGAAACAGTACTCAAATAGAACATTATTGTACTTTCAGGGTACATTTGGGAAATGTGAGCCATAAAGAAAAACAATGTACCTCCACTGTACCTTTATTTTTGAAAGTGTATATTATTTTAATCAAATTCTGAATTAGGCGTATTTTCATTTGACTGGTCAGAGTCACCACGTTTGTTATGCGGCTGCTATGAATAGGAAGGGGAAAAGTTGTCACGTGGTCAGCTCTTTGTGCTACTTGTTGAACCCTTGACAGCAGCCAGCCACAACTGTCCACACTGGAGAAGGGGGAACAGGACTACAATATCACATTAATGTTTTAAAAGAATGATTATTGATAATCATTACAATAAGAACATTGTGTGATCTAGAAACTTAACTGTGAGTGACAGTATAATATTACTGCATGAAAAACATAAATTTCAGTAACAAAATGCCCAAAATTATATGTAGGCTATGTAATATTTGACAACAGCCCAGGAAGAGAACAAGATTAGACTGTTAAAATATGACAATAGACGCATATCTATCGCAAGAGAAACTTACAGAATGTGTGGAAAAACATTCTCATTAAACACACTCTTTTGCGACAAAGCACACACAAAACACAGAATTACTTATAGCAGCTACAACAGTCAGCGTAAAGAGCAAATACAACCACTGAGCATTTCCGTAACCACGGTAAACTACGATCAGCACGGCTCTTAAAACAGGTAGCTTGTAACCCCTCATAGTTATTAGTGCGACCTGAAATGTTCAGACATTTACGTCTTTGGCATAGGCCTAATTACTTCCCTGTACTTCTCAATTATAAAGACAACTATGCAAATCCTACTTTGGCCTTTAACGTCATGTTATCTCGCATACAAGGAAAACGCGTCATAAGCAAGGCTACGCAAATGGACCAATGGGAACAGTGTTAAAATGGCTGGAGACAGAATTATACACACTGATCAACATAATTTTTCATTAGGCTACAGATACTGCTAATAAACCGCCTTTTATATGACTGGGGGGAAAGGGTGACTACCGAAAATAAATGCGGAGCGATTCCACACTTTTATAAAGCCGTCGTTTTGCCATTTCCGCACAAGTGGCCAATATTTTTATAGTTCAAGTCAAAATTCTGGAGGCCCTATATTGAAGACACTCTGGTGTGAAAGGGTTAAGCAGCTAACCAGTCACTCCGGCACACATAGCACCTGAGGGGGCTCCGCATTTATCAGCGCGGCCCAAAGTACACAACGTGATTTAAAACTGGCTCTGCCGCATTCACAACGGAGTGGAGAGGCTTTGACTTTTTCACCTTTAAGCTCTGTTCTGCTCTTTTCTGTGGGAGGCGCCCTGGGTCTTTCGCCAGCACGCTACTCTCAGCCATACAGACTTTTATTAAAACATTCGGGAAACAAAACAATAAGATAAAGGAGCCAAAACATCATTGCTCCGGTGCAGGCGGTGAAGACACAGCAGAACCACGGGCCTAAGAGTTTAAAAAATTCACTATATTTTCCCTCAATTTTTATGCTACAGTCCCCTTGCTTGAATAAATTGGTTTATGAATAAATGAGTCTCCGCTCTCCCTCTTGTTAACATTGTTGAGAATTTGCACAAAGAACATTTTTTCCAGTCCAATTCAACCTTATGCCCGAGGGCACATATTAAAAATACATATGGGACGAGATAATGCACACACGACACAAATTCGTTAGGGGTGTTACCGTCTCATAACAGCAGACACAAGTCACATAAGAAATAAAAAACACAAAAAAATTAACTGGTAGGCCTACTCAGTGATACAGGTAACACAAAATAAGCCAATTAATCTCAAGTGTAGTCCAGTGGAGATCGCCAAAGTATGTAGGCCTATCTTGTTAACTCAAGTCTTAAAACCGTCATTACACTGTGTGTGAGAGTAAATAGCATAGCCTACAATCGGTAGAAGCATAGTCAGCATTGAACTTCTCAAGATCACTGAAAATATCACATCTATATCCCTGTATTTATACTTGACAACGGACGGTCCGCTAATTTGTGTGGATCTATAAGCGCTTCATTTGAGTAATCCAGTAAACATAGTCTATACAATATTGGCCTCAATATTTCGGCTATGTGTAGTCCTATCATTCGGGGAAATTAGGGCATGTCTTAAAGTCAATTAAAGATCCGAGTCCATGCCCCCAAGCAAATCATCATTTGCTCAGAAAGCTCCATATACCTTGGAACCCTTGGGTCCTAAGAAATTCTATTTCTGTCTCTTAACTTGGTCGCTATCTCAAGTTTAACATTTTGAAAATGCTGCAAGTCGGGACATCTGCCCCTTGGGAATGAAGTATGAAGAAATCATTGAAATGTCGGAAGTGTTGTTATTTTTATTAATATGTCTCTAAATTTACTGGAATTGTTTACTTTCTGACTCGCTAATTATCGCAATGGTCGCTAAAACCGAAACGGAGACAGTTGGCAGTGAGAGGTCGCTGCACTTTATTCCCATTTCAATAATGAATTGAATTGGGCTGCGCGCGCTGTGAATTTTCACTCATCCAAAGACTGTTGATCGACGCAGTCAACAAAGCGCACTACAGTTGGTCTTGCCTCCTCCAGTTGATCACTCAACCATATGGAACTTCATATTTAAATTTTAATCATTTAGCCTGATCGCTTCATTACTTTTATGTGCAGGTGAAGCTACTAATTCCTCTCGTTATGTCCAATACCCCTTGCAAAATGCATTATAACTAGGGGGCACCTAAGGAAATGATGTTTGTATTAAGGCGGTGTACACACATTTTATTTGGAATATGCGTAGACGATTACTAAGAAATACAGAGACCAGTATGTTTTCCTGCAATACGAAATCCCTAGACAATTAGCAAAATAACTGGCACATATCCTACGCAAGAAACCGGCAAAATATGTTACCTGATCTAATTTCGTCCATAGTGTCTCAAATGCCTGATGCATCCCATTCTTAAAAATGAAACAGGAATTCAAATCTATTCAAATCAAGTCTGTTTCAAACAAAACAACCAAATGGATAAGCACCGGTGTGCGCTCATGTCTAAGGGAAAGTACTGACAAGACAGTAAATGAACCGTGAACAACAACAGAAAATGCAGGCACTTATCCATAGCGGTCTTTCTCTGTCCCAAGTTCTTAAGATCATCTCTGCGATTTTCTCACAGATAAATTCCCCTTCTGTGTATTTTGTGGTCTAAAATGATGTCACAAGATAACATTTAGCTTCTATTAAAAGCAAAGCGAAAAACGAAAAGACTAAATTAAAATGGACAAGAAAGAGGTCAAGTTTACGGCGATGCTTTCACAAGCTAATCTCCCCAGGTCGGTTCCGGGATCAAACCTTAATGAAGTAATAATGGACACATTATTCAAAATGTTTCATTCCGCTGGAATTTAAAACACCCTTAATCGTATGCAAATAACAGAGAGGTAGAGTACTGACCCAGAAGACAATCTCAATTGCATGGATATTTTATACAAAAAAGAAAAATCTCACACACCTGATCATGGTTCCCCGACGATCTTGTGATTTCTTCACTGTCTGATTTTGATCCGCCTTCTCTGTCATCAATAACCAAGTCGATGGGCATCTTCCCCTTTAAACAGCTGATGTATCGATGGCAGAAATTGTCACAAAGTTCGTGTACCTTGAGGGACGAAAAGAAATGCAATAAATACAAAATGAAAAGGGCCACTAAAGAACGTGTTACCATATCTCTTTTTGACATGGTAAATGTTCAAAATATTTGAATTCTTGCATTCAAATTTGACAGCCAGAAAGAGCTTATCCGTAGTTTGGGATAACTTTATTTTCTTGCAAAATAGAGATATCGCAGAAAATTGACAGTGACAAGACGACTCACGGGCAACAACATATTCAACACCCGTGCTAAATTCATCTGCTCCTGGGGCTGTGACCATTAGAGGGATGACCTGCTTGAGTGACATTTAAGGTAAACTGTTTAATTTCGTCTAGTTATTTCATTACCACCCTCCTTCCCTGGGAGCCCAGTCAGTCAGAGAACTGGACCTTACCTACACCCCACGCTTAATGTCCAGAAATACGAGTAATTATGAGCATATATAATGACTACTGTCACGGAGTCCGTGTGCGTTTTTTAATGCACCACCAATCGAAGTTTGACTCTGATTGTGCAAGTATATCCATTTCTAAAACTGCAGTGTGCTAGCCTATGCTATATACAGATGAGGTGATTGGTTCTTTGTCCATCTTTAATATCTTCAAACATAATTATATAAAATTATTTTAAATAGAATGATGTAATACGACAACAGTCATTATGTCGCTCAATTATAAATTCAGTTATTCAGATACTAAAAGTAATCAATTTCACACGTTATTCAATACAGAACATGTTATTTCCAATAAACGCAAGTTCTCCACAATAAATCACATTGTGGGATTAAAAGTGAGATTATTACTGGGTAATGGGGTATCTGATCCTGTTTTTAGCAGCTTGAATTGTAATTAAACTCGGAAGAGAAATAGGCGCCAAGATTGATTTTGACACTAATTACAACAGACCAGAAAAAAAGACATTTATGCAAATGTACCCTACAGGTCTGAACTATAACATCGGCCAGTATTACTGAGGAAAAATTACCTTCTCCAGCTCCAGCAGATGAAATCTTAATACTTGAATTGCTTGTATCATCTGGAAAATTAAAAGTTAAATTCATTAGCACGAAACGTTTTAATTAATATTAACTGCACATTTTGATTACAACCAAATGACTATACATGCAGCATCCATAATATTGCACGAAATGATCCTAAAATGTAACAGTTATCCAACTTTTTTTTCTTTTTAAATACCTAAATGTGATATCATAACCGTGTGAGCTTAATTACACACAGAAAATGGGGGGATGGGGTCTGTCTTCTAGCTCACTCATTTGAAAAACCAGCACAACACTGTCTTGAGAAATGAGCCCTTACAAACCAAGGTGGCAACAATTTGCATATAGACATTTCATTGAGGAGAAAAAGCAGTATTCAAAGCCATATTTCCAGCTGATTTTATGAACATGTTTCAGGTCATAAAAGTTTGGACAGCCCGTATGCTCAGTTTTTGGATCTTCCACAACTGCTATAGATACAGTCCAGTTTAAGTATAGACTAATCCACAATAGTTCAGTATGTTCAAACTAATGATACGCTTACCAGATTATCAAGCTCTGGATTTGAAGAAAATAAAGGTTTTTCTGCCCGAATCTGAAGGAGAAAAGAATCATCAAGTCAAATCATTTCACAAAAATACAATCCATCATTATAATCCCCTGTCATCTTCAGTCAAATAAATTGAAAAAGTAATATGCTCTGTCTTGTGTTGCTGTCATTATTGTGTTGTTATTGTTCATATTTTAAGGAGAAGGCATTTAAAGGAACTGTCAAGGAATGTGCTCATTGTGTCAATTACAGTTATAAACAATTATAAGATATGAATCAAGATTAATAAGAATGTGTTTCATTAGCAGAGACTTCATGTAAAAGGCTAAACTGTTATGTGTAACAGAACATTCTCTGACCTGTTTGGCAAATACTGCTATATCTTCGTTGAAAGACTCAGAGGAACACACATCGCCTCCCGCAACCCCGGGTTCTCTTGGTGTGCAAGTTGCTAATTCACATTTCTCAAAAATCAGAGCTAGAAGAGGGAAGAGGGGGTGCCTGGAATAAAATACAATCGTAACCGTCACTGAGAGCTCAAGGGAAAGAAAGTCTGAAAGTCACAAAGAAGAGGCAGACGATGATCAATAAGTCTTTGGTCCTGCGTTACGATGCGAGTTCAATCCACGAACAACGGTAATTAGGCTACTGTGCTTTCACAGTGCAGCGGAACCTTTTAACAAATAGTCTTGCTTCATCAGAGGCCTTTACTTAGCATTAATTTCTCTGCTCCGCACCCCCCTCTCGTTTCGTATTCGAAAAGCGTCAACATTTTATACCATGAAAAACTAGTCCACTTCATAGAAAGATCTGCTAATAAATCAGAAAACTAAACGGTCATATTTCGGAGTGCCGACACACGCATTATAGAATTCCAAACGAGGACTCTTAACAGTCCCAGCTATTAGCATCGCATGACGGTCAGACCTGCATTTTGTGATATAGGCCAGTTCAAATCTCTCATATATAGCCTTGTTCAGTTAAAGCACCAGCATTCTGTTTTTAATTATTTAAAAATAAAGGATTTTCCACACTAATTTCAAAGCTTTGAAATTACCTTGTATTACTATTTTATTGGAATATATTTTACAACGCATTTTACTTTGTAAGGCAGGTAGCCTAACTGACTGGTCAGGTTATAAGTTCGTGGATTTAAATAATGAAAAATAATATACACAAATAGTAAGATGGTTTCTTTTTAAACTTGTAAATAATTAAGTTTAAGCATTATATGAAGATATTTCTGCACAATTGTGATCATCTACACATTAATGCAGGTTGCTGTGATAATTAAACAGTGTAGCCTACTATAGCAAAGAAATATGCCATAATATGTATAAACTTTCCAGGACATTTTCCAATTCTACGAATACATTTTTATAGCCTATTCAATAAACAAGAATATGTTCAAAACATCCCAACAAATATATAAATGAATAACGGTGAGAAGAGGTGTCCGATAATGCATCGAAATTATTTGGAAAACAAAAAGTAGCCTACAAATGGAGCACTATTGTTTTCGCCTAACGGCTTGTAAGTGCCTCAGCTTCTGAATAACTTTTCTCTCTCCCTGAATCTCCCTCTGGAATTCGTGACACACAAAAGCCTCTGCACATATAGAGTGTCTTACTATGTAATCTGCACCTCAATGATAAATAAATTTTCACTGGGCACCTAAACCTACCCGTATATTGAATCTTTATCTCTTTTAAGAGCATCGTTGACGGAGGAGCCCATGCTAGGTGGCATGGTGTTGGTATGGGCTGTGTGCGGGTACTGGTGCGAGTGAAGGGGGCCGTGATTCAGGTGCACTGCCTGCATGGATCTGGCCGCGTGAGGGTCCCCATACATCGCTGTTGGGATTCCTACTCCTTCCATGGCATAATGGGGTATATCTTCGTACTGCACACAACAAACAGAGGATATAGTCCGAGTTACAATAATTATCTCTGACAATTTTTGTTTTTTAAATGACAACACACAAGCAGAGAATTGTCGTGGCGCCGTGTATAGCCTACCTTATTTTAACAAAGTAGTCGTAAGTATTTTCTAAATTACTAGCTACATAGTTATGTTTTGAGTGAATATAATATATTACATATTACTAATGAATATTTTTGTTATTATGCTTTTTGTAGGCCTATTCGTTATTTTTGCTGTCAGATGGTCATCATCGTCTCCAGTGAGCGATTTGATCAAATCCAATCAAAGTTCTGAAATTATTAATCACGTGTTTTGTTTTTCAAAATAGCCAGCAATCAGCTTGCAATAACAGTTTACCCACTCGCCTAATGTTGATCTAACTTACTGAATCTCAACTGTTGTGGATATTCATGCGTAAGCTACTCAAAACTTTAAGTTGAACAAAATGTTTTTTTATTTTAGTCATTATAATTTAGCTATTCTTGTTGACTGTATTATTCCAGTAGTCGTAATTTACTCTAATAAATGTATTCGAAGTCTTAAACTGTGGCTGTCGTTGGTCACTTAATGGCTAAATAGTCGAACGACTAATTTTTAATCATATCATTAATAAATAATAATTTGCAGATTAAAGTATAACGACATGGCTATCTATATTTGTACATAAAGTATATAGGACTTAATCTGCGAAGGCAAATTAGTGCATTCAAAATAAACACTAATTTGTCATAACGTGGCAATTGTATTTTTTACATGCAATTACATTTTGTTGGCCTATCTTTTTTAATTATATGCAACGTATATAATTCATTATTCATGATGATATTTGAGTGGCAAGGCAATTACAGTGAAAGTGAGAAAAGGGGACTTAACACATCTATGCCCTAACCCCGTAAAGGTGTAAAGGCTATTGTCGCCATCCTACTCTCATAAACAAATGGCTCAGTTAAGCTTTAGTAAGTCAACGAATACTTCTTTTTTGCATTTAATTTAAACTAATATCCAAACGCTAAATAATATTAAACCAGTATTAGGCCCACAAAAATCTAATTTCATAACTGCGAAACGAGACTAATGTCAGCTACTTTATTTATGAAAACAGCCTGAAATATATTCTTTTTAAATGAAGTTACCATTCTGATAACAAATCAATCAATATGGAAATATATTGCTGTTCACTATTGAGTACCCATTAGCGTAAAAGAAAATATTAAATCACAGTGTAAACACTATAAATATAGCATAACAAAAGTTATTATGAATAGTCCAGGACAAAAAAAGTAGTTAAACGCCAAAAGTTTAGTGTGAGCAATTCAATTAATTAGTCTTATCGAACCGTGTTCCAATTAAAATACATGTCCTAAATCATTTTGAAAACGCGTCATTAAATAAATAAGTTCACTGACGTTAGGTTGTCAAATACACAGGCGTGTGTGTAGCCATGTCAGAAGTGCAAAAGCCAAGTAGCCTACTACGAAGCTGGCTCACATGCCATTCAAATGAGGGAAAAGTTTTAGTTGTGAGCGTCTATCATCAGCCACGTTTCAATGTTGTAGCCAGCTACATTTGAGTTACAGAAACTTTTCTTAATACGTACCCTTTGCGCCATCGGCCTGACTCACTCCCTCGTCTTCCTAAAACTTCAAATATATCCCCTATGAGGCCAGGGTGAAGCGAAATAAAGAGTCAAATTCCAAATGCGAGATTTTAAAAAATCCTTATGTTTCCTTCAAGAGGACGATCAAGCCAGACCTTCGGCTCAAGTTCGGCTACAGCGCAGCAAATAGCTCCCTCGCTTTCCCCAGGACAGCGACGGGGAGAGAAAGAATCTTCTTTTCCAAACCAGTATGAAAATGACCCTCAAACAAAACTAGTAAGTCTCATGGCTTTTTGCCACCCCAACTGTCAATCAAAGGCGAGGTTGTCAAAGTATTGAATGAATGATGATCCGTCGCGCGCTTCCACTGGTCGGGGCACCTTAAATGTTAATAGTCAAATGCACACAAAAAATCAAGCTCTTGTTTCTTTGATCAGTCTCGGCTCCTGAGCGATTTTTTTTATGCATTAGCCTCTAAATGAGATCAAGAGGAGGTGGAGTGATATTTCTGGCTTAGTTTTTTCTTAAAGGAGCCACGATCGATGCTACGAGCTGCTCGCCCGTGTGTCTGTGTAGCTACAATGTGTGTGTGTGTGTGTGTGTGTGTATGTGTGTGTGGAACGGAGCTGAAGAGTTGATCTGGACCAGAATGTGGAAACCCGGAAGTAGTGGTGGCCATAACAGGTCGCGTCTTACACAATACAATGGGCTACATCAAGTTGCTGACATAGGAGGGGGGTTGACTGTGTGAAAGAAGCTTGGAAAGCGAGGACAACGTTCAGTCTGAGCACGAGAGTGTATTCTGTATTAATTTAACCGTCTGTTTTATATTTATTTCTTTGTTTGACCATGCTTCATACTTGTATTCTGAAATACGGCTTAGTTGCACTGTCCGCTCGCTTGTGTGTTTAAGAGGTAGGCTACTGTATTCGAAAGAGATTTTCCTACAGTGCCCTGCCACGGTAGCTACTTCTCTTTATAAGGATTTTGCATGTGGGGTTTTCATTGTGATTGCATTATTTCGCATATGTTTTGTTTCAATTATCAATGACAATGAATGTAAGAGTTAATTTTTCAGTTTATTCATTTTGTAATATGTCCCGAGTTGTCAATTTAGTTTTAATGTATTCAATCCCGTATCTTTAAGTCAGCAAATGCACAAACAAATGCAGATGTATGGTGGTCTTTGAGTTCAATCGTTTATTGAGGCCCTTGACACGTTTTATATTTATTTGTACAAGGGTTCTGATTAAATTGAGACATAATAGGCATAATCGTGTGAAGTGCATTTCGTGATTTACATTGTTAAGACACAGGGTAGCTTAATTGGTAGTCTATATTATTGCAACCTCATAATATTTGGATAGAAAATGTAACTACATTTGCATATTTTATAAAAAAATTTTAACTTTTTATTTCCACTTTAAATTGGTCTTGAAACACGTTTTTGTAGAGATGAACGTGGACAATTTAT
Organism: Synaphobranchus kaupii; assembly: GCA_029718625.1. Taxonomy (NCBI): domain Eukaryota; kingdom Metazoa; phylum Chordata; class Actinopteri; order Anguilliformes; family Synaphobranchidae; genus Synaphobranchus; species Synaphobranchus kaupii. The sequence continues at coordinate 69,983,564 of CM056380.1, read as the reverse complement.
TTCCCGATTCTTATGTAAGAGCATGGAAGCACTGTGTCGAAAGCGCAAAGTCAGCTGAGCTCACAAAAGCGTAGTCTTATCAATTTTCTGAGTTCACCAATTTAACCCCCCCCCCCCCCCCCCCCCCCCCTGTACTAGCGTGAAATGGGCTAGCCCAAGTCGTTGAAGACAACGGGAGTATGGAGGCGGTGTCTAATAAAAGTGTTTTCTATCCTGACAAAACTTTAATGGGTTGCAAAGATTATCAATTATCAAGCGATCGATTAACCTGCATCCTAAAGTGGGAGTATAGTAAAAAAAAAAAAAAAAAAAAATAAGGAAATGGAAACAAATTGCTTGTCAAAGATAAGACCCAGAAAGAAAATTACTTACAAAATTGAAAATGTTCTAACAGAAAGAATATAATTTATAAAATCACCCATAGGCCTATACTAATGTGAACACATTGCAACCGTGTAGGCTACTTATTTTGATATTATTTCTGTTTCGCTGTGTGTATTATTACAATAAGAGTCCGATTATTTGTTTGGTCATACAACGAAACATTATTTTCATAGCAGCTGCAATTTGTAGAATTGTAGAATTTGCATAGAAAGCTATTTTTGTGTATGGTGCACAAACCATAACAGGCAATTATGACACAGTATACTATGCACATGTTGTTTGGCACTCATTTATATAATGCAAACTACTTAAACGAAATGATCACAACATGTACATCAAAAAAAATAGCAAGACTATGAATTGTTATCAAAGAGTATTGACATGTTTTTCATTGAAGCAGTATGTCGTAACGGTTGTGCATATAAGAAGTGCACCACACTAGCACGTTTCGTAAGTAAAACTTTCCCATCCTTCAAATATGAAAAACGTTTTTCACTTATAATTATGAAATTTAATTCATTCAACCCTCAACAATAAATTAGCCGACTTCGTGGTCCATACTGTATTTCAGGTCGTTTTATATGTAGTCTTCTAAAATTACTCAGTGATAGGTGTAGGCTATGAAGCTTATCTTTGGAGCATCTGTCATCGATCAGAACAGTTTTGTGGCACAAAGTGTCGTATCAGATAATACAAGGTTCACACGTTCAGCGGTCCCCGTGGTGGAGTTTCAGTGAGATCTTTCGTCTAAATTTACAGGCATGAAATTCCTATGAAACTCCCAAACCGCCAGGCGATGCGCTTGAGAGATGGCGCAACCATGTCCTGCATACTCAGAATAGCGTTTGGAGCATACGGGAAAGCAAGAAGAACTGTCGAGAGGGGAAGGTTTGTATTAAATATGTAACAGTTCCACGTAAATTTCATAAGTTATTGCAATTAATCTGAAGATTTGAGTGGTAAGTGGCATTCATTATCCATTTTTTATATTTATATTTTTACCCGTTTGACCTGTGTGTTATCAAATAAAAAATAATTTGTAAAAAATAAAATGTATTGCTTTGTGTGTCGCGCTGAAATGGGCAGACCAAATATTTAAATAATTATTGTTTCCACGTATAAAGAGGGTACTGTCATTTTATTATTTGTGTAGGCTCTGTACAAGGAATACCAAGTTGCACTGTGTAAATAGAGTCCTGGTTTAAGACACGCTGTACCACAACAGAATGATAAAACAAGATGCCTCAATTAGCATTTTTTTATATAAAGAATACTTTATTATACCTCACAATATACGACCAGAGACTGTCGACGACTCTTTCAGAGCCTGTATTGTTTTTACGCGGAGTTCAACAAATTTATCTTGTGGCGAGAGATGATACATTCAACAATTTCGGCATAACGCATTTTCCCACGTCACTTTTATCATTCCTGTAATAGGTCACATAATTGAATCAGTAACTAATGCTTTCTGACAATCAAATCTCAACTGACATCACTTCAATTGACAATGCAATTATAGCCTATCCATTGTACGACCGTAACTATATTGAATAGTGTTGATCTGAAGTATAATTCAGGTAGTATGGCGTGTAAAACAAAACCTTTCTAGCTTTTCATATTATTTCAGAATTGTTGAACAAATGAACAGACATTTTTCTTGATGTAAATAATTATTTTAAATAAGTGTTTTATTTAGTTTCCTAAGTGGTGTCTTCTTATAGGCCATCTGCATTCGTATATTGCTCATTATTGTTACGGCCTACGCAAATTTATTATATTACTTGTATCATTGGCTTTAAGCCTTAGTTGTTTTCCAAAATGTAAAACATACTTAACATTTTTAAAGCACAACATCAACATAAAAAGTAGCTTATGAGGCAATGATAGTGGGGCCCACGGTGTCTGCATTATAGAGCTATAGCATACAGTTGCCTGGAGTAGTAATAAACAATTAAGAGACGTTCAATACATTTTTTGGTCAAAATCACATTTAAAAAATGTTTACTGTTCTGATTCGTTGTCATCCTGGTGCCCTGTTGTTTGCTTACATTAAAAACAACTGGCAGTGCGGTAGAGAAGTCAAACCGGGGTCACTTTTTTCAGCCCCTGCAGCAATCTGCGACTAAACTTGTTGAAATACGCAGAACCTAGCATGCAGTGACATACTACTGTATTGCATTACCAATCATGGTTCTTTCGACTAAAATGCAATTCTTACGCAAATAAACGTAATGTTTAATTGAAAAGCACACGATAAAGCACCACAAATTAGAGTATATAATTAAACATGGGCTCTTTGGATGTATTAAGGCGTTTAATGTCACAAACACGTTTGTAACTTTCCAGATATTCGTCTATCGAATGCATGCTTAGAAAATGTTTTCTGACCACTGGTATTTTAAATATGCATATAGAATAACAACATGACGGTGTGACATTATTCCACGATGAAATTGCGTTGCAATTGCCTTTACAATTGGTTTAAATTTACTATAACGTGGCTCAATTTAGAGGTTCTAATCCCATTACCTAAAATAGCATTATACTGCGATATAAGGATAATGTCTATATAGAAAAGGGATTATACCATTATAGACCATAGGCAGGGTAGCCTATATCTTCTTATTTTTCTTTGCAAATCGTATCTCTTATTCCGACAACTTCATGTTTTAATAGCTCATTGTAGAATTAAAATGTGTTTTGTTTCGTGGTTATAATAAATATATAACGTTACTTTAGAATACAATTGTATTTTACCTATGCTTTTCATCGATTTTCTTTCTGAGAAATGTCAGATAGTTAAGATTTAAAATATTTTGTAACCAAGCAATTCGGGTCGTATAATATAATAAATAATTTACCCATATGTTTAAATATAAATATAAATATATAAATATGACCAAAGTGCTGATCGAAAGTTCTCCCATTGAATACACAATTATGCTTAATCATTTGCGCCGTCTACTGGTAATGTAAGAAACTACAGTTAGACTGGAGCATTATGGGTTCCAGTTTCAAACCTCAAACTTGAGGTTCATGCGAGTTTTGCGAAAATGTGTCGAAAGATTTCAGCTAAAACTTAGGATAATACAATTTCTCTATGTATCACAGGGACATATTTGCATAAGCTTAATCAGGCTGCATAGGCTTTTTTAGGCCGATCAGCTTAATTATTTGTCATTTTTGTACACTAGCCTACTGTCGGTTCATAGTTGTCTTCTTAGCACGCGTATTGTTCTATATGCAGTTGTATACGCATAACTTCTGATGGTTTTATAGAAGGATTGAAATCAGTGATTTCTGAGAGACGTTTCCATTTTAAAGTCAAGGAGTGCACTATGCAGATAATCACGGAGGAATGCGTATTATTGGTTTGTAATCCTTTTTCAAAAGTATTATTATTATTATTAGTAGTAGTAGTAGTAGTAGTAGTAGTAGTAGTAGTAGTAGTGGTAGTAGTAGTAGTAGTAGTAGTAGTATTGGCCCTGAAGTGGAGGGTAATGTTATAATGTTCTTTTTTTTTTGGCAACCCAGATGCCATGTACAAACCAACAGCATTGCATAATACACTATAATCTTGTGAAAGTGAAAAAAGGATAACTTTTTAACTGTCTGAATTCATACAGGTGTTTAAATAAAAATACAGCTATGTACTGTTGCGTTTGTCCAAGATAGATTGCAAATGGCACCTCTTAGTGTGAGAAATATGCCTTACCATTTGCATAAATTAATACTGTGGTATCATGCTGCTCATTTCCTTCTAAGGCCAGTGGCAGACCTTTTTATAAAAACAATCCCTTGAGCCTTAAGTGCTAAATCTCAACAGGGGAGAAAAAAGCAACAGCCATCTGAAATTAGAAGTTGTTAGTATTCTACTCCGATGAGCGATATAACTTAATTTCCATGTCATGTGAGAAGTTATTTGACCAGGGTGTGGGAAGCATAAGTTGTTTTTGCTTGTGTTGAATCCATGGAATGGCGCTAGGTGGAGAAACCGCTCCTGCTCTTTATAGAACCACACAGCCGCGTGACAGTATTTGTCACTCGGGCTATTATATCAGGTGTGCTAATGGGATCGGAGGAGCGCGAAGAAATCCCGGGATTAGTGTGATCCCATCTCCAGGGCCTTGCCTGCACATTTCGACCGCACAGCGCAGGCGAGGCCCAGAGGTGAAAAGTGAAGGCAACTGCCCCAACCGCACCAAGGGAGCGGGAGCGTAAGGGGGGGCATACCGCGTGTGGGCCAATCAAGAAGTGCTGGGACGAGTCTCGCACCTCCCTGGGAGACTGTGAATCGATCAGCACCTGAGAGAGGGAGTGGGCTAGAATGGAGGTGTGAAGATCCATATTTTCTGCTAGGAGGTGGGAAGAGTCCGGCCTGCAAAGAAGTGTGGCCATTCTCTAATGAGCCCCTCTGCCACATTCTGGCATTCTGTCTACAAGCAGCGAGGTACGCCAGGGAGGTGTCATGGAGTCATTCCTATGGGATCTGCATCCATTTCCACATTCCACTTGTTCACTCAGCGGGAGAATGTGGTCATGCATTCTGGAATTAGTGGGCTGTTTTCTAGAACAGGCATACAATAATACACCTGCTCTGACAACAAACAACCTGACCAGGGGTAAATCCCTACACCTGCTCTGACAACAAACAACCTGACTAGGGATAAATCCCTACACCTGCTCTGACAACAAACAACCTGACCAGAGGTAAATCCCTACACCTGCTCTGGCTACAAACAACCTGACTAGGGGTAAATCTCTACACCTGCTCAGACAACACACAACCTGGAATCCTTATCATGCATGTGGAATCTCCATGCTCTTCTTCATTCCATCAAAAACAAGTTTGTGAGTTTAGGGTGGGTTGGTAAGGTTAAAGAAATGTTCTTCTGCAGCAGGTTTTAAATACATTACTCAAAATGAACCATAAAACGGTGTGTGTGCATTAAATAAAGCTACGAGTTTCAATGGTTGAGAAGTGTTAGCCAAGAAAAGGGAAAGAATTTCCTTGGCAGAGATTTAACTCATCACTCTGGAATGAAGGCATAATGACTGACTTAGGTTCCAATATCTCTGTCTGTCTATCACGGCCAAGGAATCTCTTCATGTTTGATCATTGAAATAAGATTGTACTCCTTGCAAAAGATGCCTGTGTTTCCAGAGAGGGTTTTCTGAAACAAGCTGTGTGATATTAATGAAAGAACAACAGTGCTGAATTGATAAAGTTTGTTATTTTACACATATTAAGGCTGATAGTATTACAACAGAAAATTAATTTGAGATGTTGGCATGGTGTGCTAACTGTAATCAATGCTGTGTTGAATGAACAGCAGAAGGGACCATGGCTAAAGTGTGTGCACTAGTGTGAAATGTAGGCTGTGTTGTATGAACAGCAGAAGGGACCGTGGCTAAAGTGTGTGCACTGGTGTGAAATGTAGGCTGATTCCCCGGGGCACTGCTCCTGCCCTGGGCAAGAGTGAATCATAGTTCTCCTGACCCAAACGGTCTCCAATTTGATTACAGACCTGCCGTAAAACATAGATGAATGGTTTCTCATTCTGTAAATACCATATCCGAAATGGAAACCTCCACAAATTCACTAGATAAAATCACAAAGCCTCTCTCAGCAGGAGCTTCAGTTCCCATTAAAAAGGGAACAGACCTTACAGGTACACTCACATGGTCCCCAAAATCGAGGCAGTAACATTGAATTGTTTGTTGAGGGGCATGAGGGTAGCAGTGCTGCACTTTTTGAAGTGTGTCACAAGATGGATCTCTTGCAGTTGTGCAACAAACGAAAATGCAATATAATATTATGTGTAACCCTGTGTTAAGCTCAGAGTCTCGTTTAAGAAAGGGTGAAAACCAAGATCCAGTGTCGGTGATGATGATGATGATTAGAATAGAATAGAATAGAATAGAATAACTTTTATTTTCTCGAAAGGGAACTTCAGTTGTAGCCACCAGCAACAACAAAAAAGACATAGACAGTGGGGCAGACCCACAACACAAACAAACATATAAAATGCAAATATATATACAGCCAAACGTCATGATTAAAATAGCCCCCGCTGTGCTGAGATGTCCAATGTCATCAACCAGTCCAACACACAAACTCCGACTCGGCGCCTCCACGATTTTCCTCCATAGTATACACGCAGTGTTGCGGTCTCTGTCCACTGTCAAAACGGAGCTCAGCCTTCCCAGTCGCCGCCTCACTCCTCCCCCGCATTATGTTCTCCTTCCCTGGTTGCCTTTTGAAGATTGCCCGCAGTCCCGAATCAGTCCCGACATCTTCAACTCCGATGAAGAGTGATGGTACACTCCGTGGCTGCAGATCCAACAGACATTTCTGAGCATAATGCGAATGCATCTCCATGGTGACGACCACAAACAAAATCATCCCCACTAGACAATTTGTCAATATTATAAAAACGAGCAGCAGGAGTGCTCCGAAAAATCTCCAGCCCGCTTCTCCATCCCACAACAGACACACAGCGCATGAAAAAAACAAAAGACAAAAGCCAGACACAACAAAACACATTCAAATTAACAAACACGAACACGAGAGACAGCTGGACTACATGTCGCCATTACAGTGCCACGTGACGTCATATTATTATTATTATTATTATTATTATTATTATTCAGGGTCAATGCTTACGAAACACAGAATTCTGACCCATTTGGAGCATTTGAAACTTTTTAAAAGTTATCTGACCCCTGCCTGTCCCTGGACTTTGCTTTAGCCTGTCTGCTGCCCTGTATGGGTAGTCTTGCTAAATAAATACATTCCTTGGTGGAGTTTTCTACTAGTTTGCCTAAGAGTCTTGCGTTTGGGTCCAATCCAGTGTTCAAACCGTAACAGAACGATCTGGCCAATATGGACCCAGCAGACTCAGAGTCGCTCCACCACGCCATCGCCTGCCAGGAAGCCGTCATCGGTCAGCACAACGACTTCTCCATGACGTTATGGAGACCCTGAAGTCCCTCTCCGCACTGATGGGTCCCCAGGAGGCAGTTATGGGTCGGCACGACCTCCAACTCTGGGACATCATGGAGACCCTGAAGTCCGTCTCGGAGCAAGTGGATCAGATGGGTTCCCAGGTGTTACGGTTGTCCACCAGCCTGCCTCTCCCTCAGCTCCCCACCAGCCTGCCTGTTCCTGATCCTGCAGTGCTGCCCAGTCCTTCCGCCTCCGTGCAACCTGCTACTCCTCCACTCCTTCCTACCAGTGAGCCCCCCATTCCGCATCCAGAATGCTACCTCGGCGATTTGGGGAAGTGCCGGGGCTTCCTGATGCAATGCGATCTTGTTTTCAAGATGCAACCGGTTTCCTACCACTCTGACCAGAGCAAGATCGCATTTGTTATGGCCTGCCTGGGGAGGAAGTGCATGAGACTGGGCCACCACCATTTGGGACAGCCAGCTACCTGCCAGCATCCATTTTCTGACCTTCTCGTCTGAAATGAGGAAGGTTTTCGATCACCCAGTCTGCGGTCGAGACGCCGCCCAGCACCTGCTCCACCTCCGCCAAGGTTCCCGCTGTGCCGCGGAGTTTGCAGTAGAATTCCATACACTGGCCGCTGAGTCCGCTAGGAATGATGCGGCTCTTCAAGTGGTGTTCCTTAATGGAGTGAGAGAGGTCCTCAAGGATGAGTTGTGATCAGGGATGACACCAGTTCTCTAGACGGCTTAATCTCCCTCGCCATCCAGATCGACAACCGTCTGCGGACCTGCCTGAGGGAGAAGACGGGTCATGGTGCGACCTCAACCCATTACTTCCGCTCCAACCTGGCAGTTCCGTCCCACACGTCTGGCCCCACGAACCCCTCAGTTCCAGAAACCCCAGCGGAGGAACCCATGGAGCTGGGCAGAACCTGTCTCACCTCGGAGGAGCGCCTGAGAAGAGTCCAAGCTGGGGCCTGCTTCTACTGTGGTCAGACCGGTCACGCGCTGCTCTCCTGTCCCATTTGCCCAAGGAGGGGCGGCTCACCAGTGGAGCTGGGTGTCCTTATGAGCCAGGTCTCCTCTCCTTCTGCTGCCCAGTCCCGGTTCCTGTTAGACGCCACACTCAGCTGGAGCCGCCAATCCCTCCCGCTGTCCGCCTTGGTCGACTCTGGAGCTGACTGCAATTTTATTGATGCCGCACTCGTCCGCCAAGCAGGCCTCTCCACCAGGCCTCTCCCTAACCCTCTCAATGCCTTCTCCCTGGACAGGAAGCTCATCGCACGGTCACTCATTCGACGAACCACTTCTGCTCATCCTGTCCTGCAACCACCATGAAACAGTCCTGCTTCATGTAATCTCCTCAATGTTTCATGTAATCTTCACACAATCACCCTTGGTCCTCGGTCAACCATAGCTGAGGCGTCACAACCCCCATCTTGATTGGACCACCAACAAGATTCAGAGTTGGAGCTCCTACTGCCACTCTACCTGCCTACAATCTGCCCAGCCTCCGTCAGAGGGCATTAACCCTCCTTCTAGACCACAGCTATCTAACCTGTCCTCTGTCCCACCTGTGTATCAGTACCCCCCAGCTCCAGTTTCAGGAACTCACCCAGAGTACCCGGCCTCAGAAACACAGCCAGAGTTCCTATCTCCATCTCCAGCCCCAGAAACTCACCCACAGTTCCCTCCAGCCCTGGCCCCTGAAGCTCGCCCGCAGTACCCGGCCCCAGAAACCCCTCTGCACTACCCACCAGCTCCGGTCCCCAAACCTTGCCCTCAGTACCTGGTCCTCGAAGCTCACCTGCAGTACCCAGCCCCAGAAACCCCCCTGCACTACCCACCAGCTCTGGTCCCTGAAACTCGCCCGCAGTACCTGGTCCCTGAAACTTGCCTGCAGTACCTGGTCCTCGAAGCTCACCCGCAGTACCCGGCCCCAGAGACCCCCCTGCTCTACCCACCAGCTCCGGTCCCTGAAACCCACCCGCAATACCCGATCCCCAAAGCTTGCCCTCCTGTCCCCAGCCCCCCTTACCTGTTCCAAGTTCCTGTCCCCAGCCCTCCTTGCCTGTTTTGGATTCCTGTCTCCAGTCCTGTGTTGTCTGTTTAACCTCCCACCTCCCCTACACCGCATCCTGTGTTTTATGTCTTGTTCCAGCCCTCCGGTCCATCCCCCTCCTTCCCCATCCCCTGACTCACTCGCACTGTCACGTCCCATGCCTCTGTCCCGATTTCCTGGTTTTCTGTTTCTATGTGCATTCTGTTCCGTGTTTTCCCTCTCTCCCTCCATCGTTGTCTCGTCAGTAATCTGGCATATAGTCTCACCAGTTTCTTTGTTCTGTGCCAGATCGTTTTGTGCCCTGCCTTGTGCTTGTCATATTACCTTCCAGCGTTTTGTTGTTTCCTGCCTGTTCCTGACCTGCTCCTCGACCCTGTGTTCAGTCCTGTGTACCCGTCCAGTTTGTCTTCTCCTGCCTGTCCAGCCTGCTCCTGTCCAGCCCGTTCCCGTCCAGCCCAGCTCCTGTTCTCCTGCCTGCCTTGTCTTCCTCGTCCTAGCCCTGCTCCTGCCCTTCGCCCTCCTGATCCCCTGCTCTGACGGATTCCCCGGTTCTGACCCCTGCCTGTCCCTGGACTTTGCTGCCCTGTGTGGGTACTCTTGCTAAATGAATACACTCCTTGGTGGAGTTTTCTACGAGTTTGCCTCAGAGTCTTGGGTTTGGGTCCAATCCAGTGTTCAAACCGTAACAATAATTTTTGTAATCCAAAGTGGTCAGCCAAAATGCACTTTCAAAATATGTGGCAAATATGGTTGAAAGGGATGTGATGCATAACATACCTGGATGAAACTTACATTCCCATGTTTGGCTCAAGTCCACAAAGCTTACTGAGTAAAAAATATTTGCAGTCTACAGTGCCACCATCAGATGAAGCATGCATTTTTCATATTTTAATTTTTCAACTCTACTTGTCAGCTGTTTTGTGTCATTCATTACATCCTGACAAATGATACATATGACTATGCAGTTGTGCGCCATTTTCCCTATGCTGCTTGTACCCCGTTAATTGCTGCTTGCGGCTATTATTATTATTATTATTAGTGCTTTATATTTGTGAGAATTGTGTTGTGCCTAGCTGTTATGTGACACACATCTATTACACATGACTCACTGGTTGGGATGGTTAAGCTGTCCATGCATCCTAATTGAATTGAAGACTCTGGGAGTGAGAGCATTTATTTAGGGTGATTTATTGAATGAGTGTCCAGCCCTGGCTAAAAGCAATCCTATAAATCTCTGGTGTTTCTCTAAGGGCTTCTTCACCCTCTCTATTTCACTTATTATTATGGGTACCAGTGGCATAATTCTGAACAATGCCACAAGTTCAACTGGGCAATGCAGGGGTCCAACAAGCCATTTTGAACCGATTCATTTATTTTTCATAACAGCACCACATAAGGACAAATGGATCACCACTGTACAATTCCATGTTGTGGCCTTGGCCTGGATTCAATCTCAGCACAGCAATCTGTTTGTTTACTTTACAGTATAATATTCAAGTGAGTGCTTTATTTTTAAAGGAGCTACATGTAACAAATGTACTGTACTAAATCATAAAATGACCATGATATGTCATCAGAGATTAAGGAAACATGCTAAGTCGAAATACTGGCTTCTCCGACAACAATGCTACAGCCAGTATGTTCTCCTTTGAAATTTCCATTCCGGGTCGGAACGTCTGTATTTGTTTTGGCCTGTGCGATTCACTATTCTCTGAGTTGACTCCGCCCACTGCCCATTACGAACAACCAGATGTACTCCGGCACTCCGACAGCCGATTTACGAATGCCTAAGCTAAGTTCAACATCGTTTTCATTTAGCTAGCTAGCTAAAGATTTAAATATATATATATATATATATATATATGTATATAGTTACTAGCTAAACATAGCTACCATTAACGTTAGCTTATATCTGTGTGACCATAAACATAGCCAGCCATGCATCTAGCTAACATTGACAGAGTTATAAAAAATCCACATGAGCTGGTTTATAATTTGCAAACAATAAACGTATACATTAGCTGATCAACTTACAGTGTAGGACTCGTCGTCGCTTGTCATTGTCAAAATAGAATAAGCTCGTCTCAAAATATAATGTTGCGCTCGGCTCGTCTTGCGCTCGTGTTCGTTCAGTGTCCTCAACCTGGCAACCCGCGTGAGCTTCGAGTCTGGGGAGGAGAGGGAGGGCGGAGACAACTCTCTCCAATATTGTGAATTTGGACTGCAGTACCTATTTTAAACACTCGGTGTCAATGTTACATATAGATCCTTTAAGTCATCAATTATAATATTAATGTTTACATGTTACAGTCACAGATTAATCAAAGCCACAGTAGTGGACACAAAAGTAGATTTGTTTGAGTTTAGAACAAATCACAAAGCAGTTTAATTTAATCTGAGCCTCTGTGTCACTGTACCAAAGATAGTTAGTTGGCATGTCATACATGTCGTAAACAATGACAACAAAGAGTATAGGTACCACTAGATCCCTTATTATAGAATGGGTATGTTGTATCCTTTGTGTTTGTAATAGACAGAGAGCCTCCAATCAGGTCAATATACTTTGTTCAAGCATAGTAAACCATTTTGATTTAAGAGCCTTTATATTAATTTTATACAAAAAACATACATACAAATGTATTTAAAATGTGTTATTTCTATCCCTGCCTTATCTTTTACAAAATAATTAAATATTGCTATAGTGGAAGGATATAATTATAGATGATCACTGTGCAATACAAAAATTTGTTGGCAGAATATTTTGACTCAACGGTGACTGTTTTCTTAATGCTTTCACACATGTAAGTAGATTTAGTCTATATTTGTATGTATTTCTAATTATCATTATGAGAACTCTACCAGAAGAAGGTTAGTATTGTACATACAAGTGTGTGTACACAGATAAATGTGACTAGTGTGGTTCCATCATGTACTCTAAATCCTGGGTTTCAACAGGGTCTCTTATGTGCACCCTAGTTCTAGTGCCTCATCATATAAATCACGCAGCATTGCTGACATGTTTATGAAAGTGGCAGGGATTAGACACACTACTGGAGCCCCAAAACCTCCACATTTACCAGAAACCCAATGTAATACATCAGTGCCAAGGAGTGCATAGACATTGGGAGCTGCACATCCTCCCTTCATATGCACTCTGCTAACAAGCTCCAGCACCCAGCACCCAGAGGAAATGCTGCGTGCCTTGCCTTCCAGTCTCTGAATTAAAATACCAAGGGTTATTTAACAAGGTACTCGTTGAATATGTTCATTCCCAACCACCCAAAATTCTTCCCTGTCTTGGATCTCACAGAAAATCCCTTGCAATCTCCTCTATTTTATTATTTATTTATTAATAAATAAATAATAAAATATTGTGTCTTACTGGCAATATCGTACTGATTGTGCATTGTGTCAACAAAAGCCCCTTGTAATTAAAACCAGAAAGTGTTTTAATGAATGTACAGAAACTGTTCTTTGTTATTGGGGGAAGTTATTTTCTTAACCAGGCAAATGACAATGTGCCCTGCACTATGCACAAGTGGAGCCAACAAATACAGAATTTGGAAGGAAAATATAAATTAGTGGCTCTTCATTGGTAAACTGTAAGGAAGGGGGGAGGGCAGGGTTACCAGGGTTACCGAGTGGCCCAATAGCCCTCTTGACCAAAGCCTGGCCATATCCGTTTGGACGCTCACAAAAGGGCCTCTCATGAAGCCTGGACATGGCCTCAGATTAGGTATAGTGATAGGATTAGTCTTTAATGACTTGGAGTTTCAAGACAGAGAGTTTCTGCAAAGAGGCTTAGATATGGAAGAATTAACACCACCATGCCATGCCCCCCTGCACCCCCCCCCCCCCCCCCCCCCCCCCCCCCCCTCTCTCTCTCTCTCTCTCTCTCTCCCTCTTTCTCTCTCTCTCACACACACTCCCTCTATCCTATTCTTGCTCCCTGACATTGTTGAATGACATATGGCATCAATAAGAAGTTACATCGGAGAATCATCCTGTGGCAGGTGCTATGACCACCAGTGCTAAGAATGTGCACACCTGAGTCCTCACAGATTCACACAAATATCCTGTCACTCTATTTTCACATCAAACACATTCAGTCAACAGCAAGAAGAAAGGGGAACATGAATAGTATTTGTCATCTGGAAAAACAATGACCACATGGATTTCATGGTTTTGTTTATGCAAGTATAATTAAATGGTTAATATGGTAAAAAGACAACATATTGTCATGGCATGTACTTTGCACTTCTTAAACACCCCCACAGTGGAGCTAAAGACAGAACAGAGACAGAGGGTGACACGGTCAGATACAGAGAATAGAGAGTGAAGGAATGGCAGGAATTTTATTCTTAGTTTCATCAGCAGGATTTTCTATGCAAAATTACTGCCTCGAGAAAGACCTGTCTGACAAGACCCTTGATGTGCAGCTTTCTGACAAGACCCTTGATGTGCAGAAATCCACCTGCTTTTTCTGAGAAGTCCTACAGAGCTCCATGAAATCCACCTGCTCTTTCTGGGAAGGTCTATAGAGCACCACAAAATCACCCTGCTCTTTCTGGGAAGGTCTACAGAGTTCCGGGAGCCAGTTCTGGCCTCAGATACAGTTCATCATTCCACAGTTGATTTTATTTTTCATTACAATGAAGATTACATTACTGATTAATGTGGAAATAAATGAATCGAAAGTGAAATCCCAACAAGACAGTCATTACAACGCCATTATTCAGTGCAGCCAATATTTCACTGTTTTGAGGCTATGGGAGGACTTGGGGAGAGAGATTCTATAGTTAAGACTTGGTGCATACTATGTCTGAACCCTCAGCAAATGTAAGTCAATTAATTAATGAATACATGATTTTTTTTAAAAGCATACAGCACATTTATCTTAAAAGTTAATGTCAGCTACAAATTCTACCCTTGAATTAACCTATTTTTCTTGTTTTTTCTTTTGCCGGTATCCACCAAATCGCCAACAGAAGACGGACATGGTAAGTTGAAGAAAAATCTTAATCTGGAAGGGATGGGTTCTGTTTTGATTGAATAATACTTTCCCATCCCATACCTCCATACTTGGAGGTTTTAACTAAATCCCAATGTTTTTATTGTGTAACGGCAGGGATCAGGCGAGGCGCGAACTTGGGTCTCCAGGGGGAGAGCCGGCTGCGCTAACCACTGCACTCCAGATTCATTCACTGTTAACGGAGCAGTTAGGCACCCTCAGGAGCGGATCGCTACACTACTTCCCACCAAACCCACAGAGCATGCCCTCACGCTCGCACCACACTCACAGGCTGCCACCTGCGGAGGGCACCACCCTCTACATTTAGGCCCTGCCTCCACTGCTGACACCAAAGTGAGGTAGTCTAGGAAAAAAGTGTTGTCACATGAAAAATGAAAAGTAAATCAAATGCAAAACAACTCGAAACAACTTCCTCAAAAAGGAAAATTCAACTCAAATTCAATAATAACTGAAAACTAAAATAAGGCACATCTTAATCAGCCACCCCCGAGCATCAGAGAGCAAACTGTCTAAATACTTCCAGCAATCAACCCATTACCTCCCTTAGCCCGACCATAGCTTACACAGGTAAATCTCAATAACAATCTTTGACACTGAACATCCTTTTAACATTATCTTTATCATTATGATAATTCTTGTAAATAATGAAATATCAAAATGTAAACAATAAAGGTCACACTTTAAACAAAGTCTCTCATATAAAGGCTTTATATAGCATATACTGTATAAAGCCTTCATTAACATGACATAATAGCTTCATAAAGGGTGACATAACACCTTCTTATGCAACGTGTTATGCCAAATGTGACATAACCAACAATGTCAGGGGCTAATGGCTAAACATTATACAGGGTGACATAAAAAAAAAATGCTTATGTAGGATGCTAGGCTAACTGTGACACAGAGAGAGATCTGCAGAAATGCAGTCACATAGTTAGCATAGTTTACGTAGTGTATCAGCGTAAGAACTCTCATGGGTCTGGCATTGAGACTAATTCCATGATAAATTATTGCCATTTGACAGTTTGTGGCACATAAAGTTTGATTGACCACATTCTCTTCAGATGGTTAGATGAAAAAACACAAATTACATTAAATAATTTATGTAAGATCGGGTAGCATTGCTTTGGAATAGAGCTAGTTTAATTAGTGTGAGCTATGATAGCCAATTTTGTTTGTTGTAACTGGGCCTCATTTTGATATTAATACTTGTTTTAACAGCAGGCCTAGTGTTTATTAGTTAAAATGAGATCAATTAGTGTATTTTTTTTGTTAATCACACATGAACCTTGAAATGGAACATTCACCATGTTATTTACATCCACACTACTTGGTTAATTCACTGGTTGTGGCGGTCTGTTACAAATGGAGAGAGTGTAAGTTACATTATACTCACAAACTGTTATGGGCCATGTTCAGGGTTTCGTGCTCTATATATTGACCAAGTTGCCTTGATACCAATCCTGTATCTAGGCCTAGCCCCCCTGATTACAGAAATAGCTGTTTCAAACATAGTATGTCTATTGCGAGGGGTTAGGGAAGCAGTGGAGACTTTATCACTGTTACTAATATGGCGATATCTTACTGAGAGTCAAAAAGAAAAGGGTTCAATGGAAGTGATGGTGGGCTGTATATTTATTTCTAAAAAGGCATGTGGCACTTCTACTAGGGTGCACCCCTTCGTGACTGAAAAGTACACAATAGCCCAAAAAACCAGTTAAGTTGTCAACATTCGGTAGAGTCGGAGCACAACAATAACCTTTGAGCTATGTGTGGAGCTGCTTAATACGCCATACTGGGGAGAAGTCCTGAGACAATACAGCTCTTGGCAGAGTCCAAGACTGTTTGATGCATAGGCGAAGGGTGTGTAAGGCTGGGGAAGGCATAGCCGGACATGGCGATTAAAATAATGTAGGCTATTAAATACAAATAAAAATGCTAGCGATAGACGATTCTAGTGGTCGGGTTAGCTCATTCGATCCATGAGGCTACTGCCTACTGCTGGCCGGCTGCGTGTAGGCGATTGCTGCACGGTTAGACTGTACTCGTTGGTTAGTTAGCTAGCTAGCAAGTTTCATCCATCAACGCGTTGTCCTGTCAGTGAAGCGGCAGTCAAGCTGAAGGATCATCACAGACTCATGAAGCATTTCTGGACACACGGTCACACTCACTGTTAATGTCAATTAAAAATGTTATAAATTATGTGTGTGTTGGCTGCCATGTCGATAGAGAAAAAAAACAAATCAGACATAGGCTATCATCTTGCAGTGGAGTCACTTAAATAATTAGCCTATCAATATGACATGAAAATCGTATCCAAATAACTCACATTTCCTGGAGTGTTATTTTGTATTGGGCGTCAGGGTTTTTCCTACATAGCAAATTCTTTGGCGGCCGCCAAAATGTTTTCACGGACCGCCAAAGGGAAATCACGACCACCAAAATGAGAATAATTGCAAAAACGGCAATTCAAAAGGTAAAAGCTTTAACAAGTTCATGCAATGTTTTAATAGAAGGTAATCTTGATAGTAGTTTCACCAGCTTTACTGAAGGGATAAACTGTCTACTTACTATTTTACCTCAGCAACACTATAGGCTGCTATCTAACAGTATTTTACCTCAGCAACACGGCTACTATCTAACAGTATTTTACCTCAGCAACACTATAGGCTATTATGTAACAGTATTTTACCTCTGTGACATTCAACACTAGTACCTCAATGACCTCAATGACTTTATTTAGAAAAGTTTTCTTGCACACTTATTTTTTATTTCTGTTTTACAGTGTTGTTTATTTATATTTATATATTGTGCTATTAAAATAAGTGGTGTAATATTGAAATGTTACAAAAGATTCAAGGACCTTACTCCTAAACACAAGCCTACTGGTAGCCAACTTTACAAAGAAAGCCTACATGGGCTCTTGTACTCAAAAAACTGTATTTACGGTAAAATTAACGTAACATTTGTTGCTGCTCGCGCATTGCGTGCGCTCGCGTGAGGGTGGACACCACCCCCTCCTAGCCTTACCCTGCAGTTCATTCACCCTCCACCTATGGTTTGATGAAATGTCATTCATTGCTATGTGAATAACACCAGATGAGATGGTGAAGAATGAGTGGAATGGCAGAATTAATGTCCAATGCCCGAGCACCAGGATGACAGATGTTTTGTGTGTTTTGGCAGATAAATGTAGCGAAACGTGGCATCAAGAATGCTGAATCATGAAACCGTGAATGCTTTCTTTTGCCAATGAAACCCAGAAGCCTGGGTTTCATTGGAAAAAGTTTCTGAGCAAATATTAATATAAAATTTTGGTTAGAAATTCTCAAACTTAAAAGTAATACCTGTACAATAGTATTAGCCAGGCGTTGCTGTGGAGGTTTGATAAAATGTTGAAATTATGACATAATTCAATTTCTGAGGCTCTGGCTTCCTGTTTGAATACAAACTCCAAAAGCAGGTTGCAGAAGCTCCCCTTTCCCTGTGCTTCCAGGACTGCAGAGAGCTTAGTGACTTTAGGACGGGAGGCATTCACCCCTCCCCTATGACCAAAGGGTAACAATGGCCACCCCCTCTGCTGATAATCCAGAGAGGGGTGGTACCCTCAGAGAGTGTGAATTAAATACATTATAGTATTACTGATTAGAGTGTTTTATAGTCAATTTTTCATCCACATCAAACTTTGACTTTTTCTTAAAGCCTAACATCTGTTCTGGAACAGGACACAGTCGCTGAAAAGGGATTTGTGTATCTGAAGGTCCCACAGAGATGAGAAGAGAAAAGGTGAAGAAGGGGGAGAAGAGAAGAAAGCAGAAAAAGAGAAGAACAGAGAAGGGAAGGGGTCATTTTTGATGAAAAGGAAAACTAGTTGACTAGTTGACCTCTAGTTTCCATTTACTTGAAGACTATTTGTTAATTGACACCTGTCTTTGTGACAAGAAACCATGAATGTGGTGGTGTGTAGCTACTAGAACAATTAGGAATTCCCTCCTATTGTCACGGTTATTAGTAGCCTTTGCTGTTTCGCCGTTTGGTTTTCCTTTTGGCATCGTCAGGACGCTCTATCGGATTTTTTCCGCCTCCGTCCCGGTGTTTGTATCTCGCCCAGCAATTATTCCTTGCACCTGTTTCGGATTTCCTGCCGGTTATAAATAGCCCAGGACTTCCGCATTTCCGACACTTCAATATTGTCTTTGCTATGTTGACAACGAAGTCGGTAAGGTATAGAAAATTCAGTCTCTGCATTTCTGGTTCGAATAAGAAACGCAGCAAGTCCGGTTAGAGAATTAGGATTAGATTGGTTTTCTCTTTTATTTCCAATCTTTCTCTTTATCCTTTATTCTTGTTACCTGTTATATTTTGTGTTCAGCTCTTTCAACAGGTTTTCTTTTCTATTCTTTTCCTTCACTCGTTTTATCGAGTTTTGCTTTGTTTCACTACCCCTTGTTACATCAAATTATTTCGTGTGTGAGGTTTTTTTGTTAGTTATTCTCGCTGTTTATCGAGATCGCCTCAGTTTTTGAGGTTGCTTTGTTTTGCCTTGTGTTAGGGAAGTTTTGATCCTGATCCTGTGTTATCTCCGTCCTGGTGCGGCTACTTCTGCTTTTGTGGCGTATCTTTCTAGATACGCTTTTAGAAATCCTTATCGGTCGCGTTTGGTTCTCCGAACCTTACACTTCCCCTCACACCTATAGTGCGTTCTTACATCCAACTGTTTATCCCATTTCATAGGAAGAGCAGGAGAGGACAAATATTGCCTCTCAGTTTGGCTCTTGTATTAATAATGTGTGTATTCCCCTCAAATTTGCCTGTCTGGATCAAGTTGGCTGGTTACAAGCAGCTTAGCTGTCTCCATGTCGCATCAACTGGACCCACAGAGAACATAGCCAGGGTTTGAATTTGGCTGCTGGAAGATTAAGAAGAACAGCAAAAAAAAAAAGAACAGATGATACTCTTTCAGAGCATCGGTCATTCCTGAGACAAGCTGTCCGAGACAGCAGCTCCCCTGGAGCCAAAAGTGGTTATTTCGCCATAGAATATCAGATGTCAGCTTGGATTATCTTGCTCCACACAGGACAGCAGCCAATACCAAGCACTTCCTCCCATGGCCAGATCTACCAACCACAGGCCCCAGGGCATGCATGGCCTAGCCCCCCCTACATTAAAAAAATTACAAAACACTCACTGCTAATGTTTACTCTGAGACATTGATGTGTATTCTGTTTACATATTTAATGCAAATATTTATTTATCAAGGTGTCACTGATTGTATTGTAGACCCTACCTAAAATATGGACAATACAGACCAAGGCTAGGGGTCCCTCATAGTAGAGACAGCGGCTAGGGGCCCTCATAGTAGAGACCGTGGCTAGGGGCCCTCATAGTAGAGACCGTGGCTAGGGGCCCTCATAGTAGAGACCGTGGCTAGGGGCCCTCATAGTAGAGACCGTGGCTAGGGGCCCTCATAGTAGAGACCGTGGCTAGGGGCCCTCATAGTAGAGACCGTGGCTAGGGGCCCTCATAGTAGAGACCGTGGCTAGGGGCCCTCATAGTAGAGACCGTGGCTAGGGGCCCTCATAGTAGAGACCGTGGCTAGGGGCCTTCATAGTAGAGACCGTGGCTAGGGGCCCTCCCATCTGGGCAGATTTGATTTAGATCAGTGATATAATTTTGCGAAATGCATTGAATATAAATGCGGGTACTAAGTCCATGGGCCCGGGGCATGTGCCCTGGTTGCCCAGGTTGCCTGGTCCATAATACAGCCTTGCTTCCTTCCCTGAATGG
The DNA here is from genome assembly GCA_029718625.1 of Synaphobranchus kaupii. Lineage (NCBI taxonomy): Eukaryota > Metazoa > Chordata > Actinopteri > Anguilliformes > Synaphobranchidae > Synaphobranchus > Synaphobranchus kaupii. Next base: position 69,963,345 of record CM056380.1, on the reverse strand, counting down.
CAGCCCGTGTCTCCACTTATTGTTTGCTGGAAGGGGAGCTTGCTATTTGTAGGCCCATAATTACACAGCTCGCCTGTTCTCCTCCAAACAGTCACTGTCAACTCGTCATAATTCATCTCCCCAGGAGAAGATGGAATTTGTTTGTGACTGATCTGAAGCGCAGTGAATCAGCACTCAAACATCTCCAGAGGAGGGAGAGAAAATAAACTACTTTCATTTCAAAACATGGGAGGGTTTGGAGCTCAATTTAAAAGTAAAAGCAATCGCAAAATATCGCTACAACCGTCTGGAAGATTTGATACAAAGCTGTAAAGTGCTGAGGCTCTGATGATTGTGTAGCATGCAGCATCAGTGATTCCATCTCATGTTTAAGAGCTGTGTGACTCTGAGCATCTTCGGAATGGCGGTAAAGGGGCATCTCAGCGAGACTCGCTGGGACAGAAATCACTTCTGCGATAATCCTCACCCCCACTTTCACTCTCTTGAACACACTTTAAAACCACGTTCCCAAATTCAGAAACCACTCAGACATGAAGAGCTCTGAAATGTGTGACCAGGGATATGGTTGTGAAAAATGCTGGAAATATGGGCTCAGCCTTTGGGTGAGCGATGGCTGGGCAAACAAATGGCGGCACTGGAGGGTAATCAACTTCTCCGTCGTTGTCTCTGTGCGTCACTCACAGGCAGGGGGCAGGCAGGCAGGAGGGAGGGGGCACTTGGCTTGTGTGGGGAAATCCCCTGTTTGGCTTTCTTTATAACAGTGACTTGCTTTGGACATAAAATGGCTTTGGTATCATGACCCAAACCCCTATTGCATTTGCATTCACACCAGGACTGCACATTCTCAATGTAAAACCGATGCTCGATCTACATTAGATGCATGCTTAAAGTGTGGTTACATTAAACTAGTGTGTTTGGGGTTAAGAACTGAATGCTGAAATCTGATGTTCGTTCTTTTCCTTCTCAATCTGCTTTGTAATTTGGAAAGCAGTTTCAAAGTCTATGGTAAATTTACATAACAGGTGCTAGTGCAAGAACAGTGTGAGTGAGAAACGTTGGCAGGGTTTCAGATGTGGGAAGCTTCTCAGGAAGACCTCCAGGAACTCACATCCAATGAAGTTCAAGTTACTAGTAATTTGTTTTCAGTGTGGGAAGATTAAAAGGAAAAAAAATTATTAGCATGAAAGCTCTGTTTATGGAAAAACATTCAATAAAACTGCAGACCTTTCTATCGATGGGCAAATCCCACAGGATTAAAATTGCCAAAGAATGTCAATTCTGTTGAAAAATATGTATTTTAAAGATAATTTAATTATGCTGAATGTATATGTTAGAATATGTCTGTATGTTCATTATTTTTATTAAAAGTGTTAATTGTGTTAAGACAGGTTGTGCGGGGAACAGAAAAGTAACACATCCCCATACTTGCTATTGAGGGCCTGACCTGTTAAATCACCAAAGCATTTGATTTGCCTCCTAAACAAATGAGCACAATAAAGAGCTCTGCTGAAGAGCTCAACTACACATTATTATGAATAAGGAGAAATATAGTTATCCACAGAACTAAGCCTTTACTGCAGATACTCTGCTATGTTCTCCATTGACCTCTGCTCCTTCCATGTTTAAATAAATGCTGCCCTCGTTTCATACAGGCGAAAGCACAAAGGCAGGCACATGGACTTGAACATATGGGGAAAAAACGCCACTCAGGTTCAATTAATCTATCAAATATTACTGCATGGTCTCAACACAGGAACTGTCGCATAGCATTTGGCAGAGATGTATTACGAACAAGCGTAAATCAGATATAACATTAACTGGTTGGGGGGAAAAAGAGCATTTGTGGCTAATTTGTTTTTGCAACAGAAAACAAATCAACTTGACACTGCTTTCCTGTCAGTATGTGTACCTGTCTGTCTATCAGCTTGCCTACCTGTTGGTCTTTCTGTCAGTGCGGCTCACTCCATGTGGGGAAAAAACATAGTGTACTTCAGCATAGGAGAAGAATAATTCAAGTTTATATAAATATATGTCAAGTATGCTGAAGTGTACTCACATGGTTCAGTCTGTCCATCTGACTGCCTACCTGATCTCTTTCTGTGAGCTTGTTAATCGGTTTTGTCTATCAGTGTGTCAGTCTGTATGAGTGTCCTTTCTGCATGTATTCTTTCTCTGTCTCTCTTCTGGCTGCATTAAAAAGGTTGGTTGCCCCAGATCAGAAGTCACTCACAACCATCGACCTGCTGGCGGTTCACCACTATAGGCTGTATGTTGGGAACTCATGCCTCTCCCCTGGTTTCACACTTATATTCAGACACTTTCTCTCAGTCAACACCTCTGCGACCTGTGTGACATCGTTTCCTGCTTATCCAAGGCCGTTTTCTCACTCATTATATACAAATTGGGATGGCAGGTTTGCCATCAGTTGTGGCTTGGCGGGGCATGCCCCATACCTATACAGCACGAGAGTTTGCCACCTTTCAGGGTTTCCTACAGAAATAACCACAATGACCACAGACTCAGCCCTTAAAAACATTAACTTCCGGGGGGGGGGGGGGGTCAGTATTATGAAAAGGGTTTGCTCAACGCAAAGCCAATTAGCATATGTTCACTTATGCACATGTAAACTGATTTAAATATGTACATCAAATGTGTTTGATGTGTCCGAATCATTTCTCGTTGGTTAGCCAAAATGTCCAAGTGTGGCACACACAAACGGAGAGTTAGAAAAAGGTGAGAGAACCACAATGGCCAAATAGCTTATGAAAGATGTAGGAGACAGCACATCAACTCCCCTACCAGCAGTTGGAGTTGATGAGGCTGCAGATAGAGGTGAGAGCTAGCTTAGCCAGCGAGCCAGAAATGGAGTCGGAGTAGGCTATGCTATAGGAAAAGTGTTTGAGTTACAATCTCTGGTATAGGCCTGAAAGTAACTGAACGTGTTGCCCATTCACCGTTGAATAAACATAACATTTTAAATTATTGTTCAAAAATGAGTGAGATGCTTTCTTCAAAAATACCACAAACTTTGATAAAGGCTAAATAGCACTTAGTATCAAGGTTAGTATTCTTAGTATTCATCTCTTGAAATAAATTGTAAAGCTGTCTACAGTTTGACAGAAGCAAAACAAAATTTACACCTGCTAAGGACCATCGGTTCATTAATTCAAAATGCTGACAAATGTAGCTGCTCATTGCCAATTAGACAATGGATTTCTTTCTGTTATACTCACATGATTAAATGAATGCCTTTTAAATGCACAATTAAAGTTCAGTAAGTTGTTTTTTATTGCAGATACGCTACAGGCAATGTGCTCTTCCGATAAGCAACAGTAGGCCAATGTTAGGCTTCAGAATTTCATGCAGAACAGTTTTATAGCCAGATTCCTTCCCAACAAGGAGTTTTTTCTCGCCACCGTTTGTGTGTTTTTACCTTGTTTGCCATTTGGGGGTTCTGACCTGGCTTTTACCCAATTTTCTTTCTGTTTCTCTGTACAGTGTCTTTGTGACAATTCTCTGTAAAATGCGCTACACAAATAAAATTGAATTTACTTGAATTTTAACTTCTGAACAGCTTGTGTGACAGCAATACAATGTAATTAAAAGTACTCTCGTATAACGTTAAACGGCTCACACGTAGCCTAGGTATCCTACACAGAAAGAAAACAAATCCTAAAATAAATAAAAACTCCTGCACTCTTTGTAGCCTACATGCAATAACATTTTATATTCGTATGTAGCCTACCTGCACGCTGAATGCCAACCAAGACTAGTAACACAAAATTAAATTGTTCATTTAGTCAACATGAATTTCAAAAGTTTGCCCATTTAGAATTGCATTTTAGCCTATCAAAAACTCAGTATTATGTTCTAACTTCACCCTATTGGGAATGTGTTTGGCACTTTGTATAATAAAAAGTTGTACAAATAATATTTAAGCAGATCAGTTTATGTTGATGGCGGGATGAGCCCACATGACAGATTCTGTCCCGGGCCCTGGGATTCCTAATGGCGGCATTGGCACCTATTTTAACGACATTAACTAGGCTATTGTAGCTAGCTTGCAAACGGCAATTTTTTTAAATTAATGTTAGCTACATCATCTACCGACATACAAACCATTAGTAAGTCTACCAAGTAGGCTACAATAACCCATTAAAAACACGTACCATAATCCATTTAAAAATATGACTAACACTTTCATCTATTTGTAAATCATGGTAAAGGGAAAATGACTGAATCCAGGCCTGTGTTTCTTTGAGCTAGAATGTATGTGTTTGTGCATGTGTAGCCTATGCATCTCCCTATATTTAATTAGCTTATGGTTCATACATTTATATGTATCATCATCAGTTACCCATAAAAAAACACAATACAAAAAGAAATGATATCTCAACAAAAAACATTTTCAACGTACAAAAATGCCAAGTTACTCATGTAAGGGGTCGGGGACTGCGAACCCCTTTCCCCTTACTACGCAGGCGACCCACCGCTGTCCACGCCGACACTTGAGTAAAAGGTAAAACTGAAATTTTATTACAAATTTTTACAAACTCTAAATTTTTTAAATCACAAGCATAGACAAGGGATTTAATTCCCGGTCTACTCCTTTTTCCCCTCCCCACAGCTCTAAAACCCCGTATGCATGAGTAACTTTTGTATGTTGGAGATGTTTTTTGCTGAGATATTATATACTGCATGGATATTTATCTGTTTATTAAGTATCTAGCTCAAGGGTATCAGCAGTATCAGGCGAAGGACTGAAAACGTCACCTCACTAACATACTGATTTTTACAGTTTATTATTGGTTCTTATTATTGCTTTCATATTAATTCAGAAATTGTGAAACATCAATTTTTCAGCACGCTTGGATTGTGTTCATGAATCTCTGTGCATCACCTTTCATACAGTAAGGTGTTTGTCAAATAAATAGGGGATTGTTTAATCCATTTCATTATTTTGAAAGCATAATTGATTGGTTCAGTGGTTCAGCAGTATGATCTAGGGTTATGCGAGAAGGTAAATGTATGTTCTAGTGTGTGGAAAGCCAATTACTGGAAATAATAATTAAAGGTCACCTTGCATTGTTCCATCAACTATGATCAATACATTGCCTCACTATTATCACTTAACCTCTATATCTTATTGCAGATGTAATCAATGTTAACAATGTTCGACAATACTGAAGTCAATAAATCTTTGAAAGTGAAACCAAAGGAGAGTGATTGGTTGAAATTTCCAATCGAGGCCAGAAGTATGTGCATGTTCAACTAAGCACTGGGCCTGATTTTTTGGATTTCTCTTTGTTTTGTAATAGATTACTAAAAGTGCCCTATATGATTATATTCTAGTTGTTTAGTATTTTGTCAATCCTGGCATTAAAATATGGTGCAGCATTGGACAAAGTAATACCTATTCAGTGTTCAGCCCTGGGCTAATCAAAGGCTCATTGGTGGTTTATTTTTTTGCAAGTTACAAGAGTGATGAAAAAACAAAATGCTACATTTTTTCTCTGTCTGGATCTGGAAGTGAAATGCTCTCTCATTCCTGGTAGTTGTGAAATGCTACAAAAATTAGGAAATAGGGAGAGAAAAATAGAGGAACCTAAATTGTAATTGTTTGTCCCCAAAAAAAGTCCTTCTCTCCCATCCCTGTGGCTTTCCTCAACAGCACTGGTCAGTTTTCCCATTGACAGACTGATAAACGTTCAACAACTAGGTAACACTAGTATTCAGAGCATACATGCCACCCACTTGAGCATGAAAGGCATTGTAAATTCCTCGTTGGCACCTGTCCCTTAGGAATGAGAAAAGAGTTTGCAAAGGGAGCTTTGGCTGATGACTGTATTTGCATGGATCTGAGCTCATGCCTGCAGTTTTGAGTGCTAAAGTCTCCACCCATTCTACTGCGGTGTAACTGACATACTCTCCTGCCTTGGGGGCTGAGGGGAAGTGCTCTGATTGAACTCAATGTGCATCTACCCTCAGTCCAAACATGGGATTCAGGGGCCAGTCTTTGGCAAGGATGACTGGTGTGCCAGGCCATGTGAATGCTTTCTGTGCCCCTTCTCCTTCACCACTACTGTCAGACCTAGGCCCTGGCAGCTCCCACACCTCCAGCAGACAGAGAGCTGGGCCTGTTGCAGGCTGCTAAACAAGCATTATATGTTCTTACTAGTTACAGTGTATTTTATTTTATTTATTAAATTTTTTGGGGGGTGAATTAGTTCACACTCACTGTACTGTACTTTCTGTATGGATGCACCTGTTTTTCAATACCAATTTCCAGCCAAGAGAAAAAATACATCCACACAGTGCCTTTCTGGTGGACCTGATTTTAGAAAGCCTGAAGCTTTTTGGGAAGCCATGAAATGGACAGCATGAGATACATCTTCTTCACACAGAATTTAATTGTAAATGTGTTAATTCCTGATTTTTCCACTGTAGGGGCTGAGGAACCTGTCCATTCTCTCAGGGAATATGGATAATATAAAACAGAAGATTAGCTAGCTAGCTAGTTTCCAAAACATTCGTAGGTACAGTTTTGTCACACTTATAAGATTAAGTAAGGAATTTTTAGCAAGCAAATCTTTGTAATATTGTTTTTGTGCTACTCTTTGATTAGCCAGCTAGCTTGCATGTAACATCAAGATCAGTCTGACCTGTTTATAACGGCTAACGGTTACTATAGGGCATAGGACAGAGTTAGCAAGCAATCGTAGGCTTAAAGGACTAAATATAGGCTGACATTAATATTAGCCTACATAATTTTAACAAGGATTAATGTTATAGCTTATTAAGCAGGTTTATAAAACCAGCATATTACCAGGTTTATTTAATCAATTAATGTGTTCTTTCAGTGGAATATTGACTTTTCTTGTTTGTCAGAGCTCGCTGTTAGCTTGCAAGTTATGAGGGCTGAAAAGTGGCTAAAGTATTCTGGAGGTTGGCTGCTACTGCAGGCGATCGTCACTAGCTGGAAGCGAAGGTGGAAGGCGACTGCGTACGTTTTACATTTTGTTAATTGTTTATTATAATAATATCAGAGAAGTACAACACACATTTTAGACAACATACAGACAATTACATACCTTTAGTTACACTTGAAAACACTTGAAAATACCCCCTGGAGCTACTCCATCTAGGTTATATAAAAACAATAGTTTTTTTCTTGAAGCACTGTCAATGTGTGTGTCATTGACAAATAGCCAATGACAGGCATAAAACTTAATTTGGGTGGCACACAGGGTGGTCAATAATATCTCAAGGGTAGTCAATGCCACCCTGGCAACCCCTTTAGCTCCGCACTTGCATAAGGTTACACTGCCAAAGTTTTAAGATGCTACAGCTCTCTAACTTTTTAATCTGGTAAACAAACTGCTAACCAACTGCTCATGCAACCACACAAAAGTTTATTCATAAACTTTGCATTCTAGTTTAATGTTGTTGTTGTTGTTGTTTTTGTTGTTGTTGCAATGAAATACACATGGTTAAAGTTAAAGTACACAGTACTTGTTCACAGAGAAAAGAAAGACTCATCCACCAGCAACATCCCTCTTCCTTTGTCCGCTCCCACTAGTAAAGAGACAAGATCAAAGTCAACTGTTACATGCCAGTTATCTCACGTGCCCTCATTAAGTGGCTTTGAGAATATTTTTGCTGGATTAGGTTACCAACTTTTCAAACAGAGATCCTGGCCCCAGCCCTGTCAAGCCCCCTTTATCCAAAATGAATCATGAGGTCCTGTAAACAGCCCTGTGATCCGGTTTCCAGGGAGGATTTGCACTGGATTTACACATATACAGTTTCAGCCAAGTTCCTCAAGGTCGCCTGCTGAGGCCGAGTGCCCATCGCTGCCTTAAACAAACCATTTGCCACTCAGTCTCTCTGTTACTCACGACACATAGAGCAAAGGGGGGGGGGTCATCCACACATCAAACACAGGGTATAATTTAAATTCTTTTGCGCGGTCTATGGGATTTGATTTAATGAGCTGAGAACCATTGTGAGACAGCTGACTCCTGCCCTGGGGAGACCCAGGCAAGCATCTCCCACCTCCCTGTAGACGAGCGATGTGTGTGTGTGTGTGTGTGTGTGTGTGTGTGTGTGTGTGTGTGTGTGTGTGTGTGTGTGCGCGCGTGTGCTTGTGTGTGTGTGAGAGAGAGAGAGAGAGAGAGAGAGTGTGTGTGTGTGTGTTTATGTGTATGTGCAGTTACTCTGGTATCTGAGGGTTGAGGCTGGAGGGTGGGGTTTCAGAGCTGACTGAGACGGTGCTGGCAAGGAGAGCACAAAGAGGCGCTTCAGCTCCTGTGGCTGGCAGGACTGTGGAGCTGGACTCAACCCAGGCTCACCATGTCTGCTACACACATACGCTCAAATACATACACATACACTCAAATACATACACATACAGTACATACACAGTCATATCCACTGCATACATAGACATCCACACACGCACAGCCACACACACATACAGACATGTGTACAAATACAGCCCCACATACATAGTATACATAGACATTCACACACAAACATACAGAAGTACCTATGCAAATAGTTAACTAATTAATAATTAATTAACTGCAGATGTTGACAGTTGTTGTGCTTCTGTGTCGATGACATGTTGCTACATACCAAGCAGCGAGTATGTCCTTCACCCAGTAGAATGGGTAACTTTTCTTCATGAGAATGTGTGGCAAAATATGAAAATATTGTTTTTATTTTTTCAAATAAGTCCTTTCGAAATTTGCTATATTTATTGCAGTGTAGAAGCAAGTGATCACTTAGTCTGTATTTGGTAAGGATATGTCTGCTTTATACATTATCTCAGACAGTGGAGAGATATTCCGCCAATATGTAATTTCTTTTTAGTATATTTTAACAATTAAGTTTGTCTTGCAGTTTTCTCATTATTTTCCAAATCAGAATATTTTCTTTGATTTATCAATTGGTTGATTTTAATTGAAGCAGTGTTGGTCATAGTTAATATTGTTAGTTTTTGCTTGGTTTGTTAGTTTCAGGGCCAGCTGACTGATAGGACTTCTATTGGGGCTTAGCTCATGGGATAGGAAGGCCTTATATTAGAGGGAATTTGGTTTGCTTTGCTTTTAGATTAATCCAAAGTTTTACTGCTCTTTTTAAATGTTAATAAGTAAAGGGTAACTGCCTAATTCTGCCCTGCATGCATTGTGTGGTGTGTTTCAGTAGACCTGGAGTATGTTTTTGTAGAATATAGCAGACAGGATTTGCACTAGGTTTTGGTCCCATTGTAAATAGTCTCGATGGCTAAGTGGGCCCCATACCTTACTTCCATATTGCACAATCGGCTAAAATATGCTGCCAATTATTTTTAATAATATTCTTACACAAATTTTTATGTTGTAAAACTTTCTTTTGATGCCATAAAATGCCCTTCTGGTTTTGTGTTTTAGTGCATTCACTGCTATGTTAAAGCTCCGTGATGCATTGATTTTCAGACCTAAATATTTTTGTCATTTCCAATGTGTTCCAATATTGTGTTACAGAAGGCTTAAATTCTGAATTTCACAGGCAACCAATGAAGCACCGGGCTGATATGCTCATGTTTCTTAGTTCTAGTAAGAACCATAGCAGCTGCATTCTGAACAAGTTGGAGCCGATTCAAGGCTGAGCCAGTGCAACCAGACAATAAAACATGGCAGTAGCACAAGCGATTACAGTAGTCCAACTGTAAATAAAAGAAAATTTGTGGAGTGGCAGCATGTCACAGCAGCCGAACCATTTTGGAAATTAGGATAAGTGGTTGGATATTAAAGTGGATGCAAATTTTCTAAGGTTACAGTACCATAGCAAGGAATTAGTAACTGTTCCTATTAATTGAGTCACGACTCTTATCAGCCCATGATGAGACATTATTCAAAATATGATATGATAATACTATGTTGTCTGATTACACAGAAATGTATCTTGCATCTTAAAGTATAGATACATTAAATGATATAGATACATCCACACAAAACATACAGATGTGCTATTACATCCACATAAATATCTCCCCAATTAAACCCCTAGCCATCGAACTGAAATCGCTTTGTTGGACCTCGCATTCGGATGTATTCTGGGATAAAAGAGCATGCATATGCGTCTGTACAGTTGGGACTCTATAACGCCTCCCGTCATATTTTATTTGCTTTGGGTGCACTGTGGAGTGTTTAAGTGCGTTTGGTAGTGGATGCTACCTTAGAGTTGCGCTAGCATTAGCAATGTGTGTATGTCCAAAAGAAGGGACAGCATGGAATTAGCTGAAAATGGTTTCCATCAATCAACTACATCATGGGCAAGTCATAATTGAGACATTATGTCCAAAATTCCGAACTATCCCTTTAATGTAAATGTTAAATAACGTTGGACTCAAGCTGCAGCCCTGTCTCACTCCACGACCCTGATTGAAGAATTCTGTTCTGTTTTTGTGATTGTCTGAATACACTGATTTAATAATGTCATATACTTTACCCCAATACCACTTTGAAGTATTTTATAATGTAATCCCTGGTGCCAGATAGAGTCAAATGCTTTCTTAAAGTCAATAAAGCATGCAAAGATTTAGCCTTTTTATTTGGTGAACATGTTTATCTATAAGAGTGTATAGGGTGTAAATATGATCAGTTGTGCGGTGTTTTGGGAGGAAGCCAATTTGACTCATACTGAAGACACTGTGTTTGATAAGGAAGTTTATATTTCTTGAATTAAGGATGTGATAAAATAACTTCCCCAGATTACTGCTTACACAGGTAGTTATTGGGGTCACATTTATCTCCATTCTTATAAATCGGGCATATAAGCCCTTGATTGCTGCTTTTCAACATCTTGTTATTTACAGTATGTTGGCAAAACCACAACTTTCTTGGTTTTAGTGATCTGAGATAATTCCTGCATTTTAATTGGTGTGTCAATTGGGTTTTTCTTTTATTTAATTTTGTTTTTTTATTAATTTGTTTTGTTCAATATCCATATATAAGTTATCAAATTATTCCACATTTCTCGTTTGATATCACAGACCCTTGATGACGTACTTGATGACTTATTTACTTGATGAGCCATTTAGCCAACCATGGGTTCCAACCACTATTCCCATGTAATTTACAACTTAATCTAGTCCCACCCCCCAAGAGATCCGTTCAAATGCAGAGAAGTTATAGTATCGCTTGTAAGAGTACCTGATAATAAGATATCTTAAGAGTCTTTTGATATCCTTTTATACCCAGTCATGATAGCATCACCTGTTTACCTGTGGAATGTTCCAAACAGGTGTTTTTTGAACTTCCCAGTCTTTTTTTTTGCCCCTGTCCTAACTTTTTTGGAACGTGTTGCAGGCATCTAATTTGGAATTAGCGTATATTTACAAAAATCAATAAAGTTGATAAGGTAAAACATTAAATATCTTTTCTTTGTACTGTTTTCAATTAAATATATGTAAAAGAGAATTTACAAATCACTGCCTTCTGCTTTTATGTGCATTTTATATACTGTCCCAACTTTCTTGGAACTGGGGTTTGTACAACAGTTTTTCTATTAGCAAAAGAGAAGCATGCTTTATTTTTGTACAAGAAACCAATTTTAGATTTTAGCTTTTGACACAGATGTTGAATTGAGCATTATAAATCATTGTACATTCTACTTTTCTTTCTTCTTTTTTTACTCCCCTCTAGGTCATTAATTTATTACAAATCAAACCCAGTAGGCAGCAGATCTCTCTCATGTCAGCGCCAGCAGGTCCCTGAGTGGCTGCAGCGTAGCTGAGTCTAAGCTGTCGGTGCTGAACTGCGGCACTGAGCGCTGGATTGTGAGGGGCCAGGGGGTGCAGGGTAGGTTGGGGGAGCTGTGGGGGGCCAGTCCTCCGGGACACATTATTCCGCTGTGTCCCATGATGGCTGTACTTGGGTAAGGGGCTGGCTGGCTGGCTGGCGACCCAAGGGTCAGGGGACTTCAGGGACTTCCCAAATATTTTGACCCCCTGATTATTAAGGTGCACACAGTGACATAGATGTTGTGTGGGGTGGTGGACGAGGTGCAATGTTTGCAGTGAACATCCCCTGGTCAGCTGGCTGTTGATGCTCTTTATGGTGTGCTGGGGTATGTCAGCATGGGGCAGAAGGGTGGAGTTCATTATTTTTGCCCTGGGGAAGTGTTGTGTGGCTCTCTCAGCCACTCCAATCACAGAGGCAGCCACCCCCTCCTACAGAGAGGCCAGGTCATTGGTCCCAGTGTGGATGATGATGGTGCCGGGGTTTCCCAGGGTGCTGTCTGAAAGCAGCTTTATGACAGACTTGGTTGTGGGGCACCACAGCTTACACACCCTCCTGGAAGGGAACATTCGCCTCATGTCCACATGTTTCCCGTTGGAGTCGGTCAGGAAGGCCGTGTCTGTGCATCTGGGTGGGGCTGTGTGTTTGGGTGGACTTGTGTGACTGGGGGGTGCTGTGTGAGTGGTATGTCTGGGTGTGGGCATGCCTGTGCCTCGTCTAGGGGTGGGGATGGGAGTGGTCGTGTCCTTTCTGTGGGAGGGGGTGAGCATGGCGAGGCCTTTTTGGGGAGAGAGGTGTTCTGTATGTGGTGGGTATAGCTTGTCTGGAGGAGGGGGTGCGTGTGACTTGTCTGGGGGAGGGAGTGGGCATAGCCTTTCTAGGGGAGGGGGGTGTATTGCATGTGGTGGATGCAGAGTCTTGTGAGGCAGTGGGTGGCACTGGGGCTTGCTGTTTCCCAGTTGCTCCGCGGTTCAGGTCCCGATCGTGTGAGGTGTCTGTGTGTTGCGTCTCCTCTCTGATCCTGGCTAGCTCTTTGTGCAGCTGCTGGTTCTCCTCCTTTAGAGTGCTCACCTCGTCCTGTAGGTGTTTCAGTGCAGCCGTGTGCTCCTGCCTGAGCTGGTGAAGCTCCTCTCTCAGCAGCTCTGCCGGGCCTTGCTTTGTGGCGCTGGTCCTGGTGTTCTCTCTGAACTCTGTAAACTCAAGCTCTAGCAGGGACAGGCTCTCTTTCAGCTTCTGCAGGATGTGTGAGAGTCTGGGGGAGCAGGAGGTCTGGGTGGAAGTCAACACTCTGCTGACTGGACCTGGGTCTGGTACTGGCGACCAACAGGCTTGAAGGGTCAGAGGTTATGATTTTGTCTGGAGCAGCTGTGATTCTAGTCTTTTAACCCTATTTACTTTGGCCCTTCAGAGGCAATTTCCTCCTGGTTTCTACTAGTTTTATTTAAATGTCAATATCTAAAAAAATATTCCCTGCACATCCATGGTTCGAACTGAAGAAGAAGCTGTATCATTCAGAAATTTTCTACAGAATACATTTATTTCAGAATAGTGACATACAGTATATATATAATAACCATAACATACGCCGCCTAATGTATTTAATATTGGAAACCTTTTTTTGAAAATCCAAAAGGAAATCCATTTCCCTGCACTAAGACTGTGGCATTGTGGAAAATGTTTATGGTGAGGGGGGGTAACAGTCTGAATCTTCCTCCTCACCTATGTTTAGCTGTCTGCCTTTAGAGATCCCATTATTTTTTACATTATGTTTGAATTCATCACACAGTGTGCTATGCCAAGTTTCAGTTTTAGCCGTGTAGAAAATCATGTTTGTCCTCACCTGTCTGTTTCCTGTTGTTGTCTAATCTATAATCAGGGTAGCTGGACAGTCTTTCTTGCATGACTTTATTTGTGAAGGTTTTCCTGGCTTTAGCACTGGTATTCTCAGGGTATCGGATTTTTACAGTCCTTACAGACCTTTTACAGTCTATGACTGCAACCCTGTGTCATGGTTTGGCTCTCTTCCTTCCATCTCTGTAGTCGTTTCCTTTCGGAGCCACGTGTGGGCGCTCCTGCCCTATTTTTACCGCTGCCCGTGCCGGGTGTTTCCGCTTCCCGGCACTTATCTGGTGCACCTGTTTTCTATTTCCCGCTGGATATATAAGCACAGTGCTTCCTGCTTCTGGTGCTTTGGTGTCTTCATTGCCACTACACAAAGCCGGTACGGGTATAGGAATACATTCAAAAGAAGGATTTTCTGTTTAGGATTTTTGTTTTCTTCACTTGTTATTGCCTTCCCTGGTTTCCCTCTCCTGTCTGCTGCTAGACAGTACCTTGGTTTTTTCCCATCTCCTTTTGCCTCTTTGTTTTGTTTTTCGCTCTCTTACTGCTTTCAGAGCTAGAGGCTTCCTACCTATTTTGTTTTCTCTCTGCTTGAGTCAGCGAGCATTCGCCCATTCTACTGGGTTGTTATTATTTCAGCTTATGCCGGGATTATTTTCCCTGACTTTGTATTTATCTGCTCGAGTCTGCGAGCTTCGCCCTATTTTCTTGGGTCGCTATTATTTTTGGCTCACGCCAGTATTGTTTTGTTTTCCTATCCGTTTTATTTTGCTCGAGTCTGCGAGCTTCGCCCTATTAGTGGGGTTGTTATTATTTTGGGCTTTTAGCCAGGAGGTTTTTTCACATTTCTTTTCACTCTCCCCTTCTAGTGGATATCCACGTTCCGTGGATATCTTTCTGATCCCCTCTCAGTTGCGTCTGGTCCTCCGAACCCGACCCCCCCTTACAGAACACCAAAGCCTTTATGGAGGGGCCAGCGACTCCTCTAGGGGAGGATCAGGCCATAGCCACACAAAGCACGGTATTGGCCACCCAGGAGGAGACCAGTAGGGCTAACCAGGCGCAGCCGCAGGCCATGTTGGTCCAACAAAGCCAACTGGCTAATCAAATGCGTGTGCAGGAGGGCTGGTTCCGGGAGTTGGCGGAAAGCGTTTCGCCAACTCACGGTCGCTGCGACACTTACCATTCCACAAGCACCCGCTCCTGAGGCCCCCCCTTCCTTGCCCATTCCTATCACTACAAGGGAGCCCAAGCTCCAGCTACCAGCATCAGTTACCTAATGAATTGTGCTTTGCTAAACGGAATGTAGCTAGCTACGCTACAAGGTAAAAGGTAGCTAGCTACGCTACAAGGTAAAAACACTGCGCCATCTTGGTTCGATAATTACGCTTGGACGCCTCCTCCTCTACCTGACTTCCAAATGCTTTGTGTTGAATGAGGGCTTGTCTGAAAGATAAGAGTCTTGGCTATTGGCTGGAATATTTGACAGACAGTTTTAAAACCCAATGGAAAGCAAATAATACTCGCAGTGGAGGCGGGTCGATGCGAGTTTTTCCCACTTCAGATAGGCCTATTGTGCTATCAGTCAAAGAAATACACCCAATTGACGACGATTTTGCATAAATCTCTGCAATCAAGTACAACACCTTTTTGGCTAACATATACTAAGCCATGGGTTTGGTACTCCAGAAACTGGCTGAGTTTCACAACGCCAAAGTGAACACAGCCGAACTACTCGTGATGAAGTGCAGAAAAGCACAAGTCGGTTTAAAATTGGGAAAAAATCATGTACAGCCGTATGAAAGTTTTAAAGTATATTTTTTCTTGAAGCCTAAAGGTATAATGATTTTTCAAACCAAAGTTTTGTCAAATACAATTAAGCAGAACAGTTTACCAGCACATTTTTATGGTGTGACATCAGGCTGCAATACATGTTTGGGAATTAGATCGGAGTTTCCAACGTTATTTATGAAGTTTTAACTAGAGGTTTCGGGCTTAAAAACCACTTTCCCAGAAGGAATGGATATATATTAAGGATATTTCATCAAAATATTGAGGTGAGCAGTTTATTATATATTATTAAATTAATGAAATGTATAATTTAATAACTTCCATAACGCCCGCGTTACCGCTAGGGGGCGTTTGGCAGCAAGAGGTTTAAGGGGACATGAAGCACTCGGTAAAGTGGCTCTGGTTCGTTAGCTTTTTACCTTAAATTAGATATGACCATGCGTTCAAATCTCAAACCAACCCATATTTGCTGGAAAAAGAAGTTGAAATTAGCTTTTTTTCCACTAGGGCGCAGCCATCTTGGACCAACTGCGGTCATGACCTCACTAGGTTGGTTGGTCTCTGCTGCTCAATGTATTCCTATGGGAAAACAGCTGACTTTCAGTGAGCTCAACAATGTATCGTGAGGAAAAAATAAAACAAAAAACGCACAGACGGTCTTTTTCTATTGTCCCGAAATGCTCAAATGAGCATTACCGAACAAAACTTAATTTAGAACTTAATTTCCACTAACTGCTTCTGACCATAGCTCCTAATGCTGTGGCCTGACGAGCCGGGTGGGTTGATAAATGGTTTGGGAGCTAAAGTCGCGTCTAGTTAATATTGCCTATAGAAAAGGGCGCAGCCATCTTGGACCAACTGCGGTCATGACGTCACTAGGTTGGTTGGTCTCTGCTGCTCAATGTATTCCTATGGGAAAATAGCTGACTTTCAGTGAGCTCAATGATGTATCGTGAGGAAAAAATAAAACCAAAAATGCACAGACGGTCTTTTTCCATTGTTCCGAAATGCTGAAATGAGCATTACCGAACAAAACTTAATTTAGAACTTACTTTCCACTAACTGCTTCTGACCATAGCTCCTAATGCTGTGGCCTGACGAGCCGGGTGGGTTGATAAATGGCTAGGTCGCGGTAGGTATATATTTGCAGACTGTTAACTAATATAACTATATATTTCCCAATAATCCTGCCGTCGGGTCTGGTCCACTCTATAAAAAGGGTTCACCTTTCTTGTCTTTTGGCTTACCTTTCTTTTTTCTTCCTTTTATGTCGCTTTTCTTTTTATAAATGTAGAATTTCCTTTTCTGAGTCTTTTTTTAACTTATTTTCTGTCCTTTCTGTCTTTTTTGTAATTTTTTCCTTGTTCCTAATTTGAATTTTATTTCCCCTTACTGTTGCTTAGTATTTAGCATTTCTAAAGGAACCTCCCATTACTTCTTTGAATATTGTAAACAAAATTAAAATAAGCTTTATAAATAACTGAACTTAATAGTCATAATTACTTTTTGATTGATAATGTATAAGTTTCTGTGTTTTATTTGACGTTTATTTTATTTAATCTATGCTAAAAAGCTTAGTTTTTCAGGAGCTCATCATTTTGCGACTACACACACAAAACACATTTAGAAGACTATTTGTACAAGCAGGAATCGTTTAAATATTTACTCATTATTTTCTTAATCTCTTTCTGTGCCATTCTTATGGCACTTGGCACTGTTGATAACAACCTCAGCCAAAATGTACATGCTGGCATGCTCATGCCATGCTAACCTCTTTGTCATCAGGCAGAAGTGAAAAATGTCCCAGTGTGTGTCTGAAAAACTATAAATGTGGTGGCCTGTGTGCCAGCAGAATATGACACTGGAGTTAATCTGTTCCCTGCTGGGGCAGGAATACACAAGGTTTATACCTTCCCGCAGTAGGCCTCAAAGGGCTTCATCAAAAAGGCCATAACTGCCCAATATCTTCCACCCACAATACTGCCAGATTCACATAATGTCACCAATAAAAGAAAAATAAACAATGAAGCTGAGCAATCAGATGCAATGAGATGTCAAATCTTTAATTGGCTTTGTGAATGTTGAGTATTTTCCATGCTAAAAACATATGGTATACAACAGGAGAGCTCTCACAAATTGAAAATAATCATATCTCTCACAACAACAGCTGCAGAGCTCAACTATAGATAGCAGGTTTGCTAAGTTGCCAAGGGACACTTCAGCAGAAGCAAACTGAATAAGCTGGGCTGGTGTCAGCCCTCTCTTCCCTGCAGGACAATGTCAGCCCCTGCTGCTGAAGACTTATGGTTATGATCAGCTAATGGCCTAGCCTTGAATCAGACTATATATGTCAAGGTTGTAGGGCTCTGTTTGTGCTCTGCCTTATTTTTTTGTTTAGTGTGTCTGTTGTTATGTATATTTGATAATGATGATCAAGTTTTGTTGTGCAAAAGCAAGGCCCAGAATCTTCACTGAGTATATCTGAATAGTAACCTGGGCAATGATGTCAATGTTATATTTAAATGAAAATATTTATTTCTTCATTCCTTGCACTGAGTGTGTATATATGTGTGTGTATATATATATATATATATATATATATATACAGTGCCCTCCACTATTATTGGCACCACTGGTAAAGATGAGTAAAAATGGTTATAAGAAATTCACCGTTTAGTGAATCAGCTTAATCTCACACTGAAAAAATTAGAAAAATCCAACCTTTAATTGAAGTATAAGAAAAAAAAATCCCTCATCAAGAAATAATTATTTTTAACAAAACCATGTGTGCCACAATTATTGGCATCCCTGCATTTATAAATAGAATATAGTTATCATTTTTAATATTTGGTCGCATATCCTTTGCATGCCATGACTTCCTGATGTCTGACCCAACAACATCAAAAGACTCTTGATATCTTATTATTTTCTGGCACTCTTATAAGCGATACTATAACGTCTCTGCATTTGAATGGATCTCTATGGGAATTGGGGGGTGGGACTAGATTTAGCTGTAAATTACACTGGAACAGTATGGAACACATGGTTTGCTAAATGGTTCTAAGTCATCAAGGGTCTGACGTATCAAACAAGCCTCAAACCATCACTCTGCTGCCAGAAATACAGTAGATATGGATGGATAACTTGAAGGGTTTCTTCTCCTGACTTATTTTTTCATAGAGTTCAATAGGAAAATTTATCAGGAGAAACAACCCTTAAAGTGATCCATCCATATCTACTGCATATCTGGCAGCAGAGTGATGGTTTGAGGCTCATTTGATACCTCAGAACCTTGATGACTTACAGCCATTTTACCAACCATGTGTTCCATACTGTTCCAGTGTAATTTACAGCTAAATTTAGTCCCACCCCCCAATTCCCATAGAGATCCATCCAGCTCATAGATCTGCCTTGACCCCACAGTGTCGAATACAAATTTTTAATGGCTGCAAACTGTAACATCTTCCCTGGAGTATTGGTGGTGTCAGGTGTATTAGCATGCAACTCGAAACCATCCAGTTGTGTTTCCAAATCCCTTTCCAGATTAAAGAAACTAAAATCCCCATTGCCATTGCTAACATTAGTACAGGTGCCTCAGAGATGTGTACACATATACACATATACATGAATGCAAAAGTATATTTTGAATATGCATGAAAATGTTTAGTGTATTTTTCACGTTTTCAACAAATGCTATGCTATCCTTCACATACATACTTTTTTACAAGGGCTAATGATTAAATTCCCTTTTTTTATTTCAATTAATTTTTTCATGGCTTCTAACAGTTTTGATGCACAAGTACATCGTGCAAGGGACTTCGTAGGATCCATAGAAATATAAAATGTCGACCACCATAGACAGACAGATCAGGTACTTCTGCTATCTACTGTCCTGTATTTTTTGCCTGAACCAAAAAGGTAAATTAAAATAATTCATTATAAAAAATTAAACATAAAAAAGCATGAGGCCTGAGGTATTTTTAGCTCTCCACAAAGAGCAAACAGTACAACAAACAAAAATAAACCCATAAGATGCCTGGTCCTCCTTGTCCCTAATTTCTTGTCAGTCACTTTGATTGGCAGCCACGTGTCAGTGGCAGAAAATGTCACGCACACCTGAAAAAGCTCTGGGTGCAGAGCGAGTCGTAGCCTATTTTAATATTTCATCACATCTCAGAGAAAAGGCTTTCACATCCCGTGGTTTCAATTCTAATCTTGTTACGGCAGAGACGACCAGGGGCATGTAGTGAGGGGACTGCTGCTATGGGGTCCTCTAATTCCCTCTGTTTCTTTCTGAGGCTAAACAAATTATTATAAATAGTATTATTTTTCCATTATGCATATATTTGTTGGATGCTGGCTTCCACCGCGGTGCTCTCTCCTTTAAACGGGCTGGCTTTACTTCATAAAAGACCAATACATTTAGCCCAAGCCACAGCTGTGTCCTTTTAGAGTCTCCAAATTGGCTATCATTAGGCAATAATTCATCTGTTTTCGATTTACTAATGTGAAGTTATATCTAATCAGGGGACCTTTGCTCTGATTCCCCTTACCTGTGCACAGAATATGAAAAGCCCCAGTCGCTTTTGATCGTCATTCTCTTGAAAATGTGAGTCCTTTCACCACCTTATTTAATCCAGTTACATGTACAAACGTATAATATATTAGAGGATTATTTCTCATACAGGGCATTGAAATTTTCCTTTTGCCGACTAATATATGCAGGTGTGTCCATTAGGTTAATCAAAGCACCGTATTTTTAGCATTGGACAGCCAATAAGTTTTTTTGGCATATATAGCTCCATGGTTTTGAATGTCTAATAGGCCGCATATTTATAAGCAAACATTCCATTGTGAATACCTACCAAATTTAATTTCCAATAAATCTCCCAACTAGTCTGAATCAAGGTTGGATTCCAAATCTATTCTATTCCAAAGATATTTTTAACTGTAGCAAATTTGCTTTGAAAACTTAAAAACAAAGCCATTTCAGACTGATGAAATACCAGATTTTTCTCATGAGAACTGCTTCATCCCCATATGGAAATGTAATATACTGCAGTATACCTGTATTTTAAGTATATTGAGACAATAATTCTTATATATTTATAATATACTGCAGTATATTCTTTTTCCATAACGGTTGTCCATTTCTAGGGGTTTTGTTTTATGTTCCAGGAAAAATCCCTAATTTAATTTATTTCCTTGATGGCATAATTTAATTTGAAAAGAAAAGGTCCATCTTATTTTGTTTGAAAAAATAAAGGCGTCAGTTGACAATGACTACTTCTGAGCAAAATTAATCTGTGAAGGTGAATCTTTGGTTGGTTGAATTTTTATTTTATTTTACAGTTCTGTCAATTGCAATGAAACTTTAACCGAATGCTTTGTGGATAACTTGTCTCTCTCTCAACATTCATGTGTTGATATTTTCTTGCTAAATGAGTTTGGTAACAACTGGAAGAACAGGGTCAAAGCTCAGCACAGTTAACTGCATCTAAGTTCACAGCACCCACAATGAATCAGCACAGTTAACTGCATCTAAATACACAGCACCCACAATGAATCAGCACAGTTAACTGCATCTAAGTACACAGCACCCACAATGAATCAGCACAGTTAACTGCATCTAAGTACACAGCACCCACAATGAAACCACAGGCTTCTGCCACACTGCAAGTACAGTCTTTGTTTACAGGAGCATGGCATGTGACACGTAAATTACTCCAGCCTAGTTTGCACAGGGGTAGTTTTTAGAAGACCTTTCAGTCTGAATACACCTCTGTTGTAGACTTAATGACAGATGTAGAATCTTCCGGAAGCCTCAGCTCCATGTCTTACGAGCAGTTTGTTTCCGGCGTTGAGTGGTGATCGAAGTAAGAGAGAGTCTCAGCAAGAAGCCTTCTCTCACATGTTATGTTGTGTAGAACAGGTCTGGGGTCCATTTAGCGCTAACTACCAGCCCATTCATTGCCTGTCCAGAGGCAGTGTGGTAGAATGTCACCACTGAAATTAGCCTTTGAGCTGGCCACTTTTCTTTGCTAAATTGCTAAATAAGTATCCACCATAATAGGTAGCAATCTTCGGTAATATGATGAGATCATTTGGAAAAGCTGGAAGGGCTGATCAAAAGCAGGCATTATCTGAGCTGATGGGGTGGCCAGAGGAACATGTGGACACAGCTGTAGTGTCATGTGACATGGAGCAAGCAGGTGCCAGCTGGCAAGAGCACAAAGACAGGGAATGAGCTGGACAATTACGGTTATTCATAACACACAAGGGCCAGATTCACTGAATAACTCCATGTTTATACATATCCAAACTGTAAAAAATGGCCTTAATCACCTGTCAGTCTGCACATGGCAAAAATACCCACACACCACCGCATGTGTAAATGACCCTTTATTTGTGTACTGTTGCTTCTCTTCAATGCAAGACATCTGTGTGGGCGTGTGTATGTGTGCGGGTGTGTGTGAGTGTGTGCATCTGTGTGTGTGTGTGTGTGTATACACATGGCATTGTGAGATTTGTAGCTTGTGTTGTGGCTGCTAAAACTCAATTAAGTGCGATGCATCTGGGACCTTGAGTCTCAGGTGTGTCTTTGTCTTTAGTTGTGTTTCTGCTCATTTTCCTCTAGCCCTCCTTCTCCTTTTAGTACTTGTTATTAAAAGAATAAAAAATGGGGTTGCTTCTGGAAGCAACTTGAGCTCTTCTCTTTGCATGTTCTCTTGAACATTTCACAGCGCTTATCGCATTACGCGAGGCAGGAGAACACCCACCAAAGAGTGTCCCGTTCCATCTCACCATAGTGGCTTTTCCCGGGTGTCAACCAATTTTCCCAACTAGCCAAATATTCTGTAATGTTGTGAAAA
Source organism: Synaphobranchus kaupii (assembly GCA_029718625.1). Lineage (NCBI taxonomy): Eukaryota > Metazoa > Chordata > Actinopteri > Anguilliformes > Synaphobranchidae > Synaphobranchus > Synaphobranchus kaupii. The sequence goes on along the minus strand of CM056380.1, from coordinate 69,941,054 downwards.
GTAGAAGTGTCATCTGGAAATGTGCATATATACTGTATCTCATCCACCACACTAGACATTACAAAGTAAGATTTGTCCTTATTTTCCTGCTTGCCTGCACAACAGATTTTACACCCGCTAAAATAAATTTTCCAAAAATGTAGACGAGCCATGATCGGAGACTTCATTTTGCAGGCAGCTTTTGAAAATGTGTGGACAGAATCCAAGGTCCTGCAACATATACAGTATGAAGTCACAAAGTCATATATTTTCCCTAGTAAGAAGAAAGCTCACTAGAATCAGAAAGTGTTCTCTTAGTTTAAACCATGTTGCGCTCTTCAAAACACAGCTAATGTAGTAAAGGAAGGGGACTTTGGAGCAGAGGAGGAGGCCATATTGTTTTGTTTTGATGAGCATGTTGTTCTGGGAATGGCAAATTTGGTCATCACAGTTTTGTTTTTCAGCCTTTGATTTTCTGACAGCTGTCTTCCAAAGGCTCTTTGTCTGGTGGTGAGCCAACGGGAGCTCAGCTATATGACCACAGGACTTCCTGATATCTTCAAGCATGACTAAGGCTCTCATGTGCCTTCAGTTTCTACAAGTACATGACAAACTTAATAATAATAGTATCCTAACTTCAGCCCCTGCCACGGTAAAGTGAAATAATGGAACACAGCTTAAGGTCTCCACTGTGATTAGAAAAAAAGGCACCTTGGATAGTTAGACCTTAGAGGGATTATTCTCATCTCTAGGTAGTGAGGAGTGAAGTGTTGATGGTGGCAGACTGTGCGAGGGGTTTGGAGATATGTGTCAAATTAGTCATTGCATTTGGGGCTTGGAGCCCATGTCTGGGCCCACCTCTGCACCCATTCCGCTTTCCAGGGATCATCGGGGTGAGAGCTTTTTGATTCCATCTTTTTAAAGACAAAAGGGATCACAATTGTGCTGATGGTGAGATGAAAAGAAATTGAAAAAATAGATGGTGGCACTTGCCAGCAATACAGGAGGTACTGGGAAGGGCAGAACACCTAAAATAGTACATACAGATGCTGGAATTGATCACTTCCTTCATGATGGTAGAGATTCAAGACAGCAGCTCTGTGGTTTAAATGGGAACCCTGACAGCTTCATATTAAAAGCTGTATAAAGCAACTGCGTTGAACTGGGTGGTTGCTAAGAAAAGATCACAGGGGGAGGGAGGGCTATGTTTTTTGCTCTAAACACAAACCAAAAAGCAAGAGGTATAGCCAGGAGCATGTGCATGGACGGAGCCGAGTTTCGTCCTTCAGGAATAAATTAGCAGTTTCACTGTCTTTAATTTGAGACGATCATCTGTTATTTCCGGGTGGCACCACTAATGAGCCCACACCGCCATACATGAGTGAGATTTTCATTAGTGCCGCACACAGATGGTGGAGGCTAGGTGATGGATTTAACTCCAATCAGGCATGAGCTGCTTCTGTCAGCTCAGCGGGGGAGGGGTCGGGGCGGGGGGGACATAGGTTCAAGTCCCATCTAAAAGTCTGTCACAAGCTCAAAGGCCTGTCTCTCCTGCCCTGTGTGACTTTCAACGTCAGAGAGGCGGGTCTGGTTCGTTTGTTCTCACCCAAAGATTTGCTTAGCAGTGGTTAACTCCAGTGAACCCGTTCATAAGAAACAAGCAGACTGTACCCCTTCAACTCTCCACACACCAGGGAATTCTGATTACCGTCCTGTTTAACATTAGCATGGCTGCTCCACTCAGGGGATCGACTGATTTACACCAGTCTCAGGAAAAGTAAGCAATTAATGTTGATACTGCCTCCTTTAATAACAGCTCCTTACCCAGCCTGCTCTTTTCCATTTCATCACTTTATTCTTCCCCTTTCCCCATCATGTGACCAGGGCATCAGCAAAGTCAGAGAGAGGGGGGGGGGGGGGGGGGGGGGGGGGGGGGGAATAACTGTCTCTGTCCTTTTCATTCTTTTTGAGACTGTGTGTCTGTCTGTCTGTCTGTCTGTCTGTCTGTCTAACTATGCATGTGTGTGCATGTGTGTATCTCTGTGTTTAAAACATCCCAGGAGGTATTTTTTAATGATCCATACAGCAAGTGAACCCTAATTGCATTCCCACTTCATGTTTATTATTCAAAGAGAGAGTTTGAGTGGACATGATAGAAAATGATTAGGAGTTTGGTTCAGAACACTCCTCGTCTGGAAAAAATGGATCAAGAAGCACAAGAATGCTTTTGGGGATATAATCTGTGAATAAGGAATCAAGGATGGAAGTCAAATCTACTGATTTGGAAACAACACTTTATTTTCTGTTTTTCCCCCAAGTTATTTGTTATATTATTTTGATGTAAAATTAGAAAGAATGTTAAGAAGCATGATGTTTACAAACCATTTTAATTTAACATTGTTACCATTACCCTGTCTTTGATTAATCTCCTGCATATTAACTAAAGCAATTTATGTGGAGCTTTATGCTATATGTAAATGTGATTTGTCAGTTTACAGTAGTGCACTAATGTGTAGTGTAATAATTAAGACCGTCAAACTGGCTTGGAAACATATTGGATATAGGAATAACCTGAGTTATTCCCATTCAAATACTGTTAAAGTACTCATGTGTAGGGACAACAGGAACTACAATTCCATACAGTCCACAGGAGGCTCCTCCTCCACGTTGGAAGTGACGTAGGACGTTGTACCAGTTGTGATTTCCGCACTGTAATGTGATACTAACAGCGGAATGCGCGACTGGCAATAAAGTTTATAAAAGGGGCAACACGGCCGCTCGTTCTCCCAGTTCTTCGCAGTTCTTCCGGTCCAGTTGTCCGTTCAACTCGCCAGGGCCTTCACTGTCTCATCTCACGGCCCCGCGGCCTGCATACCCGGGGCCCGAGGCGGGCTCATCTACCCCCGGCTATTGGCCACGGAGGACCGGAGACGAGATGCAAGGAGGCAATGCCAGCACCCGGTGGTGAAGAAGAACCACCAAGCGGACCACGTAGCCACAAGAGGCAAGCGGTCTGCAGTAGGATCATGCTGCATAGTTCGGGAGAAATAATGCGACCGGTTCCATTATCCAGCCCTACGAACTGCAACCCTGATGATGAAATAAACCAGTTCCAGGGACCCAAGATGAGGCGGCCGGTTCCCCTATCTATTGCAACCCTACGAACTGTATATTAGTTAGCAACCGCAACATGTTGTGACTGGATGTATGTAACTGTACTATTGAATGGTTAATGTGTGTTATGTAAAAGTTTTGTGTTACCATTTTACTTTGGATGGCTGTAAGCCATCCACCGCGCTGCGTTAGGTTTAATGCATCATGCACAGAACGTATCTTGCATGTGATCTCTCTTTAAACACTAACCAGTCGTAATCTTAACACTGCACGCTGATCTCAATGCACACGCATCGATAAGCTTACGGCTATCCCTTGTGTATGGTATAGTTCATGCGCCACCATTAGCTAGCTCCAGTGAAAGCTAGTTTCAAACCTCCCTCCATTTTAGTTTCTTTGTTCTCTCTGAACACGTGTCTGAGGCAACCCCCCACACGCAGGAGAACATGGAAACCCCCACGTGCGCCCAACGCACACACACGCGCGCACACACACACACACACATACTGTACATAGTTTGTTGTACATTATAGTAGTAAATCGTGCTTTGCTCTGTTTGGTACTTTGTGTTCAATAAACTATTACATTTTCCAAGATTGTCTGTATTAATATTGCTCTTGTGTTGAACTGAATCAGCCAATGCTAATCGCAGGGATTCCCAAAAATGTCTTCACCTTTTAGCTGGATCATTTATATTAATTCGGTATCAACTGAGTACATAATATTGTGATAATTATTAATGTGTAATTTTATTGGTAATTGAATTATTAATTCAAGTTACCCATTTTTAGTTACTATATTCTCTTTTGAGAATAGTATATAAAATTTTATGAGACTGATTTATTATACAAAAACTATGCCACCAGTTGTATAAGGATGGTAGTGGCGTATTGCAGTACATAAGTGATGCCCCGTGTATAGATTTAAATGAATATTCCCTACACATGTAATAATAAAGCACTGTTTCTATGAAAAAAAAAGTTCAAAAATGAACCTTTTCTTAATTTATTACAGCATGTATTGACTTTTCCTTGGTCTTTTTGGCATAATAAATGAGCTGATAAACTTGCAGTCTCAGTTTATGGGTAGGAGAAAAAAAAATTCAAACTGGAAAGGCTGGTTCGATAGAATAAAAACAGTGTTAAGGATTTGTCCTTAAACCTGGAGAGGTTTACTATTCTATACTATACATTTCTATGTGACTGCTGCCAAATCAAAAAATTATATTAATAAAGTGGTTAATTTATGTTTCAAACTTTCAGTTAATAATACTAATAATACATTTTATTTAGAATGCACCTTTCTAGAAGCCCAAGGACACAGTACAACACAGATTAATAACAGGATTAAAAAGCAAGAAAAAGGAATAAAATTGAATTAAAAAAAATTTTTAAAGTGTGTGTGTGGAGGGGGGGGGGTGGTTTGCAGGGAAACTGGGGCTTGGTGTAGGCAAGTTCTTATTTGAAAGACTGGAGGGAATCCAGGAGGCTGAGATGAGGGGGGGAGAGTGTTCCACAGCCTGGATGCAGTGTAACTGAAAGCCCGTGTTCCCAGGGTAGACAGGCGAGCGTGGGGGGTAATGAGGAGACCGGCAGAAGATGAACAAAGAGAGCAGAATGGAATGTAGGCCTGGAAAAGTTCAGTCAGGTAGATGGGGGCTAAACTGTGATGGGCTTTGAAGGTGAGGAGAAGGATCTTATAGTCGATGCGGAGTTTGATGGGCAGCCAATGCAATTTCCTGAGGACAGGGGTGATGTGGTCATGGGCGTGAGTGTGGGTGGCAATACGGGCAGTAGAGTTTTGGACTAGTTGAAGTTTGTTGAGGAGTTTGGAAGGGATACCAGAAAGGACAGCATTGCAGTAGTCCAACCTGGAGGTGACAAGGGCATGGATGAGGATTCCAATTAACTGCAGCAGAATTTTAGGCATACATTTACAATGAGTTGCAATCCAGCAGCATAACTTTCATTCCAAAGAACAATTGAGGTTCAAATACAAACCCCAATTCCAAAAACGTTGGTTGGGACAGTATGGAAAATGCACATAAAAGCAGAAAGCAGTGATTTGTGAATTCTCTTTTACATATATTTAATTGAAAACTGACGGGATGTTGCCTAATGTCTTTTGCTCTTTCTCTCTCTCTCTCCCTCTCTCTGTCTCTCTCTCTTGGCCTCTCTCTCTCGGCCCTCTCTCTGCCCCCCCCCCCCCCCCCCATCCATCCCTACCACCACCTTTTAACCTAATACCATGCCCATGTTGTGTTTAAGTCCCTTTTATAGAGTGTAGGTGCCCCGCCAAATACTGTTCATAGACACTTCTGGACAAGTCAGCCCTATTCATGTGATTATTTAGACTGGCAATCCCGTGGAAGGTAAACCCTGTCCGTAAGGTTCCCCGGCATGGACTGACAGTGGTCATAACATGCAGTGCTATCATTAATTGTCTCCGGTCTTCGCTATGAGTGTTAATGCCTAAGCCCTCAACTCCCACAGTCTTCTCCTGCCATTCCCTAAAGGACACCCACAGACACAAGTGCAAACAAGTGCAACCGGTCCCACACCCTGCCGCGGGAAGCTAGCCTAAGCAAATGCCGTCAGCAGGTCCACCCAATTGGATCCAGGCTAAAGGAGCCAAAATGGATTCCGACAGGGAAAGAGGAGCTTCCCGCCCGTCAGAAGAGAGGCCCTGACTGCACTTTGCCACCTGTGGATCGTCCAGCTTCCTGTCACAGGAGACAGAGCCCCCGCACGCCGTGCACAACTGGTAGAGACACTGTGGAGTAGGTTGCATTTCACTCACGCAATTGCAAACACTAATGGAAAAAAGCAACTGCATGTTTACCCAAGTCCAGGAACTTCTGGTCCCTTGCCAGTCTAGATACCCGGACACTGGAGAAGGAAGAGACTGAACCAGGGGTGTCATAACAGCAGCGACACAAAAGAGTGTCTAATAGAGATATGACTCTAGATCACAAAGGGACTATTAAACTGGGCATGGACTAAATGTTTTAAAAATGGTTGGTGAACCATTTGGACAGTTGTTTTTTGTTGTTAGCAGGTAACTGCATCTTCAATGTCCAAATGTGTAATGTGATTCCTATTTGGTGATGTAAGAATAGGTTTTTTAGCAGGTGCATGCACCTATTCTTACAAGAGAGGGATGTAGGATATCTAATATTTCCCCCCTTCTCTCTATCTCTGTCTCTCTCTCTCATTCTCAACCCCCCATCAAAGATAAGCCAGTCTGTCATAAATGACCCCTCTCCCCCCCCTCCCCCACACCTTAACCCAATCAGGACAGGGATGGTCTTCCTGTGGAGGTATTTTATGAGTGTACCGCAGAAAAAGAAGTTAGTCAATTGTGGAGTTTGTTTGGAGAAGTCATTCTTTTTGGTTCCTCGTGCGTTTCCTTTTGTTCCTGTTCAGCTGGAGGGTAAATAATTTGGCAATTTTTGGCTTATCTCTCTCTTTACTGGTATTTCCTAATTAATGTCTGGTTTAATGTCTTCCATTTTGTAAATTATAAGTAGTCAGCCTACATTCCTTAGTGAATGTATGATTTCAACTCATTATTCCAATTGAATGTTTTTCATTTAATAAAATTATTTAATCTCAAGACCTGATTTAGACTTTGTTTTGGCTTGTTGGTTGATCCACCAGGTTACTGTTCGACTTACCTATTAACGAATTTGGCGATTTAATTGATGATTGTAATTCTTAATAATAATTATTAAATTAAATCACGTAAAGCTTATTTTGAATGTAGGTTAAGTGAGGGGTTCTAGCACGCAATATCGCTTGTGTTCAGTATTCAGGAGTGCTGAACGTTTTTAACAAGGGCATTGACTGTTGGAACCGCTGGATTCAGAAAATACACATTTTACCTAGTCCTCACTTACCCGACAAAACAGTACAAAGAAAATATATTTTATGTTATACTTTATCAACTTTATTGAGTTTTTAAAATATATGCAAATTCCAAAATTTGATGCCTGCAACACCTTAAAAAGAAGTTGGGACAGGGGCAAAAAAAGACTGAGAAGTTCAAAAAACACCTGTTTGGAACATTCCACAGGTAAACCGGTGATGCTATCATGACTGGGTATAAAAGGATATCAAAAGACTCTTGATATCTTATTTTCAGGTACTCTGACAAGCGATACTATAACCTCTCTCCATTTTAATGATCTCTATGGGAATTGGGGGGTGGGACTAGATTAAGCTGTAAATTACATAGGAATAGTATGAAACCCATTGTTGGCTAAATGGCTGTAAGTCATCAAGGGTCTGAGGTATCGAATGAGCCTCAAACCATCACTCTGCTGTCAGATATGCAGTAGATATGGATGGATTACTTGAAGGGTTGTTTCTCCTGACTCATTTTCCTATTGAACTCTATGGAAAAATAAGTATATTAATATATTTATGCTTTAGTTGAGTGGACCATGCCCCCAGTGTGTAATGCATTTAAGTAGGCTAAAACTACTGTATTTTTCTTAAACCCGCAGATGCCAAATTAGAGGGTGTTCTATTTAACGCTTTAACTCCAGCGGCCACATGTATCAATAGTGCTGAGCAGACAAATGCCCTTAGAAAGCTGCGTAAGCGAGTTTCCTTGCAGAAATTTACATGTATAATATAACACGTGCTGTGAGAATCTGCGTACCTCTGTACACAATGGACACCATACGTACAAAATGTTTGGAGTCCATGTGATATGGTGACACCGTAACAGAAAGGCAGAGGTAGAAAAATGCAAAACTTTTTTTAAGCAGATTTCCGACTTTCACTGTGAGGTTCTTTTACGAGTTTTATTCATGTGGCCCCAGGTGTGAGCATCACAGAAACTTGAAAAATGGAAACTTACATGAAAAAATACAGTTGTACCATTTACAAGACTAACTTAGTTTAGTTTAGTTTCATAATTTAGGTAAAACAAGTGCCACAAATGCAAAGACATCTTGAAATAAATGCAAAAAAAAAAAAAGGTTTTTCTTGGTTAAATTGTGCACTGCTGTAGATCATAAAATAATGATATATTTAACTACAAATCAACTCTTTTGGCTCATAAAACTCACTTTTGCATAATTGTATGAGAATTACTGTCTTTTCATCAGTATAAGGTGAAAAACACCTAAACACCTAAACACCTATCCAAAACCTGTCATAAAAATGTTTTTTGTCCATTATAAAGCGTATATACATTCATACGCACTCCAAGGAAAAGTTTACATTCATCTAGCACATATGCATAGTAAATTTGAATGAGTATTTTACATTCCCTAAGTGACAAGTATTGATAAGATTACAATAAAAAAATGTCCATTCCCTAAGTGATAAGATTACAATAAAATAATATTCCACCATCAGGAAAATGCTGGCAAATGTTCTAGCTTCAGGGCAAATCAAACATAAAACATGACTGAGCCAACGATGAATGCTTACACTACAGTATGTGAAATGCACTCAAAATGCGAAAATAACAATATCGAACATATGTCACAACACTGTGGCGGAGTGGAAAACTAACGTACATATTTTAAATAGCACAAGCAAAACAACTATTACCCCTCAGTGAGCGAATGTACATTTTAAGTTGTTTGCGCAAAACTAAACTAATAACACTAGAAATGCTGTTATGCTCGGCTGCAATTTATTGTTCAAAGCATCCAATAAGACGTTGCAAACAACGTTGCTAAGAATATAATGTCCTATATTGGATAAGAGAGTCGTCAATGAAACCAGAATGAATGAGACAGGTTTGTAGAGCGCGGGGTGTATTACGCGTCGATGTTTCAGATAGTGTTATAGCATTATAGGGCTCTATTTCCGGCTGGAGCATGGCAGATGGTAAGCCAGCGCATTGGCAGTGACATTTTCAGCATGTATTGTCACGCTCCTGAGCCTGTTTGACTCGCCGTGTGCGAAGTTGCAATTTCGTCACAGATGTACACGCATCTGAGCCCGTTTGTGACTCGCCGTGCACTGAAGTGGGAGGGAAGCTGCTGTTGGGGGGTGTGTCCATCAAGAGGGAGCAGCCCAGTTAAATTTTAGTGCAGCAGAATGCAATTTTGGGGTAAGATTAAACTGCGATTTGTGCCTGCCTGCTCATTTCAGGGCTTTCCCAAGCAATGCATGCAGTAGCCTATTAAAAAGCCAATCAACCGTTTTGTGGATCATATGCGATCGAATCTGACTTTGAATGAAAGAAATCCCCCAAGCAAGAAAAATTTACACTTTGCATTTATTTATTTATTTATTATTATTTTGCATACTTTGCATTTATTGTTCGTTGTCTTTTTTCTTTTTTATGTTAGGCTAATTCCTGTATTTATTTATGTTTTTAATTGTTTATGGCTGTTATTATACTGCATTTTGGTCCCAAAGGTACTGTACAGAGACACTGGTGTACAGAGAGACACCGGTATACAGAGACACCAGTGTACAGAAACTTGGGCTATCTATTCATGCACTGTAGCCTTTTATCTGTTTTTATTGTTTTTATCTTATTTCTTTTAAATATTCTTTTTGTTATTTTAATTCTTCCCTCTTTTAATATATGTAAAGCACAATGAATTGCACATGTGTATGAAATGCGCTGCATAAATAAAGCTGCCTTGCCTTGCCTGTATTCTTTCTTACACCCGTCTGTAATGAGAAGAATGCATACATTGACTCGTATAGCAATAAAAACTTACCTCTTAACTCAATTACATTCAATTAAATCAATGGAAAATAGATAGCCTATCGTCTTCCACTGCAGTCATAGTCGGAAATTGACAGTGGGTGGACTCGCTCTGCAAGCGGGAGGCCTCCCGACCACAACCAAATGGGTGTGTTCTGCTATCGCTTTTCAATAAATAAACGTGATAGCATGGTCAGAACGAGTCCATCCAATATGCCGGGTCTCAATGCACACATCTCTTAAAATGACGGAAAATAAGTAATTTGATTAGCTATGTTTGATACACTGCCTGGCCAAAAAAAAAGTTTGATACACTGCCTGGCCAAGATTCATCGGGCTCAAATTGTGAAAGAGTGGTTCAGGGAGCATGAGGAATCATTTTCACACATTAATTGGCCACCAAAGTCCTGACCTTAACCCCATTGAAAGTCTTTGGGATGTGCTGGAGAAAAGTCTTTGGGATGTGGTTCGACTCTCCCGTCGTCAATACAAGATCTCGGCCAAAAATTAATGCAACTCTGGACGGAAATAAATGTTGTGATGTTGCATAAGGTTGTCAAAACAATGCAAAGCTAAAGGCAGTCCAATGAAATATTAGAGTGTGCGACTTTTCTTTTGGCCAGGCAGTGTATAAATATATAAAGTGAATATGAATAGCGAAATTCATTAGACACGCACAGTGTGACATTCGCTACGCCATTGACTATGACGGCTCGCCGCATGCCATGCGCTTGCTGGAAAATACTAATTGTACCAGACCATAAATGGTGACTGACTTTTGAAAGGGACATCTCTGTGTGTAAAACCAGTGGTAGGATTGGATATTTATTTCATATCTAGTAGCAGATATTAATAGTAAAATGATGTGGTATAATTACACAAGAATTTCACATGTTTATTTTGCATTCGAGTGAGCAGGGCTTGTCACTGCTTTATTGGCATACAATCGGGCTATTGTTGGGTTTACCTTGTTGCGATGCAAGATTAAAAATGTTTGGTGGTAAAATATATATATACTTATGAACTAACCCATAGACGCTACTTACCACTGTGTCACGCATGGGTAGGTATATTTACAGGAGAGACTGGGTGGGGGGTTGCTTGTTAAATGGACTAGCTACGTGACATACTGACACTTAAAAACTCCGTATTCGGCAGAGTTGTCACAAATCGTGTACTAATAAAGATATAACATGGAGTTTGTTGTTTCCACTCATAGTTTGGTTGCAGGAGAAATGAATATCTGAGTTGAGCAAAATCTTGGTGCTGGCGCCATGGCCACTAGGGGATTAAACACTCTGTTTAAAACAAGCATGACTTTGATATAGTGTTAATAAAGCATACCTGTAATTTAAAAATATATATTTCCTTTAATTCCATTAATTGTAATGCACTCATTGTAATGCTTCTATAAATATTCCTTGTAAGAATAAAATATATATTCAATACAAGCAAGTTGCACTGTTTTGTAAATATTATATTTAATCAGCAGGATAATTCTGCTTCTTTGTGTCCTTTAGATTAATATGGTCTTTGGTGCTGGCTCTGTGATCATTTATTTAGAGCTCATTCAATGACAATGTGTTTATGAGGACTGGCAGGCAGGCATGCTGGGGTCAGAGGAGATCACTGTGCTTCTTATCCCTTTCAGAAATCAAAAAGCTTCAAAAATTCAAATCAACATTAAAATTGTTTTATGTGTAAGTAAGACTCAGTGAACTCCATTATTTTCACCACTATTTGCTTGAATAATTTAAGAAAGATAGTTAAATTATAGATAAAGTGTACAGTTTGAAGAAAAGGTTCATGTGCAGCCTCAGGCTAAAGCCAGTCCTTAATGATGTCTGGAGCTGGTTGAGGAGAACTCGTTAGCTTGAGAGTAATTTTCCACAGGATTTAAAACCATCTTTTAAAGCAAAACAACTGCAAGAGAATTCTAAATATAAGCCCCCCCCCCCCCCCCCCCCCAAAAAGCACCCAGGATATAACATATTTATACTCAACTCTAGCAGACGAAAATTAAATTCTTGTATTGAAATGTAAATTTTTGTGTGCGATGAAGGGTATTTTAGATATTTAAAGAGGCTTCTGAGAAACTGCCAGCTTTACAATAGCAGGTGTAGGGCATTTTGGGGTTCCTGATCAAAGGTCCAGAGGTATAACATTGCTGTACAAGCTGCGTTGGAGTTACTGGAGCATATTTTCTTGCTTTATACCATAAACACCTCAGTGCCCCTCTACCTGCTATTGTAAAATCTGCAAGTCATCTAAATATCTAAAATATCCTTCATAGCACACAAAAAAACTGTCTGGACCAATTGAAAACATATAATAAATTAGAAATGACATAAAAAAAATGTAAAACTCCAGAAAGTGATTATCCCTTTAAAAACCAACAAGACCAGGCTTGGGACACCCAATCACTTCTCCTTGATGAATGTGATCAAACGACACTCAGCCTTTTAATGGTTCTTCCGGATTATGTCATCTTTAGGCCCAAGGTCCACTGACGTTCACTGCCTAGACAACTGGCTCTTGACAATTGAGGCCCATGCAGATTTTAGTTGCTGATTGGCTGGTGGAATAGTGTCTTATTCAGGTATGAACATAATCAGTTGTTTCTGTTAAATAATATATATATATATATATATATATATATAACTCCAATAGATACTGCTAGCAAATGTAAGCACGTTTTATGTATTGATATATAGGGACATTTAAAGAAACAGTTCTCTGCTCTCATTTTTTGTGTGATATGGTAAATCATGTCTCATACATTCAAGCATACACCCCACAAGAACAACATTGATATAGGGTTTTAAAAAACAGGTACAGTAATCAGTAATCAATGCATTCTCTCTGAAACACTATTTCCAATACTCTAATTGCTCTAATAAAATAAATGCAACCACTTTCCTCAAAAATACTGAAGGCCCCATGATAATTTATCCAAGAAATATTGAACCTATCCAGGTCTAGAACCATCAAGTAAGGGTGTGCGTGAACTTCCTGGCTGATGAACTGTAGCCTCACATATAACAGTATTAGCCAGCTCGGTACTATAGCAGCGGGGAGTCTTCCTGTTCCTCCCAAACTCCACAATAAAACACAGCGGGGAGGGAAACCACAGAAGAGGCACTTTTCTCTAATTAACTTATTATGAAATCATTATCAGTTTCACACCTTATTAGCATCTCAGGTTCCTCCCAGTTCCTCTGCCTCAGTGTGTATTAGACTGAACCAGGGCTTGACTGCACTCCTGGATTCTTACTTTCAGATTGCGGGCGGGGTCGTGACGCTGACGGAATAGCCATCGGCCAAGGTCATTCAGTCCATGGGTCTTACCTAGAGAAAAGGTAACTGGGATATAGAAGGGAGACAAATACAGGTATGATGTTGGCACTGGGCTCAAAAGAACAGGGTAAGCATAGGATGGTGCTACACAGAGACAAAATGACTGGCTCATTTCATAAACATTCAAGTACCTGTATGTCTGATGACCGATTTTGAGAAAAAAAATATATATTTTCTGTAGATATATAGTTTATATACAGTTAACTCCCTGGTCCCCATGGTGGCAACTGATGCAACATAACCTCCAGATTGTTCTTTCCTTTATTCATGCCTGTCAGAATCCTGACGCAAAATC